>JAVANC010000029.1:6935424-7503959 GCA_033319125.1 Parnassius glacialis | reverse complement strand
CTATGAACATTGCAACACCAGGGGAACCAGGGCCATTGCAGATGCGTTTCCGGCATGTTAAAAAGGAATAGGCTTTTTTCTTGAATTGACGATCTCAGTAACAGACGTTTTACATCTCTTAATCTACTCCTAATCGCTGGTCAGAGTGTTTTATATCTGGCGCAAGCGAAATCGTTGAACTATTGAATAAACGTTTTATACGTGGTAAATCCATGCTAGCTATATTATTAGTATGTTTGTAGCACGAATGGGTCGGCTCGACCGGGGAAGGACCACGCTCTCACAGAATACCAGCGTAAAATAGCAACTTAACACTGCTGTGTTTCGTATGGTGAGTGTAGAGAACCGCGAGACCCTTTTTTCCGGAATAAAGACATTCCATCTTATTCCTCACTGGTGACAACGTTTGCATTTTGATTCGCAGATGAGGATAAATGTAGATGTCTATGGGCCACAGCAACCACTTACCATCCGGTGGACTGTGTGCTCGTTTGTCACCCTATCCTATAAAAAAGGTCTTTCTACCTATGGATAATTACTTTACGTATATAGATAGTTGCAACCAACTTCAACAAAGAAAGCTACAGCTATGGTGTTATCTATGAGGACTAAGATGGAATACCTCACAACCTGTAGTATACCATACTAGCTCTCTATAAACTTCCGACCTAAACTCATGACTAGTAAAGAAGATAGTCATTCTGATAGGATTCTAGGCTGGAAAAGAGTTCCACCACCTACTAAAACCATAACCCCTAGTCGCCTATTACAACACAAACGAAAGCAAATGGGGTGATGAATTCAATGACGCTGGTACAGCACAACGTCTCTTAATGAGGGTCAATAATTCTAAAAAAAAATCTTCCACTCACTAGATGTCGCTAGTTGTAACTGAGTTAAAGTTTTTGTTACACAACGTCACTTAATTGCGAAATTAGTTTTATCATTATCTAGAGTATTATATTAATACACAACACAATGCGTCAGTTTTTTTATTTTGAATGTTTTGCATTTTATAACTTCTTTTATTTTAATGTTACTACTTTTTCTTATACTTATAGTTTGTTAAATTCATTTTTAATCTAATGAATATAAAATATAACTAATAATACGGAAAAAAAATTAAGTTTTCATTTTCTTAAGAAATTATCGTCCCCGCTATGAAATCTGTCAAATATTTTACCTCATTGTAAAGTGGCGCTGCCCTGGTGGCAGAAAAAGTCGTGGATGCCCTCATTATAAAGAACATAACCTCATACGCACGAGGTGTACTTAGCAAAGAAAGTTTCAAAGTTTTGGTTGAATGAACTTCTAATTAAATAAGAATAACAAATTGGCAAACTAAATGTCTGCCAGTGTTAATTTGTCCAATTTAGGGGTAAGCGTGTAATTGTCTTAGAATAATAACACCTAGAAGCCGAGTCCGCGTCCGTAATGTGAGGCAACTCAAACTAAGCCAGTATGGCTTAGTTCTATACTCGGCCCGTTAGTGCTCAAAGTCGTGTCGTGTTGACAAGGGCTCCCGAAATTTTAATTAAAAATGACGTTTTATGCAGTGAACGGATGTCAGTACATCAGAGAAACACAAGAAACATAATAAAATTACATTTCACGAGTAACTAATGCTTTTGAACTTATATTTTTACGTAAAACATTCATCAAAAATAAATATGAATTTTCAAAAACTGACATATAACATTATATGGAAATGTTGCCAAAGTGAAAGAAAAATTCTCTCACCTTTTTTAATTAAAACTAAAACACGTCAATAGGAATGAGGGCATCCACGACTTTTTCTGCAACCAGGGCGACGCCACTTTACAGTGAGGTAAAATATTTGACAGATTTCATACCGGGGATAATAATTTCTTAAGAAAATGTAATATTTAAGGTTTCCTTCTGTATTATTAGTTATATTTTATATTAATTACATAAGAAATGAATAAACTAAACTATAAAATGTTACTAAAAGTCGATTTTTTTAAAAGAGTTATAAAGTGAAAAAAATTAAAAAATAAAACCTCTGACGCATTGTGTTGTGTAATAATATAATATTTTAGATACTGATAAACTATTATTTAAAACTAATTTCCCAATTAACTGACACTATCTTACAAAAAACTTTACCTCAGTCACAACTAGCGACATCTGGTGAGTGGAAGATTATTAGCCCTCATTAAATAGAGTGTGTAACACAACTTGACAACTTATTACTACGAGGGCTGCCAACATTGAAAAAATGCAACGCATTGTTTTTTATTTATCGACGGCTCCGTGGCGCAGTGGCTTAGCAATGAGTTGTTGCGCTGGGTGCCGCGGGTTCAAATCCCGCACGGAACAAGTATTTGTATGCCTTACAAATCATTGTTCCGGGTCTGGATGTTTGTTCTCGTGCAATTTATGTTTGTAAGCTGCCTCCACGATACAGGAGAAAATCCTAGTGTGGGGGTAACGTTTTAAATTTTTTTTTTTAAAAAATATGGAATTTTAAGGAAACTTTTTATATGGTCTGATAATAAATGCATGTTTGGTTTTCGTTGTATGTTTCTTTCTGATCCGATCATTGCGGCTTGTGAGACAGAATACATCAGACACAATCGAAATAAAAGCAGTTGGAAGCCCACTAAAATACGAAAATTTGTTCTTTACATTTTTTTATAGGATGCGGTAACATACGAACACACGGTCCACCTGATAGTAAGTGGATGATGTGAACCATATACATCTACAATTATCCTCAATAAAGAGATGCATTGTCATCCGTGAGGACTGTGTAAAACCTACCAAAATTAAAATTTTCTTGTGTTTTTCGTATTGTAGCTTATATTATGCATGCAGTAAGGTGCGGTACACCATTACTCGACGATTATTAAAAAAAATTGCTAAAAACAAACTGAATAATAGATACTGAATACGGTCAATGGTTCGTCGAACAGTCGTGTGTCAGGCATCGGGCGGGTGTTTATCGAATTTGCATTAGTAATATAATTATAACGTCTCTATACAGTTACAAAGAAAAATATGATGCAATTACATTTATATGGTTCATAAAAGTTTTTCACTTGGCTAGATCCTATTCAAAAATATTTTGAATTTAGCGGGCTACACTTCGATAATAGAATTCAAACAAACTTATTTTCATATTTGTGTGAGTCATACGTTACGTTGTAACTATTAGTCCAATATAGTTTCAACTTCCCTACTTTTCGGGAAAATTTTATGTATTGGCCACATTATTTTTTCATTTATGTGTGTTTCGTTTAGCGTTAACACAAGTTGATAACGCACACATAGATTTTGTTCTTGCCCCACTTTTGAACGTCCGCTTTGTAAGGAACTATCGTTCTAGGTGTTATTATTCTAAGGTAATTGTATAACAAAGCTTTGAAAAGTTAGGTATTCCAGTGTTCAAGTATTTATTTGCTTACTAAGCGTACAAAAGGTTTTAATACTTATTATATACGGTTCTTATCACTTAGTTACCTTTTTACACACGTTGCAATTTTTTTTAAGAAGGCATAAATTACGAATTACGCATTAACATAAAATTTTGTTCATATTATAATAATTAATAGATAAACTAAAAATATTTAACGAAACACAAGTTTATAAGACCACAAAAATGTGAGATATTTAAAATTCTTAATAGAAAAACATTATATAACAATTTTCTATTTAGAATTTTTTAATTTTTTACAACCGCATTTTTGTTTTAACTTTAATACTTTACGGTAGTTTACTATATAACTATACAGCCATGAACGGACTGAAATGATTGAGCATTTTTATTCTATTCTATTCTAATATCGTGTGTTTATGTTGTGAGTTTCCTTAACTGGTAGTCGAATAAGAAAAGGTTTAATTAAGAGATAGGCTTTGTTTTTTTTTTCTACATATTTCAGTCTGGAACTCTTTAAGCAGCAATATAATAGCTACTTTTTCTTTTTAGTATTTGTTTTATTAATTAAGATCGAGGACGTTGTCAAATATGCTATATTCTAGAAAGATCTTTATGGTGATTTAGAAGGCGTTCTAACGTTTTCATTACGCTAGACGTAAAATTACCAGAGCGGCGAAAGACTATAGCGGCAATGATGCGAGATATCAGGTTCAAGATGCGAGCGATCAATAACCCGCCTACCTCAAATCCTTCTTACAAGGGAAGAGGGGGGGGGGGGGAGAATGGAAGCAGTTGGTCTTCTACTTCATCATCTCGTTAAAGTCTTATAGTATAGTAATAAAATAAATAAATAGGCAATAAGCGTGAAATGATGGGGTAAGAGAATGCATAACCTAAATGCCGCGTTTCCAGTAATAGGGTCTTAGATAGTCTCGTAAAAGCTTGTAGAGAGATATTACACTTGAAAAAAGTGACTAGTCTTTTTCGGCGCCTTGTAGAATATTCGTTGAAAATAAATGAAAATTATATAGTTTTAATTGATGTATAGTGTTCTCGCATAAATATAAGAAATCATTTTGTAAATCGCTTATGAATTAAACCACACTATACTCGCATAGTTTTAAGCACGATAGTTTAGTGAAATGTAACAGTAGTGCTTGGCACTTTCTTAGAGATTTTCAGTAGATACATCATTATTTGACTGCATCGCACTTGAACTACTGGTATTTGTCTTGCAATTTGCGAACATTTGGTAAAACTTTCACTAAGTATTATGTAATAATTAACAATGAATAAAAATATTCTATCCCATTCTATTATTTATACTCTTGAGACATTTGTTATATCAAGCTCTCACTAGTAATTTGCAATAAGCGATGACCTCGATACAGCACCTGCTGACACCGTTCACACGTGCCGCCACCGGACGCAACGTGATCACCGCCGCTGACACTGCACCCCGATTGACGTCAATGCGCGTTTACCGCGATGAAACATTTTTATTTCATAAAATTTAATTTGAGCATTCTGTATCTAGCATCGATCAGGCATAGACTTAAGATTAATTGTAAAATTAGTTTCATTAAATCCATCTAAATAAATTTGTTTTTTTTGGGTCCTTCGGCTGTGGTGACCATAATTGGCGCAGTCGGTAGGATACTCAAGGCGTCTTGAGGTAGTTTTGATAGGTGGTGCGAGTTTCAGGTTCCCGGTTCAAATGAATCGTTTATTTTGTCTTTAAATAAAAATATTTATTTAAAATTACAATTTGAAATAATATAATATGTGGTTGACAAAATTTGTGTTGCTTGCTAGACGTTTAGGATATTAATGAACGCTTCTCCTGAGGCTTCTTTCAAGAGCTTCCTACTCGCGTTTTATACGATATGACATCAGAGGGCGTTCGCTCTCGTAGGTGGCGTTAGTAGTCGTAACATGCTCCAGGCCTTGGAAGCTTCAGCTTCCAACTTGATGTTCCGCTTCTTGATTCGATGGTTGCTGCGGCAGGGGGCAGATTTTCGAGAAGGCACGACGAACGATTCCGCTGGAGGTGCGAATATCAGCGACTCGAGACACGCCATCTTTACCAGGGAAAATTTGTATGACTCGTCCCAATTTCCACTTGAGCGGTGGTAAATTATCATCTTTGATCAGTACCAAAGAATGTAATGGGATGTCATCCTTTTGCTTTTTCCATTTCCTTCTCAGTTGGAGTTCTGCAACATATTCCTTTGACCAACGTTGCCAGAAATGTTGACGTAATTGTTCAACTCTATTATAGCGTGTCAACGCGGGTATTGGCTTCGTTGTAAGATCCTCGCATGCAGTAGCAGTTAACGGCCTTCCGACCAGGAAATGTGCAGGCGTGAGAGGTGTAAGGTCTGTAGGGTCTGCGGACAAAGGTGACATAGGACGGGAATTCAGGACTGCTTCAATTTGTGTTAAAGCCGTGCTAAACTCCTCATAAGTCAATCTAGCATTACCTACTATACGTCTAAGGTGGTACTTACACGATCGTACCCCACTTTCTCATAGGCCTCCAAAGTGTGGTGAGTATGGGGGAATAAATTTAAAATTAATGCTATCATTAGCAGCAAATTCGATAATTTGTTTTGAATTACTAGTTAAAAATGAAGAAATTTCCTTTTCGGCAACTACAAAATTTTTCCCGTTATCGGAAAATATAATTTCTGGTTTAGCTCTTCGACTCATAAAACGTTTTAAAGCTAAAATATAATCATTAGTTGAGAGACCAGTGACAAGTTCCAAGTGCATAGCGCGTGTAGTAAAACATATAAACAAACAAATATACGCTTTAATAAGTCTAGATCCCCGGCCCTTACGATTTAATATGAAAACTGGTCCGGCATAATCAACGCCTGTTCTTATGAATGGGAACCCAGGTTCTAAACGTTCTGATGGCAAATTACCCATAATAGGACACAAAGTCTTACCTCTTATACGAGTACACACAATACAGTCGCGCACTATCTTTCGAACGAGGTTTTTACCTCCTAATGGCCACCAGCTCTCACGTATGGTCGCTAAAAGTAGCTGTGGACCCGCGTGAAGCAGCCTCATGTGTTCGTACCTACACAATAACACTGTGTAGATATGCTTACTACATATTAAAATAGGATGTTTTTTATCAAAATTGAAAAAAGTAGAATTACACAGTCTTCCACCAACTCTAATTATTTTATTATCGTCTAAAAATAAATTTAATCCGGATATACGATTATACTGTTTACTAATTGTTTTGAAGTTAATGTTATTCACTAAATTATTATACACGTCCGGAAACGATTGCATTTGTGCGAACCTAACTAACATATGTTGTGACGCATTCAATTCACTAATACTCAAGGAACCGGTATGGCGATGTTGTTTACGCTCTGACTTAATCTGTGCGTTTTTTATAAAACGAAGTATGTACGCACCTATTCGTTTTAACTTAATAAAAGAAGAATATCGTTCAAAATTAATAATGCAATTGTTTTCCACACAAACGAGATTTATTGTTTTTGATTTTATTTCTGGTAAATTATATAAATCCGAAATGTCCTTATTATTATAAATCGTCCAATCAGAATTATGAGAATGTAGATATGATGGGCCGTGCCACCATAAATCGCAGTTTACTAATGAATCTAGATACTGACCTCTAGATAATAAGTCAGCTGGATTATGTTTACCATTAACGTGTAACCATATTAAGTCACCCGTTAGTTCATTTATTTCTGTAACTCTGTTTTGTACAAATGTTTTAAGTAGATGAGGAGACGTTCGAATCCAACCCATAACAATAGTTGAGTCTGTCCAGAAGAAAACACTCGTAAATTTTAATCTAAGCGACTCAACAATTTTTTAATAATCATACAATAAGCATTAATAGGGGCAATAATTTTGCCCCTATTAATGCTCCGGAAAGTTCGAGACGGGGTAAACTAATCATTTTCAAAGGCGCGACTTTACTCTTGGCACATAATAAGTGCACACATATGGATGACTTATCATCATATGTGCGTATGTAAGCACAAGCACCGTACGCGATTTGAGATGCGTCGGTAAAAATGTGGAGTTCCGTATATTGATTGTTATCACTTGTTACTCGTCGTGGTATATTCAAATCATTCAATAGTTTTAATGAGTTAATAAATTTATTCCACGTTAAGATTATATCCGAAGGCACAGGAGTATCCCAATCGATTTTACTTAGCCACAATTTTTGTAATAGTATTTTGCATATAATAATTGTTGGAGATAACAGGCCTAACGGATCGTATACTTGAGAAGCTATGGATAACATTTTCCTTTTAGTCAAAATAAGTTCACTTAAATCATTATTAAATTTGGTGTCAAAAAAGATTTTATCGCTATTATTTTGCCAGCCTAAGCCTAGCGTTTTATTTTGTGTATATTTATCAATAAAATGTTCTTCCGTATTATCATTATCTTTTACACCAAAATTAAAGGTCCATATACGCAACGAAAAACAACCAGACTGTAATACCTTTGAAATTTTGTTACAAGTTTGTAATAAACTTTGACAATTGTTGTCACCTGTTATTAAATCATCGACAAAAAAATCTTGCATGATAACGCGCGTTATGTCGTCATCATTGCATTCTATTGCTAGTTGTCGAATGCAGCGCATACTAAGGAACGGCGCTGAGGCGGTGCCGTACGTCACCGTGTTGAGTTGGTATGTAGCTAAGGGTTCCGTAAGATTTTCTCGCCAGAGTATAAGTTGCAAAGACCTTTGGTCTGCTTGATCAAGTACTTGACGAAACATCTTTTCTACATCTGCACATGCTACGTATTTATATTGTCTAAATCGCAATAAGATAGAAAATATGTCATTTTGTAATGCTGGACCAGGAAACTGAATATCATTCAACGATTTTTTTGAGCTGGTCACAGCACTTCCATCGAATACTACGCGTAATTTTGTTGTAGAACAGCTATTCTTAAAAACTCCGTGATGAGGAAGATAAAAATTAGGAGAACTACTCGAATAAATTCTAGTCATATGACCCATATTTATATATTCACGCATGAAATCATTATACATTCGTTTATAATCAGGTACACGTTCGAGTTTACGTTCTAGTGATAGAAATCGTTTCTTCGCTGACGTATAAGAATCCCCGAGCGTATTAGCTGATTCTCTTAGCGGTATTCGAACCGAAAACCTACCATTATTTTCACGTTTAGTAGTTTTTGTAAATAACTCCTCGCACACACGTTCGTCATTACTTAGAATGTTGCGAGAAGCTGGTGGGTATATCCTCTAACTCCCAAAATTTTTTGAGCTGTGTATCAATGCTCTGACTAAAATTACACTGAACCTGATTAATGCGCAAGTTCTTGGTGTAAATGGGACCAGATATCAACCACCCGAATTTAGAACCTTGTAAATATGGCCCGCATGGTAAACGAATTTTATTATTATCTAAAAGATCCCAAAAAATATTGGCCCCTAATAATAAATCTATATCTGAGGGTACATTAAAATTAGGATCCGCAAGTTGAATGTTATTGGGAATATAACGTTTAATATCGAATTTAATGTTCATCGAGGGTAAACTAGACGTAATACACGGCAAGACGAAACAATTTAAATTTACTTTATAGTCGTTTATTTTTGAACGGATAGATACATCGCATGAATGTCTCGATTGTGAAATGAATTTTCCAACACCCGAGATTTGAACAGTGGACTGTATTAGAGGCGCATTTAACCGTTTACACAACTTATCCGAAACAAAACAATGCTGGCTTCCATTATCGAGAAGAGCACGTATTGTGTGAAAACAATTATTACTATCTACTATTTCAACTAAAGCGGTGGACAGCAAAACCGGTTATAGTAAACTTTTTTGCTGCACGGTTGTCTCAGCTGATAATGAGTGCAACGCAGCTGTAGACACCGTTGTGTGTGTGTCGACTGGAGTCGGCTCGTCTATCACACGCGCATCTACATTAAAATGTAACAAAGTATTATGTTTGCGTTGACACTGTTTGCAAGGGCCGAATAAGCAGGCGTTTACTGAATGCCCCGCACGCAAACAATTACGACACAAATTTTTGTCTTGTACGAATTTAAGCCTACCTTTAACTAATAAATTTAAAAAATAACGCAAGTGTTTAGTGCATTATTCTGGCTACATAATAAGCATTTAGGAAACTTCTTTTTAGTGTTCCATTTAGGTTTGCTATTGCCATTATTAGTTGAAACGTAACTATGAATATTACCTGATACCGACTCGTTTAGCTTATTATTGTTAGGAAGTGATTTATTTTGCGATTTGTGTGCCTGAACAGTGCTTATCATATCCAACATGTTTGCTTTATTGCGTAGAAATGATAAATAAATCTTCTAAACATATTTTCTCGGAAGAATCACCTTTAAATCGACTACCAATATCAACTCTCCGCGTTTCCCATTCACGTTCCGTATTAGTATCCAGTTTCGAAATTATTAAATGGATTATCAAATTATCCCAATACTCGGTGGGCTCGTTAAATGTTTTTAGAGCGCGTAAATTTCTAGAAACTGTGTCTATTAATTTACGAATTTGTGATGGTGATTCCTGTTTAATGCTTGGAATATTAAATAATGATTTGACGTGATTATTAATTAACATTCGAATGTTATTATAACGATTTTCAAGTAGCTCCCATGCTTGGATATAATTAAGCGCTGTAAATTCTAGAGAACTTATCACTTGTAAGACAGTACCAGTCAATGATGATTTCAGATAATGAAATTTTTGAATTTCATCCAAGTCAGAACGTTTATGTATCATTGTAATGTATGAGTTTTTGAATTCTAACCAGTTATCGTAAGAGCCGTCGAATATAGGCAGTTTAATTTGAGGTAATTTAACGTTAGATTGCAATGAAGCGCACTGTGTCACTTGAGATCCATCATCCATTCCATCACTCAGACAATTGGCAACGGCCATTGTGCTAAAATACAATGATTCTAATGATTCTACATATTGATACAAATTTCACTATCTGAAGAATTAAGTTCTATTTCGCTTTCTATACAATTAAAATTATGAAAAACTTCACCAGCCTATTGCTTTCTTAACTTTAATTCTGCAATTTGAATTTTGTTGAGGCTAGCACCTTCTAAACTTGTAACGTATTTTTAAACTGCGTTAGTTTGCCCTTCAAATGACCTCTTTTTTTCTTGAGATCCGAAAGATATTCTTCTACTGATTTCTTTTTCGAAGGCGAAAGAGATGGGACAATTAATTTTACACTAGAACTTTCACTCATTTTGGCGACCTATGAAGAAATAATGTGGTAAAAGTAGGTACTCACGTGTAAGTATTTACGGCTGTAGCGTTGCAACCAGACAGAAATCTCGAGCACTGTAGATGTGAAAAGAACACGGTTTAGCACAATTTGAAAAGGATTAGGAGTAAAAGGGAATAAAAACCTGACCGTTTCGCTGCTACTACGCTTAGTTGTGCGACGCTGGCTCAGTTCTTGAAATCTGGCGATGATGGTCCAAAATATGGTGCGAGTTTCAGGTTCCCGGTTCAAATGAATCGTCTATTTTGTCTTTAAATAAAAATATTTATTTAAAATTACAATTTGAAATAATATAATGTGGTTGACAAAATTTGTGTTGCTTGCTAGACGTTTAGAATATTAATGGACGCTTCTCCTGAGGCTTCTTTCAAGAGCTAGTGGTTTCTATCAGGTCGAGATGGACCCAGAAGACATACCCAAAACAGCATTTAACGTAAAAAATGGGCATTACGAATTTTTACGTATGCCCATGGGCCTGAAATATTCACCATCTACTTTCCAGCGGGTGATGGACAATGTCTTGAAGGGTCTCCAAAACGTCATCTGTCTGGTCTACCTCGACGACATAGTAGTTTTTAGTACCTCACTTCAAGAGCACATGATCAACCTCGAAAAGGTATTTTCAAGGCTTAGAGAATCAAATTTCAAAGTCCAAATGGACAAGTCCGAATTTCTCAAACGAGAGACCGCCTATTTAGGCCATATTATTACCAAAGACGGCATCAAGCCGAACCCTGACAAGATTAGGGCTATTAAGAACTATCCAATGCCCAGAACCCCCAAAGAAATCAAGCAATTCCTAGGCCTAGTAGGGTATTATAGAAAATTTATCCCAAACCTCGCGCGCATCCTTAAGCCATTTACACAATGCCTAAAGAAAGGAAACAAAGTTGTTATTAATTCGGAATATACAGATTGCTTTGAAAAATGTAAAAAACTTTAAACTAATGATCCGATTTTGCAATACCCAAACTTTAATAAGGAGTTCATCTTAACTACCGATGCTTCCAACATAGCTTTAGGCGCTATATTATCACAAGGCCCCGAAAGTGCAGACAAACCGATTTGTTACGCCGCTTCTCGCACGCTAAACGACAGTGAGTTAAATTATAGCACAATAGAGAAGGAGCTCCTCGCGATCGTTTGGGCAACAAAACATTTCCGGCCCTACCTTTTTGGCCGCAAATTTAAAATCATTACCGACCATAAGCCACTTCAGTGGGTCATGCAGCTAAAAGAACCTAATGCGCGTCTAACTAGATGAAAACTGAAATTATTCGAGTATGATTTCACTGTAAAGTACAAAAGTGGTAAATCGAACACTAACGCTGATGCCCTTTCGCGCGTCGAGATACATAACGAGGAAACGGATTCGATGATTGCTCTCGCGTCGGAACGACCGCCCTCTGTGGAAAATTCGTCCACAGCATCCGCACATACCAGTAAGGAAAACCCCATTCTTGAAGTTCCTATTGTAGACCAGCCGCTTAACAAATTCCATAGGCAGATTGTTATCTCTGTGGTTGGTGACATAAAGAAACGCCCCGTAGCTTCCAAGCCGTTTGACACTCATAACAGAATAGCTGTGCAAGTATCTAAATCAGATCTTGAGAATGACGTTGTAAATCTTATAAAGGAATACGTAATCCCTAAAGTTAAGACGGCCTTACTTATCAATCCGCCTTTAGTAATGTACGACATTATTCCAATCATACAAGATAAGTTTAAAAATTCGGCCATGAATTTAGTGCTAACAAAAACTGAGGTCGAAAATGTAAAAGACTATTTAAGGCAGCAGGATATTATCAAAAATTATCACGACGGTAAAACTAACCACCGTGGTATAAATGAGTGTCATCTTGCCTTGTCTTGCCGTTATTACTGGCCAAAGATGCGAGATCAAATTACCAAATTTATCAATGATTGTACTATCTGTGGCCAAGCTAAGTACGATCGTAATCCCATCAAACAGTAATTTAACATCGTTTCTCCTGCTACTAAATCGTTCGAAATTGTGCACATAGATTTGCTTTCTATACAAAATGAGAAATATTTAACTGTCGTAGATGCGTTTTCCAAATACGCGCAGGCATACCATGTTTGCGATGCTACGGCATTCAGTATCGTTCAAGCACTGTTAAATTTTTGCACTCATCATGGGTTACCTCTAACAATAGTATCAGACAATGGCACAGAATTTACCAATCAGATATTTAATGATTTAAATAATTTACACCGGATTAACCATCATAGAATACTACCTCACTCCATCAACGATAACGGCGTAGTAGAAAGGTTCCACGCGACGATTCTGGAACATCTCAGAATCGTCTTAGAAAATTACGCAATAAAAATGAGAATGCTATACACCTTATGCCGTACGCAATTTTAGCTTACAGTAGCTCCGTACACAGCTTTACCAAATGCAGACCTTTTGATATTATAACTGGGCATTTCGATCAGCGAGACCTCTTTGACGTAGATATGACAAAACATTTAACGCAGCAATACGTACAGAATCATAAGGATCAGATGAAGTTAGTTTATGAAACGTTAGGGGAAATTAGCCTGGCTGACCGTACCAGCATCATAAATAACCGTAATAAAGATCGCGATCCTGGAATCGAATATCAGGCACATCAGCGTATTTTTGTGAAGAACACTCTTGCGAGTCGTCAAAAGTTGGCCCCTAGGTATAATCGTGACACAGTCTTGGCAGACTTACCTATACATATATACACCTCACGAAAACGCGGGCCTGTTGCCAAAAATCGTCTTAAAAGAATACCCAAAAGTGCCAAATTGTTACAGGGTGCTACTGGTCCTGACTGCTCCTTCGATAGCATCCCACAGTATGAATCAAGAGATAACACTTGAGAGCCTCGACGATGGCCCTGGACTTCTACCTTTTCGGCTTGGCGTAACAAGGCTCATTACACACTATCATACTTTTATACAATTCGTAGAATTAGATGATATTAATGATAAAATCTCGCAATTACAGAATCAACTAATATATTTTAGACAAACTCTAGGAAACGATACTTATATGCTTTATGAGGCTCAAATAGAATTCCTATTCATCAAACTTAGTAAGGTCTTAAACCAATTAGAAACCTTAATACCCCATCGTATAAAGAGAGGTCTCGTAGACGGAGTCGGTTCAATAATTAAGAGCGTTACTGGTAATTTAGATAATTCAGATGCCGTGAAGTATGACAATACAATTAAAATCCTTCAGCAAAATAGTAACGTTATTTTTCATTAATTTAACAATCACGTAAGTCTTAGTAAAGAGTGGATAGTCCAGCATTCTAATGTGTTAGAAAAGTTAGTCGAGAATCAGGTAAAAATAAATGAAACGTTACAATTAATTTTAGATAGTAATAGTTATAAAGATTCTAGCCTACTAAAATATGCTAAATTTGCTCAGTATCTTGCTATTTTAACTGAAAATGTTGACGAAATATTCAGTGAGCTAACTAGAATTGAAAATATCATAGCTTTTATTCACGCTTCAACTTTACATCATTCCATGATTAGTATAGTTATTTTCAACCATATGATTCAACGCTTAATTACTATCTATGGTAAGGAGCATGTGTTGCAATTAGAACTTAGGGAATACTATGACATAATTAAACCAGGATACTATTACTCTGATAATAGGATAGTCATAATTTTTAATATACCGCTATTTACTAAGGATAGTTACAATCTCTATAAATTATCCATGGCCCCCAATAAGTTTAAGCAGGCCCTCGTCCCTCCTTTTCCTTTAATAGCAACCAACAGAAAAGGTTATGTGTATATAGAGGCTGAATGCCCGAAGTTTAAGGACTGGTACCTCTGTGGAGAGACAATGGACCATCAGCTACGACAAGTTCCAGACTGTATTCAGAATCTTTTAATAAATCAAGCCATCGACAAGACCTGCGACGTTGTTACAATAAACCTATCAAGACTAGCTATGGAAGAATTAGACGAGAAACATTATATCCTGTCTTTCCCCAACGCCACGAGGATACACTACCTATGTGGCAAAGAAAATTACAACATTCTCAGCGGCACCTACTTAGCAACTGTCCCTATGAGCTGCTCCTTGGACACACCCGACTTTACAATCACCAATACTAACGACGTAGTTGAAGAACAGCCGCTGAAAATAATGAAGCTGACAACCGACATTGAGGAACCGCTCAAAGAAAAATCTCAGATTCATCTTAATTCCATTGACTTACGAAGGCTGCATGACACTAAGCACAGGGTGATAACTCAGCCAACTCTGGAAATAAAGCAAGTGTCGCCGAACTACACAGTATATCATACAACGATCCCGCTTTATATCATTCTATTAAGCGTACTCGCACCCACCATGCTGCTACTTATAAGACGAGGCGAAATAATCTGACGCAGATCTGAAAGATCACCCCCCAAAGACAAGATCTATGCAGTACCCGAGACATCTGAAAAAACCAAGCAGCATCCATCACTATTTGCTCAGATAAGTCTTCAAAAATAAGTGATGATCTGAGGGGGGAGGTGTTATATCAAGCTCTCACTAGTAATTTGCAATAAGCGATGACCTCGATACAGCACCTGCTGACACCGCTCACACGTGCCGCCACCGGACGCAACGTAATCACCGCCGCTGACACTGCACCCCGATTGACGTCAATGCGCGTTTACCGCGATGCAACATTTTTATTTCATAAAATTTAATTTAAGCATTATGTATCTAGCATCGATCAGGCATAGACTTAAGTTTAATTGTAAAATTAGTTTTATTAAATCCATCTAAATAAATTTGGTTTTTTTTGGGTCCTTTGGCTATGGTTACCATAATTCATTCATAAACTCTGATATTATTTCCTATCAATTTATTTCTGTTTTGCTGTTATTTTGAATCAGGTATTTTTTAAACAATATAGGTATACGAGTACGTGTATATTTTGTTACTACATTGTTCAAAATATATGTACGTGCAAAACAAAACTTTATTTTCATTATTCGGTGGCGCAATGGTTTGACAATGGTTTTACGACTTAGGGATCTTCTAGAAAAGAGCCTACCCTATTTTAAAAGGGCGGCAACGCATCTGCAATTCCCGTGGTTCCCCTGGTGTTGCAGTTGTTTATGGACGGCGGTAGTCACTTACCATCAGGTGAGCCGCATGCTGGTTTGCCCCCTCTCCTATATAAAAAAAACGTTTTGCTGCAGTGCCGTGGATTCTAATCTCGCGTAGAACCTATTGTCTGGCCTACAAATAATTATTACAGATCTTTATTTTTTTACCGTGTGCAATTCATGTTTTTAAAACACCTTTATGATGCACAATTATTGCTACTGGAACCTAAAAAAAATTAAAAATATGTATTGGTAGGTACAACCTCTTACCTACTTCTGTCACCAAAGAGCAGTGTTTGGCACTATTGTGTTCCGGTCTAAAGGTACAGAGAGCCAGGATAATTACAGGCTCTATGGCATGCCTACTCAGTCTTCAGAGGCGACGACGCATCTGAAGCAGTCTTTGTTTGAAGTTGGCTGCAATTGTCCATAGACTGCAGTTACATCAGTTGGACTTAGAAAGTTCTTTTGTCACTTCGGTTTTATGAAAAAAAAAAAATTGCGCGTTATAGTTTGCACTGTTTTGCCACACAATTGCCGAAAATACACTTGATGTGTTTTTAAAAATTATGTATAAAATTAAAAAATACACATGCATATAGGTAGTAATAAAACGGTATAATATTAATAAGGGTGGTATATAAAGTTTATATACATATATATACATATCTACGTCACATACTTAAGGATGAGCATTTACGCACATTCTATATTGTGTACCCATTTGTTTGAGCTTTCACTCACAAAGCATATCTTTGAATAATACTAGCCCATTCTATTTCACACAAATATAGTAGCAGCTCGTACTGACAGTCGTTATGCGGCCATATCACTGAGGTTCACGTTAATGTCGCCAGCTTTATTATTCGACTAAATTTTCACTCGGAAATTAAATGTCACATTTTATGATATAGTTTATTTGAAACTAGCAGACTGTGAAGATTCGTTATGAGAGAAATGAATGAAGGAAGCGAGAACGACTTGATTCCTGTTAGAGACAAGCTGGAGCTGAATTATTCATAGCTGCAAAAAAAAATTGTCGGCACGGCTGGGGATGGACCCCTACAGAATATCAACAGAACTTGAGTTTCTTTGTACTGGTAACCAAGCATACCGTCTAGATCCCCAGGTTTAACAACGCACCTGTTACGGCCCCCAGTTGCCCAGACATAAGTTGACTGTATTAGGGCCCATGAGTAACACCTTCGACGGGCAACCAAGGGTTCGGCCCCAATGGCCTATGGATCATAATTATGTGATGACTGGAAAGCAAACACAAAACTTACCAAATTCCGGAGGTAGGGTCGACCTCAAGGTACCGTCAAGGGCAAGTAGGTGTTATGTAAGTGTAAAGGTAGTAGTGTGTGTGTGTGTGTAAAATGTTACCTGATTTCCCCGATGTAATCGGTCAGCAAATCCACGTGCTGCTCTGCACCACAACTTCGATCACTTCAATGGGCGTTCACTTTATCTGAACTCAAGTCTGACGTCACTTAGCACAAAATTATTTATCGAACAAGAACGCGACCCGGCGTCCGCGCAGATAATCAATTTTTCTAGACGTATATCCGACCGCCCGTCGCGCGACAATTATTTTCTAGACTAATCTCGACCGCCGCGCCCTCAAATGGAATGCGAACGGGAGAGGGGGCTGGCGGTGACCTCGGTACCATCGGATGCACGCACCGAGTCGCGAATTTTGAATGCAAGTTTTAAATTTTAATATTAGGCCTCTAAACAAACCCCCGTCCCGGACATCAGGACTTATGTCCGCCAGTAAATTGGCAAACGGGATAGGGTCAGGACGGCACGTTGCAAGACCGAATCTCCAACCAAAACCTCGGCCACCCTAGGCACCCCATACGATCCATACGCCAACTTAACAATGCGCCTACAGCGCCAATACAAAGGCAAAGCGTTGGGTTCTTTAACTAACACAAGGTCTCCAACCTTAGGAGGATCCGTCTTGTCAGACCACTTAACGCGCTGCTGCAAAAGATGTAGATAATCCAGAGACAATCGGTGCCAAAAGCTCTGAGTCAACTGTTGCAGCAGGTTAAATCTGCTCAACCGCGAAGAGATTATTTCCCTGAAGGGGTAATCGGGCAGGGCGTCAAGAGGCTGGCCAATCGGGAAGTGGCCCGGAGTTAGAACCTCTAAAACATTCGGATCGGACGAGAGGGGACAGAGGGGCCGAGAGTTGAGTACTGCCTCAATTTTACAGAATACAGTGGCAAGCTCCTCAAATGTCAAAATAGTTTCGCCAATAACGCGACGGAGATGCGTTTTTGCAACCTTAACCACCGCCTCAAAAATACCGCCCCAGTGTGGGCAAGCCGGAGGGTCGAATTTCCACTGGATGCCCTTCTTGGACATCGCTGTACCTAAATAAATCCTGTTGCTGGACAGAAATTCGACGACCTCTTTCAAATATCTATCCGTGCCCTTATAATTCGTTCCGCAATCAGACCAGATCAGGTCCATCAAACCGCGACACGATACGAAGCGGCCCAGCGGGGCCACAAAGGCTTCAGTGCTGAGGGAGTTACAAGTTCTAAGTGAACGGCCTTAGTGGCGAGACACACGAAAACGCACAGACAGGCCTTATGTGAACGCGCGTTACGAAGTTTGGAGGTCTTGACGAGGAAGGGGCCAGCAAAGTCTGTTCCGACTCCAGCGAATGGTCGGATGACACTTACGCGGTCGGGTGGTAAGTCACCCATCATAGGTTGTGATATGGTGACCTTCAGTTTATAGCAAGGTATGCACTTAAAGAGGACGCTCCGAACGTCGGCCAGCCAAAATTCAAAACTCCCGCTGTAAAATAGCCAAAAGAGCGTTACACCCAGCGTAGGCATTCTTAACATGATGGTGAGTTACCAGCAACCGAACAAAGGCGCCGTCCTTGGGGAGCAGTAACGGGTGTCGAGCCCCGTACGGCAGTTGAGAATATTTCAAACGTCCGCCAACGCGCAGTATCCCAGCGTCGTCCAGGAAGAGGTTGAGACGGGCCAGAGCGCCCTTGACAACGGAGCCCCGCTTCAAGGTTTCAATCACGGGCTCAAAATGCTCGGCTTGGACCATACGGGTCCAATACATCAAAGCTTCGCGACGCTCGCTAGGGGACAAAACGGATCAGATATTTGGTTGGATGGGTCTCTCGAATTGCGAACAAATCGACGCAACCAAGCAGTCACTCCCAAGAGCTTATCGAGAGAGCTGTACCGTTCTAGCAGGGAGAAATCCCGAGTGGGCTTATCCTTGCCCACTCCTACTCGGGCTCGTAGGCCAGGAAATTCAATCGGTTCGGAGTATTTATTCTGGGGCCAGAATGACTGAGACTCAGTCAACCAACTAAGACCCCACCACATCAGGTGGTCAACCACCGAGGGGGCTTCACAGCCACGCGTCCGCGCGTCTGTGGGATTCAACTCCCCTGGGGCATGTTTCCAGTTTAGAGACGTCCCAGAATTCTGGATTTGAGACACGCGGTTCGCCACAAAGACCTCAAGATTGTGAGGTGCAGCTCTGAGCCAACAAAGTACTATCTCACTGTCCGACCAAACGTAAACGTCCGTAATGTCGATTACAGACTTCAAAGACGAGTGAACGTGGTTAAGGAGTCGCGTGAAAAGAGCGGCTCCGGACAGTTCCAATTTAGGGATAGTTAAGCGGGACCTAATGGGAGCAACCTTGCTTTTAGCCAGTACGAGATGGACGGAAGTATGGTCAGAAGAGCTCACAGTCTGCAAATATACGACAGCAGCATAGCCGTTCTCAGAGGCGTCGCAGAATCCATGTAGGGTAGCCCTGCATTTCCCTGGAGGGAGGAAGCACCTTGGCATGGAGACCCGGTTGATGTCCAGAAGGGTGGACATAATGGAGAGCCTCTCTCGCAAGAGAGCACCGCTAATAGGCTCGTCCCAACCCAACCCGGATATCCAGAGCTTTTGAAGAAAGCACTTAGCTAAAAAAATGACCGGAGTGATCCATCCATTAGGATCGAAGGTGCGGGCTACTGTAGACAGCACGGAGCGCTTGGTCCATGCTTTAGGAGGGGGATCGAGTTTGACTCGATACGTGAAAGTATCCTGAACAGGCTGATATTGAATGCCCAGCACAGTTAACAAATTAGGATTTTCAGGGTGCTCGAATAGATGAGAGTCTTGTTGCTCCTCTCCTGGGAGGTCCTTCAAAATATGAGGGGAGTTCGACAACCATTTGCGCAACTCATAACCTCCGGACTTCAGGATGGCAATCAATTCGTCTCGCAATACAAGAGCCTCCTCGACGTTGGAGGCGCCCGTGCAAATGTCGTCCATGTAGACCCAAGTCTCCAATATAGAAGCCCCCCGAATGTATTTTAGACGCTCTCTCTCAGCGAGTTCAAGGAGGGTTCGCATGGCGATATACGGGCTGGACCGGAGTCCATAGGTGGTGGTGTTCAACTCAAACACCTGTATCGGATCGCTGGGCTTCTCGCGCCACAATATCAGCTGATATCGACGGACATCCGAATGTCGGCTACAAAAACTACTTAGTGCCGAAGGAAGTGGGTCAAAATGTCGGATATGTCCTTAATCAATTTAGGACCAGAGGGGAGACACTGGTTCAGAGACACACCATTTGACGAGGGGGCGGAGCCGTCAAAAACTACGAACACTGCGCTACGGAGCTGTCAAATTAAAATCGCAGTAGATTTCAATTTAAATAGATTAGATAAGCGCAGCCAGTACGTAATGTTAGTAAGGACTTACGGAACGGAATCGTAGCTCTTTAATGCTGACCGTACAAGTAAGTTTAAGTTCATTCAGCGAACTATGGGGAGAGCTATGTTAGGAGTTTATCTGCGTGATAAAATTTGTTATAATAATTTTCGCAAAAGAACAGGACAAACTGACATAGCCTAGCGGATGTGTTTGCTTATTTTCTCCCTACTTGGGTTTCTCAAATGCTCGGAGTTAGGGCGATGGCGTCCTTTTACCCCCGAGAGTTGGATTTTACTCCGATCGTATCGGATTTCCAAACCCATGCCCTACAATTCTATCCTGTGCAAATAGCTAGTCACAGTTGAGTGGCTGCCGTAACCGAATTTTGGTCTGGAGGACTTTATTATTATATTCATCATCATTATCATTACAGCCCTTCTCAAGTCCACTGCTAAACATAGGCCTCCTCTAAGGAATGTCACAATGCACGGTCCTGACCCACCTGCATCCATCAAATTCCTGCATGTCTTACTTATATTAAATCAAAGTATATTATAGCACGTAAAAATCACGTAAACTCCATTGTCGAGAGTGAACTATCAGATTCTAAAAAAACATATTTTCCAATATTTTTTTTTAAATAAGTTTTCCATTTTCAAAACTTTCGGTAAACAGATTGGTCTAGACTGTTAGAGTATGGATCCAATTTCAAACAAATGGACAAAGACTATCTTTTTTCTGTTGGCCTGTCTGATGTCTCTCGTAATTGTTTTTTTTTTCTTAGAATAGTAGTAATTTGTAAAAGCTTACTTAAAACTAACAGTAACAAAATGTATTTTGAAACGCTATGTTTAATTTAATTCTACTCTGCCTGACATTATTTTTTCAGTACATTTTAGGGCAAAATTCTAAATAATATTAACAATTACACCAATTTATAAAGACCTCACAAATCAGAAACTACATATTAGAATAAAATTGTGTATGTTGTTTTTTTCAGACTTCGATAGAACATGAGCTTGATTTGATAAAACAGGAAATTATTTCATTGATATCCGTAATGGTGACATATTAAGTAGACGCATAATAATTCCATCAACAATTTTTTCTGTAAGACTGTTGCATACTGGAGTGGAGAAGATTTAGAGTAGCTCCTACTCCACCACTCACTACTCCTTCCCTTTTTTCACCACTGTTCTTTACCACCCAACACCTACAAACTGTTATAGAAAACTGTAATTCAAAATACATGCAGAACAGTTAGGAAATTCGTACAAACTAAAGAACGGTACACACCTATACGAAGGTAAATTACTTCAATATGATTAAATAGAACAATAATAGGCAATTGGCTTAGGCTCTTGCTATTAATAAACCGGGGAAACAGGTTGAAAGTCCCACAAATTCTCAAGTTTTATTCTCCTAATTGTAACAACATAGGATAAAGAAGTAAACTCTTCTTACTTCTTACTATATTATTATTACAGACACTGCAAAGAAAATTAAGGGGTTTAAATTAACTATTTAACAAAAATATAACATATTATTATTATTATAATAAAATAAAATAATTTACTTAACAGGTAATAAGCGAATGAAATCTATTGATTGTTAAAATATTTCTGCATTGTACAAGTAGTAAAATTAAAAAGTTTGTACAAACGACTTCAATATAAATAAAATGAGAACATCGTCAATGTAGTCAAAGTCAATTAAATATATGAAGAATAATTCAAAAACGACTGCATAGATCTTGATCAAATTTATATGTTACACATGAGAAGCACCAGCTTTCAAATGAAGAATCATTAAAACCAGTTCACCTGGAAAAAGGTTCAGAGGTAATACACATAAAGATACAGTCGTATTGAGAACCTCCTCCTTTTTTTGAAGAAATATAGAAATAAAAAAAAAAACAATTTTTATAAAAAGCATGTTGCCTCTTTTATATTATGTTATAGTTTACCATTTAAGTTTCCCTCCATCACAACCTTTAAATGTCTACTGCTGAACATAGGCCTCCGCCCTAGATTGCCTCAAAGAGGGAATTTTGCCATAGTTGCCACGCTTGGCAGGCGGATTTGCAACCGCAGTTTTTTATTATTTTAAATTGTTATTAGGAAGATGCTGCTGCACATCTCCTGTTTCAGTTTGTCTCTTACGACACCCACGGGACGATGTGGGACTAGTGAATATACTTACACCACATTACGCGGTAAATACGTCTCCCTCAAAGACTAGTACTGATCCATTTGACCCATGCGTTCAAAATTTACCAATTTTTAGAACAACTAACAAGAAGCCTATACCTGTAAAAATAATTGATTTAAATGAAATTTATACCCTGAAGCTGTTAAAGTAACCAACATACATACTTCCAATAAGTTTAAACGTTAGGACCTTTCAACAAGTTCAAAATTCGATCGAAACAGATGGCGAGTAATCAGATCTCCGTGATATGTTAACAGATTCTAACTTCATCCTTTAATTATCTAAAACATGGTAAACTTTGTAATAACTCGATTAAACTTCGCTATGGGTTTGACGTGAACTTACACCGCGGTCCCTTCTCAATATAATAACATAATATTTCTTTAAACGAGTTTTTCGCAAAAAGATAAAGTTTGCTAAATATTGCTATACTGCGAGATTACATTTTTAAAAATATATTTACAAGTGTTATCTGTTATATGTTATTATTTACGCGCAAAGAAAACAGCACTCTTAGTACGATGTGGACTTATATTGACATATAATACATTAGAGGTATGTACTGAAACGAAATGAAAACTTTATATTTCATCGTAAAAAATAAACATTTTGTTTGTCAAACGTTCAACATATTTTGTAATCTACGACCACTTTAAAGTTCACAGTCCACTGCCGATTCATAATTATAGGTTGGCAAGGATAGTTGGTACTCTTGAATGCCAAATGAAAGCCACAAGAACACTCGCAATACATCCAAACGCAAAAATTAAGTCACGGCTGTTCTTTATACTAGTGCAAATCTTTTTTTTTATTTCCTCGTATATGGCTTTGCATCTGACCAGCCAGCCTACTTCGGACAGAATCGAGTACTGGAACAATCGAATTTTACTGTAGCTAAGGCATATATGACTCTTATACGAAATATAGGGAACGCTTATGGGAATTATCAGAACGGAAGTCTTCAGCTGTCTACTACTATATGACGCTTGTTGCAAGCTACAAAAGTGATTGTTATTGATATATTTTTTTTTAAAAGTTACCCCCACACTAGGATTTTCTCCTGTATCGTGGAGGCTGTTTACAAACACAAATTTCACAAGGACAAACATCCAGACCCGGAACAATTATTTGTAGCCCATACAAATACTTGTTCCGTGCGGGATTCGAACCCGCGCCCCCTAGCACAGCAACTCATTGCTAAGCCACTGCGCCAAGGAGCCGTCATTATAATAAGTCATATTGATAAGTTTATCCTATATATTACATAAAATATTTAAAAAAAGAATTTTTAAATTATTAAAAATGATATTCGAATAAAAATATCCGGACGTGCCTAAAGGCGCTTACAACGCCTGATCGTAGCCCGATCGAGTTTCTCAATTTGAAATGATTCGGAAGTAAGTTTTTAAAATAGTTTAGTGGTAGAGCCATGCTACAACTATATTGTGGATGTTATACGAATGGGTCGGCTCAACCGAGGAAAGGCCATGCTCTCAGAGAATACTAGCGTAATATAGTAGCTCCATGCTACTGTGTTATGAATGATGAGTGTAGAGAACCGCAGATCCTTTATATTGGAAACGAGGCATTCCATATTAGTCCTCATGGGTGACAACGCATTTGCATTTTGATTCTTAATCGAGTATAGATGTAAATTTCTGTGGGCCACATCACCCACTTACCACCAGGTAAACTGTGTGCTCGTTTGTCACTCTTATTTTATCAAAAACAAATCAAAACAACGTTAGCTTTAATCGAAAATCGAATCTAATTCGAAATAAATTTCGAGAATAAACCTGTAGTAGGGCAATCGAGTGTCGCGTAGGTCCATCCCGCTGCGAATGTGTTCTTTCGTAAAGATAATTTTAATTTAATATAAGCTAGCGCTTGTCTCCATACCCACCTGGTGATAAACGGTGATGATCCTAGATGGTAAATCGTTCTGTCTTAGCAAAACGAAGGCCAATTCACTCTCAACTTGAAGACACGTTCCTTGTAATCGGATGGAAAGACAGACGCTTATCAACTAATCCAATCCTTTTCTGTACGCGTTACTGAAAACGAAGTAACCGTTTGCTTCGAATGCGTGGAATTTCAATAACAAAGGAGTGGAGAACCGCCGACCGTCTAAATGTCCGACGTTGGAAAGGGGAGGGGGGAATTAAATCATGTAACTTCTCCAGACACTTTCCAGAATGTATAATTTTGTTCGTGAAATGTCTTTTGTCACAGCTTAGACAGAAAATTTATCGGTTTTGAAATATAGTCGTCTTTTCAAGTTTTGCCCTCTTCAATTTCTTCCGCCCTGGGCAAAATCTAAATCTGCTGCTGAATCTGACTGTAGAATACAGTTCGTGATACAGATTGTGTAAGCAATATACACATACGTTATACCGTTTCCTTCGTGAATAAACAATTTTAAAAGAAACTTTACCAGTTATAAATCCATCTATGAAAATAACGTTATATCGTATTTTAGTATAAAAACATAAACAACCACAACTAAACTTCATCAGCTCTGACGACCCTAGTAAGAATACTAGGTCATAGTCATGAAACTATTGTACTGTAATCGTTATTTAATGAGTCTGCAAAATTTCAGATTGTTCAGAACATCTGAAAATATAGGAAAACTGAAGTATTAATTTATATGATCGAGGAGGGCGATGGTTGCTACATACCTCACACTTGTGAACGGTGCTACCTGTCGATAATGATCTTTTCGGGCTAGCTGTTTAATTTTAAATTCCATTACTATAAAGAGCCTTGGAATCTCAGGCGGTAAGGACTCGCTGTAAATTTCACAGTATACGAGCAACGGTATCGATCCCCGCCAGCACCAAAGAAATTGTTAATTGCAATTTTAAATGCTGATTTACTACCTACGTGCTCGGAGTAGAAGGAAAGTTATGTGGTTATCGTGATGAACCTTGCATGTCTTAGAAATGAGAAAAAAAAATATTTCGAAGGCATGTGTAGTTCTACGACACGCATTAGGGCGGCAGAGCGGACATTTCCTTGCTCTAAGTCCTTGTCGGAAATGAGAGGAGGCCTGTACCCAGCAACGACACGTATAAAGGCTGTAACTTTATCTTTTTAACTTTTCCATATTTATGCCGTATTTTTATCATAAAACCACTAGCGTGATACAAAGGACGCTAATGGGTCTGTAATTTTTACTATTATTATTTTAAAATACCTATCAAGTGTATTTGACCTATAAAATATATACGGCAGTTTCGGGAAGGGCCGCCCTTGACGACAGTTTATCGACCAAATTGGAGATATGTTGAAAATGGACCAGATTAGGAGTACCCTTAACTGACGAACATGTATGTATGCGTAGATATATGTATGTAAAGAAGGCGAAACGGGTGTGTCAGGATCGTTTCAAACGGAAGTCCGTAATCTCTGCCTACCCTCCTGGTTGACATGCGTGAGTGTTTATGTATTTTATGTAAAATAAGTAACAAAACTTCCGATCAAAAGAACCTCTATTTGAATCAGTAGGAGACTAAAAATGAAGCATGTGAAAGAAATTTTAATTTGTATTTCAAGAAATAAACATATTTCATTCAGTTTTAAATCGAATATATATTTGGTAGACGATAGTATTAAATTTTGCCCATGTCAGAGTGATCAAGTTAAAAATAATACAGATCTTTAATGCTTGCCAAGAAGATGCCGCAAACTAATTTATTACTTAATATTATGATAATCTTCGTTTATGTGAACATTAAATGGGGGAGTTTTATTAAATTACAGAAAACAGTAGCAAAGATTTTTAGAAAGAAATGGGGTGTGTAATATATAATAGTAGGATTTTAAGAATGAAATTGCCGTTTTATTTTGAAAAATGCAAACACTAATTTTTAGAAGGAAAACATTTATTTAATCGCAGTGTTTACCATTATTATCAACAAATACACTTCTGTTATCTCTAGGAAAGATCATTACATTTGCTACCGACTTCAAAAAGGAGATGGTACTCAATTCGAATGTATGTTTTTTTATTCTTTTTTTATGTGTGTTACCCATAGATATAAGAAATGGTGATACATCATAACTTTTTTCTGAGTGGACCAATTTCGGTGATTATTTTTTTATTTGAAAGCTGGTGCTTTTGTTGTGGTTCCATATAAATTTGATCAAGGTCTGACTAATTGTTTTTAATTTTATTGTTATATGTTATACGGTTGTACAACATTTTTAATTGTAACTTATTACCCTTGCGGTAGAACTCTTTGGTCCTTACAAAGTCTATGAAGGATTTTTTTATAGCTTCAGCAGACTTTACTCGCTTGAGAACAAAACTTTATCCATGCAGGAGATAGTTCAATTTGCAGAAAAAATGGGAATGAGAAATGGTTGTGGTTAGTTCAGGCGGGTATGGGTTACGGAAAGGGTTACGGGTTACATTTTTTAAGTGTCGCCCGCCGCCCATGAACAACTGCAACACCGGGGGAATTGCAGATGCGCTGCCAGCCTTTATGTTGCCGGTGATGTAGTGGTGAGGACGATCCTCAACATGTTCGCATACTACAGACATCCCGGAGTGATTATGTTTCATATCAGCTATATGATATGTCCATTCAAAGCACCCAAAACGTAGGGAATAAAACATATGTTAAATAAGTATGATTTAAAAAATTGTTAAAATTAGTTTTGTTCAAAATTGTTAAATCAATCGCCAGAGCTATGGTTTTCGTTCTGCGTTCACAGACCGCTTTGACGACTCCCAGTGGAGCGTAACAGGTTCACGGCCCACCCATTAATAATATGCGAGCATATTGAACAAGGGTATTAGAATAAATGACAATGAACACCACATAGGCTAGCCGGAAATTTGTCAAGTTGAAAATCCAACAAAAGGAAATAAGGGAAAAATGAGATCGCTAACCAGCATGTCGAGCGTATAGCTACGTAAAATATTTTTCTGTAAAGAAGTATAGTCATTATTATATCGTTGGAGTGGAAAACTATTTGATAATCCATCTGATGGTGAATGATCACTGCAACATAGGACATCTGTAAAATATTCTAACAAAGACTTATTGGCTGTGCTCTTGTTGCCTACGCATGAGTGTCAAATGATAAATTAATGAAAGAAATTCCACAACTTATTCCGCAATATATTACATGCTGATTTTTAATTTAATTGCTATTATAATAATTTAAAAGGGACACTCCAAACGCTTCAAAAGTGTGCGCACTGTTACCTAATGATAGAAGTTATAATAATGACCTTCAGATTAAATTTCGGTCACTGCGATTCAAAAATGTGTGTGTAAGTACGTATTGACATTCTGTTCGCTCACTCGTTAGTCCGATGGAACGGCAATACGAAACAACCGGAGGCGCTGGACCAACGGCTTTATGCGCTTTTCAAGGCACGTTTATGAAACAACGCCAACTTCCCGACTCTAGGCTGATACTGTGAATATCTGTCAGTAAAACTCAATAACTGATTATGGCCCGACTCAGAATTCGAACCTGAGAACAGATATTCAGTACTCGCGCTTATAACTACTAGAGTAACGAGGCCGTCAAAGATAGAAGAGAAAAGGAGGTGTTGTTGGCATGAACATAAATAAAGGCATGCAAGAAGCCTTCATACTCTCAATTATTATCTCGGGATTTTTTCTCTTGCCTGTCTTATTAACAAGTGTTGAAGATGCCGAAATGGCATTTTTAAATATTTTCTCTAAGTTTTCTGCCTGTATATGTGACGTATCACATCACAACCCAGCTGAACATAGGCACATAGTCTTTCAAAAGAGCGCCATATATTATATGCCTATCGCTTAAATATTAATGAAAAGATTTTATGGAGTATGTGAAGGATGTTCCTTAATCACGCATAAACTGCATAACATGTTTGACGAAATTAATTTTTATTACGTGTAGACCCATGCTGCAGCTACTTGGTGGTCCTCAGGGGCGCCAAGGCATCTATCTACATTTTATTTCTTAACAGTGAGGATAGATGTAAATATCTATGGGATACTTTGTCATCCTTGTGCTATAAAGAAACACAGATAAGCCATGTTATAGTCTAACATGGCTTATCTGTGTTTCTTTTGGTTTTACAAGGGGTCGCTTGACAACTTATGCCGGTGTTGAGTTGATTAAATATATCTTTGATGCATGGGAGGATTCACAGGATTCTTTGGGTATATTTTGTGACCTATGCAAGGCCTTCGATTGTGTTCACCATGAAACATTAATCAGGAAACTTCAACACTACGGTTTAAGAAGTGATGCTCTTTAATTAATTATTTCATATTTAAGTAAGAGAACGCAAAAAGTTGTCATTAACAGTATGAGCTCTTCCGGGTCGATGGTACAGATGGGCGTGCCTCAAGGCTCAATTCTCTGCCCCTTTCTGTATCTTGTATACATTAATGACTTACCTTACATAGTAGGGGATAACCATGATATATTATTATTTGCAGATGACACTTCTTTAGTTATCAAATTAAGTCGACAATTACTAAAATATGACGAAGTAAATAATGATATATCTAAATTAGTAAATTGATTCAATGTTAATAATTTGTATTTAAATGGCACTGTTTACGCAAAAGCGTTGGTGTCAGGCATCGACGTTAGATGGCTCTCGGCTCGGCTGATACGGGATGACGTTCGTGCGTGTTGAACGTCCGAGCTTACTGAACGGTGGGAGTCGAGAGCGAAAGATTAGATGTCTTCGACGCGTCGAAAGAGAAGGCAGTTCGTTTTGTTTGGGAGCTCTTAGATCTAATTTTATGTTAGGCGCGTATAGTAAATATACCACTGGGAATGGTAGCGCATGTTGAGAGTTTACCCGGGACTTTAGGTTTAACGCAGAATCTGTATAAGTGGATTCGACTGTATTAGTTACTAGTGCGGTAGTTAATATTCTAGAAATAACGGTGACCTTTGACCCGTACGTTCTGTGTTCATTTTCGCGAGTCAATCGTAACAAAGGAAGAAAGTGACTGCGGAAGGCGACCTTAGCTTGGAGAGGAGCTGAGGGCCGAACTGCTGCAGGGGGAACGGTCAAATAAGGTCAATAACACTACCAGCCACACCCAAATACACATCACTGACCTTTACTTTCTAGCACAATACATCCACACGAGACCTGACCGAATCCTGAGGGACCAGTCGCCTTGAATAGAGGTAAGTAAGCTCTGTTCAATAATTGTAACGCTCCCCCCGGATTGTTTAGTGTAATTAGACTTTTAACCCGTGGCGTGAGGACGCCCGACCAGCATCTGCCTGTAGCTTCTTCGTCTATGGGCCGCGAAGGATTCTACTCCTGGGATAGGCAGCTGTTGGCCGTAACATTTGGTAGCAGAACGCGGTGCTGGGATCGATTCCCGGTCGATCCACCGACCATAGTATTTGATAAAAATTAAATAATTTTGGTGGCAGGGAGCGTTGGGTTGATTGGTTTAATTTTGTGTCTACAATCACGCCCGTCCGTAATACGTAAAAATATTTTTTTTTATTATATACGTAATAATAAAATTTCTTTCTTTGTTAGCTTGCTTTGTTGTTTGCGGGTAAATTTAAAAAACCGCGCCCGTTTAGCGCGCAAGCGGGAGATTGCGTCATGTAGGTAGATGGTTATTTTTGCGTAATCGGTTAATTATCGTTGCGGATAGTTGTGGTGTATTACTTATCGAAGGGTCGATTTCCGAGCAAGGCATTTTTTGTTGATGTGTATCTTCGTTATGTATCTTTCGTATTGTAATTTGTATTTGAACTAAAGAGTGGTAATTTGTATTTACGTAATTTGAATTTAACTTGATTTGATCGCACTAGTATTTGTTATTGTTAATTTGATTTACCTTTTCTTTTGTACTAACTTGTGTTTGATTTGATAAATAGCGGTTCTTATTTGTGTACTTTCTATTCAGCTCGATTTGATAGGAACTGCATTGGTTAGCTGTTAATTTTTTTGTATTTTTTATTTGTTATTTTTGTAATTGTGCTCGAGCAGCGTCGTAATTTGTATTTAGTAGTGATGTCCTCGCCCAAGATGCTAATCCGTTGCCTGCGGACTGAGTTGCGCTGGGCCACCAGCGCCCATGCTTTGATAGGTCGACCGGATAGGTTCCAAAATTTGATGAAGCGGTTCGAGCAGGTCGATGCTCGAAGGGCTGCAGTGGAGGAGGCTTACGCTGAGCTTGAGGATTCGGATGTGGAAAAGGGAGTCCTGGACTCCTGCTTCGCAGACTACGAGCAGTTTTTGTGGCTCACGGACGAGTTGATCGAGGCTGAAGGCAGGTATGCCGAGGAGGCGCGTGAAGCTCGGACGAGTGGCCTGCCCGAGTCCTTTCGGAAGCAGCCTCAGCCGGAGCTGTTGGGACGACTCCCAACTCTGGACTTGCCAAAGTTCTCCGGGGTCCTTTCCGAGTGGCTGACCTTCGTTGGTCTTTTCGACGGCCTAGTGCACGCCCGAAGTGACTTGACCCCGAGCCAGAAGATGGTGTACCTCCTGGCCTCACTGGAGGGGGAGGCCCTGGGCGTTGTCAGCCATTTGAGCTTGTCGGACGACGCCTACCAGACTGCTCGGGACCTCCTAGTCAGAAGATACGCCAACGTCCGGCGAATTGCAGACGAACATGTTAAGCAGCTTCTGAGCCTCCCGCTGCTTAGTGACCGGGCCAGACTACGTCCGGACCTGTTGGATCCAGTCTTGGTGGCCTGTAATATGTTGAGACGGCTGGATTTACCAGTGGGCGAATGGGCCTTCTTGTTGCTCCGCATCGTGCTGTCCCGTCTACCTCTCGACCTTAGAATACTTTTTGAGGAGAGGTACGGCGGGGACGAGGCCTCCTATATTCCGCCCTTCTATGACCTGCTGCGGTTTTTGGAGGAGCAGTGCCGACAGATCGAGCACGCGGCGGGCACCGTCGACGACTTACAAGCCGTGCCCAGTGAGAGGCGAAATCCGCCGGGCAAGTCGTCGTCAACCCCCCCCTGCTCCTATTGTCGAGCATCGGATCACCGGGTAACGTCTTGCCCAAAATTATTAAGTAAGCCGGTTCCGGCGAGGCGAACTATCGCCAAGGAGCGCCGCTGGTGCTACTCCAGTTTGGAAGGGCACCTCCAGCGAGACTGTCCGCACCGGCGGCCCTGTCTGCATTGCCAGGGCAATCACCATGCCGTACTGTGCCTGGGTGCGAACGGCGTCTCCTCTCGGGGCGTTGCCAGGCCCTCGACCCCCACGGGCGGGGGCGCTCGGCCACGCCCTCTGACGGGCGACGCTCGGCGCCCGCCGGCTAGCCACCAGGCCCCTAGGTTTGAAAGGGGTCCCTCCCCCGACCAGTCGGGGGGTAATTTCCCCAGGGGCGGGGGTGTCAACACACCCCCTCAGCGTGCGGAGAGGAACTTCACGGCCACTCATCGGTCCGCTGGACCCTTCTCACTCCCTTTAGCTGAGTGGCCGCGACTGGTGGACCACTGTACCCCATTTGATGGAGGCGGCCCTAGCTAGCTGCCGCCTTAGCTCCCACCATGGCTGCCTCTACTGAGCGTTAAGCCGTCAACAGTCCACTTGTCAAGCTGTTCTGTTGCCGACGGCCTCAGTGAGGGCGTACAACCCGAGTGGCGACTGTTAGCGGTTGCGCTCTGTTAGTATCGGGTTCACGCGGTGTGGCCTCCACTTGGTGGTGGGAAGATTAGGGCCCCCTGGAGCGTTGAATCACGCTCTCAAGGGGTATTGGATTTGGTTTGGTCGAGCACTTAGTTAAGAATTCTTTTAATTAAAATTAAAATGCTTTGGGTTTTCCGCGAAATTCATATTGTAGCGGTTATGATTAAGAGAATTGAATTTAAAATACTCCTTTAAATGCTGCTGCATATTTTTTGTAAATACATTTGATCACTGCGTTTATTGTTGCACGGAAAATTGAGATTAAATTGTGTGCCCTTTTTTATTGCTTGTGATAGTGTTTAATCATTTTTCTTTGTGATAAGGAAGGTTGAAATTAGATAACCCTGTGGTTGCCGAAGGAAATAGGAGTCAATTCTCTTTTGGTTTAGATTTTGTTGGCACTGTCTAAGATATTTATTTGAAATAAGAAATAGGGCTGTCCCTTACGTTTATTGTTTTGTTTACTTTGCCAAGTTGACCTATGTGCATCGGTGATTACTTGTTTTAATTAATTCTGTAATTGAACATTGATGCTTTTGAAAAATTAGTTGAAATATGAGCATAGGATCACCTGCTAGGGACCATCTGTGCGTTTCGTTCAGCTCTCCACAGACGACGTTCATGGGGAATTTGGGGGTGCTCTCTGCACTGAAGCTTGAAGGTCCCTCTGGGCCTCTTCGTGTCGCGTCGCTGTTTGCAGACCTGATCCGGTCGAGTTGCGGAACTAATCATAGGAGCGCAGATAGGTGTTTGAAGGAGGTCGTCTGACTTCTGTCTAGAAATAGGACTTATTTATGTGCTGCGATGACCAGGAAGGGCATCCAGTTCAACTCTCCGGCTAGCCCACGTTGGGGCTGTAATTTAGAGGCGTTGGTCAGGGTTGCAAGATCTGATTGGGTGCGTAGGGTGGCCTAGTTTGGTTGTAGATTCGATCTTGCAACTTGCCTTCGCGACCCTGTCCCGCTGACCGGTTTGCTCGCGGACGTAAATCCTTATGTCCGGGACGGGGGTTTGTTTACGCAAAAGCGTTGGTGTCAGGCATCGACGTTAGATGGCTCTCGGCTCGGCTGATACGGGATGACGTTCGTGCGTGTTGAACGTCCGAGCTTACTGAACGGTGGGAGTCGAGAGCGAAAGATTAGATGTCTTCGACGCGTCGAAAGAGAAGGCAGTTCATTTTGTTTGGGAGCTCTTAGATCTAATTTTATGTTAGGCGCGTATAGTAAATATACCACTGGAAATGGTAGCGCATGTTGAGAGTTTACCCGGGACTTTAGGTTTAACGCAGAATCTGTATAAGTGGATTCGACTGTATTAGTTACTAGTGCGGTAGTTAATATTCTAGAAATAACGGTGACCTTTGACCCGTACGTTCTGTGTTCATTTTCGCGAGTCAATCGTAACAAAGGAAGAAAGTGACTGCGGAAGGCGACCTTAGCTTGGAGAGGAGCTGAGGACCGAACTGCTGCAGGGGGAATGGTCAAATAAGGTCAATAACACTACCAGCCACACCCAAATACACATCACTGACCTTTACTTTCTAGCACAATACATCCACACGAGACCTGACCGAATCCTGAGGGACCAGTCGCCTTGAATAGAGGTAAGTAAGCTCTGTTCAATAATTGTAACGCTCCCCCCGGATTGTTTAGTGTAATTAGACTTTTAACCCGTGGCGTGAGGACGCCCGACCAGCATCTGCCTGTAGCTTCTTCGTCTATGGGCCGCGAAGGATTCTACTCCTGGGATAGGCAACTGTTGGCCGTACCAGGCACTAAAAAGAAATGTATGAAATTTATGACTCCAAATGTCCAACAATTAAATACTAATGTAATTTTAAACGGGGAGGAACTGAGTCTTGTAGATACCGCCATTTTTTTGGAATCACACTAGACGCGAAGCTCAATGGAACCCCCATATATAAAAACTAGCAAGCAGATTTAGTTCTGCAGCATATGCTGTAAAAAAGATTAGAAGTCTTACCAGTGTTGAAACAGCTAGACTAATGTTGTATGGTATTTTGCTATGGGGACACGCAGCTGACACTGAAATTATATTTGTTTTACAGAAGAGTGCCATAAAAGCAATTTATGATTTAAAGCCTAAAGAGTAGCTGCGACAAAAATTTAACGAAATTAATATATTAACGTTGGCCTCTCAATATATTTATGAAAATATAATGCATGTACACAAAAATAAAAGAAGTTTTACAAAAATAAGTGATATTCATTCTGTAAATACTAGGAACAGACACAAGCTAGTAGTACCAGTTACTCGACTGCATTGAAACAGTAATTCATTCTTGGGGCGATGTATACGCTTTTACAACAAAATTCCAGAAAATATACAATATTTGGCAAGCTCAATGTTCAAAAACTATTAAACTAAGTTTGTATAAAAAGGGTTATTATAATATTAAAAAAATTATAGATGATAATAACCCCTTGAAATGAGTTGATCGCTACCAAGCTATTTCTAATTTGTTGTGTTGTTAGTTTATGTAACATACATGATTGTAAGCTGTTATTTAAAAAAAAGTCCCGCTGGGTTTCTTGCTGGTTCTTCCCAGGAAAGAGGTTTTTTTCGAACCAGTGGTAATGAAACAAAAGAGTGACTTTCAATAAGTATTATTTATAATCTATATTGAATAAAAAACTTCTGTTTCTGTTTTAACATAAGCGAATTTTAACCACGTGAAAATAAGCTATCACAGGAGAAGGAACATGAAAACCTACCCGCTACTTTATTCACGTACAAACAGATGTTTGTACGTGAATAAAGTAGCGAATAAGGCAGAACTAGTATAACATAATCAGAAAATGAATCCCTTAAAACTTCTACAAAGGAAATTACACTTTATTTCCTACAAAGCAATAGATGTTCGAAAATCTATTTTATTTTGTGCCAAGCCTTAGTAAGGAAAACGATTTCGTTCTGCAGTCATCTTGCAAGATAAAGGATAAACCTTGTTGCGTAGGGATGGTACTCATTTTCCGTTGCTGGCTGCTCACAAATTGAACATTTTTAAAACAATAAAATACTCATATATCTTTATATATAAAAATTACGTGTCACTTTGTTTGTCCGCGATGAGCTCCTAAACTGCTGAACTGATTTCAATTTAATGTTTCACAATGTGTGCAGTTTGGTCTAACTTGAGAGATACGATAGTTTTTATCCCGATAAGTGACCCTCAATTTTTTTATTATGATTTTTTAGGACAAATGGTCGTCGGAAAAGGCAGAACAACGTCTGCCTGATCAGTTAGTTGACTTATATAATTTTTTGGCGGAAAGTTGCATGTCAATATTATGTCGGGTGTTTTTGTATTTTAAGTTGTAGTGCGTTATTCATTATTGAATTAACGCGAAAACATTTCAGAGTGATAATCTATTAAATTATAATAAATCTGTAGAAAAATTGTGTGTTCACGATTCACGCAAAAAACTACTTGGCGGATTAAATTAAATTTGGTGTTTAGGCAGTAAATGATCGTGTATTACTCACAGAGACGATGTTAAGGGTTTTAAATTAATTGGTTTTTATAGTTGGGTGCATTATTTAAATGTTATGTAAATAGAATATATGTTATCTATACTTTGTTAACTTTTACTCTATCATTTTATTTTTTTATTTGCTGTTCTACATCCAATATTTTTATCTCTGTTTAGCCTGAAAAAGAGTGCCTTAGGCATTAAGTCCGTCATACGTACAAATTCGGTGCATAAAATTTAAAAAAAAAATATTTCGCAATCACTCTACATAATATATAGTTAGTGTTAAGGGTTTTGCATCATCATTATCACTATAACAGTCCATCATAAGTCAACTCGTTAACATAAGCTTTCCTACTGATTGTCACAAATCACGATCCTGAGCCTGAGCTATCCTGACACATCCTCCTGCATGTTTTATCAGGTAGTCATTTCATCTAGTGGGGGTTATAAAACTACAATATTCACCCAGGTGCAGTTTCGCCGGAAATAATGAAATTTATAATCGCAATTATAAGTGCTGATTTTATGTCTGTTCGGCGGTGAAGGAAAACAATGTGAGGAAACATGGGTGTTTTAAGTACTTGTAAGACAGGTGTAGCAGACGGACTGATTGTTTCATAACCTTATCAGATTTGAGAGTAAGCCACCCATGTTGCATTGGGACTTATAGTTTCGGTGTTTACATATATCTGGGACTTTGCCAACTGAGTTACTTGCTTAGCATGTCGTAAGAGCCGACTGATGGGATATTAAGTTTGTGATTATGTCGACGATGGACTAGCCACCTATCAGTCCTCTTACAATTTTCCATCTATACCTATATTTTTTTGATATACGCGCTCCGAGTAGCTCGCTACTCTTTAGACTCTACTCTACTCTCTCGTCGATTACAGGCGGTATGTATATGTATAACTTTACTATTAACTATTAATAATATAAAATCTATAATAATAATAGAAAAAACTAAAACTAGAAACTTAAATATCATATAGTCCTACTCCCCGCGGTATCGGGTCAAGAACGCTGGCTGCGTTTCCCCGCTGAATGGCTATACTTAGCCTTTGAGCAAGGAAAGAACCAGCCCTCTTATCACCAGCAGCAACGACCAGCCGCGGATGGAGTTCCTTTAGGAACTTCACCGCACGTAGATAGTCTCTACAGCAAATGGCATAATATGTAGTAATCTCTCAGAGACTCATATTGGCGTCACTTACTCAGTTCAGCTGCCTCTGATGCCGCCCCGGCTCTAAACGAGGTACCCCTGAGATGAGAGACCGCCAGAGTGTCTACGCAAGTAGCATCCCACACTAGGGCTTTACCTCTCTCCCAAGGGACCAATGTCATACCGTCGGGTCTCTTCCCATCAACTCTAAATATTCTACAAGGCTCTAAAACCGAGGGAACATTTATAGAGACAAGAGCCCTTCGGATGACATCGTTCAAAGAACTGTGTCGTGAAAACCTACCAGCGCTTTTCTTACATGAAAGTCCGTGGAGCCCAAACTTGTCGACGCTGCTACCACAGGGACACTGATGGGGTTGACAAATCGCCGCTCCTAGTCGGATTCCTACGGCAATGCGTAAGCTTTCTCCATCAAGTAATGTGCCGAGATTACTTGATGGTAAAGCGTGTAACCAGTAAAATGTAATAAATATTCCTTGTTATACCTTACTAAAGCACGTAGTGTAGCACTAAGCCAATTCATAAAAGAGAAATTAACAAGTTTTCAAACACCGTTGAATAATAGTCAAAAAATCTATGATACTTTCGGGGAAAAACTTGTAGTATATTGTACTATGAAATCAAGGTCTATTATATAGGTATTAGTTTCACAACGTACTTGTTAATAACTATATGCTACAAAATGGATCTGACAAACCGTAAAAACACGTTCTTGCAGAATACTACCGCAAAATAGCAGCATAATGAGGTGACTGACGAGAACGTTGAGAAGAATGTTTTACTGGTAACGAGGCACTCCATCTTAGTCAACGTGACAATTCATCGGGGTTTTGATTCTTAATCAAAGATAGATCAAAGGTTTATTTAAATGAAGAATTAATTCAAATAAAAATATTAAAAAAATGATGTAAAGGGAATTAATGTTATATGTAAAATATAGCAATTTTTTTTTTTATGTATGTTAAAGTTTCCATTTTAATCAGAAAAAGGTACTGCATCCTTTATTTGTATATTTCTTTGTACTTAACATTAATTGCTGTATGAAGGCCAAAATAAGGTCATGACATATTTTTTATTGTCATCAAAAGAACGATTGCATTTTTGTCTACACATATCTTCCGCATCCAAAACTCAAGGCTAGTTACATTTACAAGGCCTTACTTATTTCTAGGGCATATGATTTGCGAGATCAATTTACTTACAGTAGTTTTACGGGTCGTTTATTTTTGGTTTCGTTGCAGACTTACGGCAGTTTAACATGTTTATGTCTATCTTCGTAATATTTTGTTGATAAAATATTATTAGCGTTTAGTTTTATTTTTTGTTTTTTAGTTTAAAAATTGATATCAGTTCGGTTTGTCTCTGGTTCTTACTGATGGGAAAGGAAGGTTGTCGAGTGGCAGCCTCGTATATGTAGGTGAAGTGTGAGGCGGCCCCCCTGGTAAGACATGCATGGAGGCGATGGATGCAAGAGAGTCAGGACCGCGCTCTGTGGCATTCCTTGGGGAAGACTATGTTCTGCAGTGGACTTGTAAAGGGCTGTAATGATGATGACTTTGAGTATTAAACCACTAAAACCTAAGGATGATAATGATGATAATTTTTTATTGTTTGATATACATTCTGATATTATATATAATATTTATAATAATTCTTGAGTTAGTAGATTGCGTAGAGCCGTGGTAGCTCACATGTTTAGCGCTCGCTGTAAGCTTTTCACAGTACTCGAGCAACTCGGGTTCGATCCCCGCCGGCACCAATGAAATTGTTAATTGCAATTTTAAGTGCTGATTTACCACGTGCTCGGCGGTGAAGGAAATCATCGTGAGGAAACCTGCATGTCTGAGAAATAAGAAAAAAAATATTTCGAAGACATGTGAAGTTCGCCAACAAGCATTGGGGCAGCGCGGCGGACACTTCCTTGCCCTAAAACCCTCTCAGAAATGAGTGGAGGCCTGTGCTCAGCAGTGGGACGTAAATAGGCTGCAGCTTTTAGTAAATTGCAGTTTTGTAATGTTATTTTTAATGATTATAAAGAAAAGGTACATATTAAAAATAAATTTATATAAATGATTAAATTAAAATAAGATTTTAATATTTCGATAATTGAAAAGATCAAATGTTTTTTTAATTTGTTACTGCATTTTATTTCACCCTGACATTATGTTCCCAAATGACTTACAGAATTTCTAGATCTTTATATTTAAGGTCTAGATATTTAAGATAAATACTTAGTTTGTAAATATTTTTGCCGCCCGTAAATTCATTATCAATTGTAGTATTTCTATTGACATTTCGCTTCCTCCGTTACAGCGTTTTTGAGTCCTTTGAAAGCTTTCCTGCTGTAAATAGCTAAATTGACACTTTTAGTGTACACTTTAAATAAAAAGATTTTATAGCAATTAATAAAAAAAATCGGTCCAATTTACATCGATATTCTGTGAGAACGTGGTTGGACGCCTGCTGGTGGAATGCGTGCGAATTTTATATGTGGTTGAGCCATGATGCCGCTATATTACTGGTATACATGCAGCATGAATGGGTCGGCTTGACCGGGGAAGTACCACGCTCTCACAGAATACCAGCGTAAAATAGCAGCTTAGTGCTGCTGTGTTTCGTATGGTGAGTGTGTAGAACCGGAGAGCTTTTTGATGGCTGCTGGTGACAACGCAGCTGCATTTTGATTTGTAATCGTGGATAGCTGTAGATGTCTATGGGTCATAGCAACCACTTACGATCAGGTGAACTGTGTGCTCGTGTGTCATCCTAATCCTATCAAAAAAGGATGCACCTCATGCGATCGAGGTTGGCATTTGAAGAAGTTGTTATGTCCCTGTTTATATCATTCCTTATAATTACTTTTTCCTTTGTAGGAAAAACAGCGATAAAATACTGCGGCTGACATCCCGCTTACCATGCGTGGCAACTATAGCAAATACCCCCCCTTTGAGGCAATGTATGAGGGAGGCATATGTTCAGCATTGGACTTTAATAGGCTGTAATGGTAACGGTTTTAGGGAGTATATTTCATATTTGCTACAATTTAAAGGTGGATTGACGATCTCAGTAACAGACGTTTCACATCTCTGGTGCTGTTCCCAGTCACTAGTCATGTTATTTTATGTTGGATGTAAGCGAACTCGCTGAACAATTGAAAACAATTCATTCGACCATTTTTTTTACAACCTTAAAGCAGTTGCTGTAGCCCATGGATATATACAACCAACTTCAACCAAAAAGCCGCTGATGGGGTATCACCTCTGAGGACTAAGATGGAATACATTACAGACAGTAATTATATATACACCTAAACTACTACTGACCTAAACCTAGTAATTATTGGATTGGATCCACTCTTGCCAATAGATGAGTATCACCCTTCGTTGGACGTCAAAATCAATCTCTCATACGGGGAGTTCCTGCCTGGGCTGCGGTCTTCGCTTGATAAGATTTCGGATGCCATCCCCGATTGGAATTGGCGTAAGGCAGACTTTCAAGGTCTTTATACTGCGTTAGCTGAATTAGATTGGTCCGAGTTAATGACTTTTACAGACGTAAATTCGGCCGTAACTTTTTTTTACAAAAAATTGAAAGAGATTATTAATTTATATGTACCAAATAAAAAGCTTTTCCCAAATCATCGTCAGTATGTCTATCCCAAGTGGTTCACGCCTGAGATCATAGAAAATATTAAAAAAAAATGTTATCATCTTAAGAGATTTAAGCTAGAAGGCAAATTATTTAACAAAGAACTGTTTAGCTTTTATCGATGGAGATTTAAAACCTTAATTGACAACGCATATAAGCAGCACCTTAAGTTGATACAGAAAAGTATAATTGACGATCTGGTATTCTTTTGGAAATATGTTAGTGATAAAAAGAAAGATAGACGACATACTGAAACGTATAGTTATAAAGGTGCAGAAGTAACAGGTCAAGACGCGGCTAATGCCTTTGCTGAATATTTTAGCTCAGTATTTCATAATGAAAAGCCCCTATTAAATTATGTAGATGCCGAAAATGCGGCTAACTCACAAATTAACGTGATGCCCATCTCAGTCAGGCAAGTAGACGAAAGTGATTTTAGATTGGCAATAAGACGCCTAAAGCCACGATCCGCTGGTGGCCCTGATCGCATTCCCGCTTTTCAAGGATTGTGTACCAGCTCTTCGTTCACCGCTCTTATTTATTTTTAATCTGTCCCTTAGACAGGCTAAATATCCAGAACAATGGAAACTATCTAGGGTGACACCTGTTCCAAAGGAAGAACCTGGAAAAGATGTTTCTGCTTTTAGACCTATTGCGGTGTTTTTGGTTCTGGCGAAGATATTTGAAACCATGTTGGACTTTCGCATTAGAAATCAGGTAGATAACATTTTGCATGAGAGTCAACATTGGTTTCGAAAGAATCGTTCAACAACTACTAACTTGATAGCGCACGCGGACTACGTCTGTGCTGAGATGGATTCTAGAAGACAGGTAGACGCCGCCTATTTCGATTTTAAAAAGGCTTTTGACCTGGTGAGTAATGACATACTGTTACAGAAGCTAGCTAAGTTGGGTTTTACTCCGAAACTTCTTCAACTCTTTGCTAGCTATTTGGATAATCGACGTCAATTTGTTAGAGTGAGTAGTTTTGAATCCGCTAATTATTTCACTAGATCTGGGGTGAGTCAGGGTAGTACTCTTGGCCCTACGCTTTTTTTAATTTTTATAAATGACTTGCCTACCAAAGTAAAATCTGCGAAGTGTCTGTTATTCGCAGATGATCTAAAATTAAGTTTGGCGATTAGTAGTGCTGCTGATGCACAGGCTCTTCAACAGGACATAGATGCGGTATCGAAATGGAGTGAACTGAACCATCTTCCTCTTAATGTGACTAAATGCAAGGTTATCACTTTTGCATTAAAACAGAATCCTGTCATTATTAATTATAACTTATACGACGCGCCTTTGGTAAGAGTATATGACATACGTGACTTAGGTTTAATATTAGATACTAAATTGACTTTTCACAATCATATGACATCCATTTGCAAGTTAGCTAGTAAGACTTTGGGTTTTGTGATGAGGACTGCTGCTAACTTTGATGATATTAGGGTGCCTAAAACTTTGTATAATGCGTATGTTCGTAGCAAACTAGAGTATGCATCTGTGGTCTGGAATCCTTACGAGAAAAAGTATACTCTCTTGTTAGAGAGGATACAAATTAAATTTGCTCGTTGGCTTTATAAGAAAAATCATGAGTACTACCCTTATTTATATCCTTCTTTATTCGTCTTGGGTATTGTTGATTTTGAAACTCTAATGCTTAGGAGGATGATGTCAACTATTAGGCACTATCTTTTTATAATTTACCACAAGTTGGATTGCCAGTCAGTTATGGAGAGAATTAGTTTGTTGGTGCCCAGGTACCTGCAGAGAGATAATGTAGGGACGGTGGCTCCGCGCCGTAGGCCGCGTCTTCTAGATAGACCAGTTACGCGTACCAAAAGTGCTACTTTTGCACCAACAAATCGAGCATTAATACTTATAGGGGACATACTCACTCAGCACGATGAAATTGACCTATTTGAAGACAGTATAACACGTCTGCTGACTCTTTTTTACAAAATTATTGATGATATGACAATTAATAATTCGACAATATAATTTCGTTGACTATGTACTATTTATACTTTATATTTAAGATGTAATTTTAATTATGCATATATTAGGCTTGTTATTAGATTTATTGATATTGCATTATAAATTGATATAACAAAATATTTCATTGTATAATTATTAACACTTTATTGTTTTAATTGGCTTTATTACCATTTTAATTGCTGACACGGGCTGCCAAAAGCTTCAAGATTTTATATTACTATTATTTTATAATTAATTTGTTTGTGATTATTAATTTTTGTTGTTATGGATGGATACAATTTTTGAAAAAAAAAAATTTTTGCATGTAAAATTTAACCTTGTGCGCGTGTTGGATTTTCTGTAAGCCACAAGTGTATGAATTAAATAAATAAATAAATTAAATAAATAAATAAAAAGAGGATGGTTACAACGCATGTAGATTTCTAGACAGAAAATTAGTCCTACCTCTTAGTAAAATCATACCATCGAAAGGAAATGGGGTGAATGACACTTTGACACCGGTACAACACAACGTCTCTTTACAAGTACATAATCCCAATCGCATGAGGCCAAGTTTTATTTACTGAAGTACTTGCTAAATAAGGAAAATAAGCCTTATTCGCTACCAGTGTTGAATTTATCCATTTTGAGGATACGCGTGTATTTATATCACAAGGCTTTGAAAAGATAGGTAGTCGAAAAATCAAAGGCACACTTTTCTTCACATATTTCTGTCTGTAACTCTCTCAACAGAATTTTAATGGCTGCTATTTTTTTTACTAACTTTTTATCGTTAAGTTCGAATTAGATCAACGATGCCAGATATACCTTTATGGTAATCATTATAGTTTTAGATATCTTTACAGCAGGCGTAAAATTCGCGCGATGCGAATCGTCAGGTCTGTCATCCACAATGTTGCTGCCCTAAGCTACTTCACAACGAAATAGGCCCATGTCCAGCATTTGAGTCTTATGGACCAGTGAGGAAAAGAATGAAGAATGTATCTTCTTTTTCATCACCTCGTAAATATCCTATAGTATAGTATTAATTTAAATAAATGTTAATAAGCGTGTAGTGCCGGCGTAAAAATATCAACTCTATATTTTCCGCCTCCCAACTATGGCAAACATCCCCCACGTCAGAACTTTTGATAAGCTACAATACATGAATGCAAACAGTAAATAGCCGTTATAAGATTAAAAGCAGAAATTGCCGTGTATTAGCGATCTAAAAAAATCCACTTTCCTATATCTTTCCGTGGGTATCGGAAGAAGCGACAGAGGGAAACTGAACCAGACAATGGGCAGCAGCATATGCTTAATAACCCGTCTCCCAAGCGTGATAATAAAGGATTGTATGAAAATACAAATAAGGAAATTTTAGCGCGATAAGATTTGACAGGGATTTGCAAATTTGGCAAAACCTCGTAAACATTTTATTATACAAGAAAAGCGGAGATTTGTTGCACTGCGTTAGGTTGCACGTACTAACAAGGGTATGGTGCAAGTTATAAAAATTTCTACGAAAAAAAAAAACTACTATTTTTACCGATTGAGTTATCGCCGCTACAGAATAAAATCAGAGTTGAAATGAACATTTTCACTAAGGTGGTTAGTTTTTACATCTTGAGATAATATAACGGCCTACGTCTCACTGCTGGACACAGGTCAGAGAATATTATGGAGCGATTTGTCATCTACGCTGCTCCAGTGCGTGTTGACTGAATTCACATGTCTTCGAAATATTTTCGTTCCTCAGATATGCACGTTTCCTCTGGATGATTCCCTTTTTCCACAATTTGATTATGTACTGTAAAACTCCAGCACTTACGTCGAACCCCTGAGCTACCACGACTCAATTTTTTTAGATCTCATTTCTAATAACATTAAGTTAAAATAATAAAAAATATATAAAAAATTTGAAGAAGAGAATAGTAAAAATGTGTAAGTGTGAATTGTTGTTGTAAGAAATTCATAATAGAAAAAAATTCGTGAAATATGGAAATGGCTTCTTACTTCGCTGTTTTAAGCTTGTGTTTTATATTATATCTACACAAAAATACATAAAATATAACGGCATAGTACAGCAATGTCTAAGATTTTGCCTAAAGCGACGCGGGATCGCGGCTGAAATCCTACACAATTCTGCACTGGGCAAGTATGTAATATCTTTCCATGTTCGATTTATGTAATTTAAACGAATTTATTTAAATAAAATAATGACGATGATGATGATGACGCCGTAAGTGTTACCAGTAAAAACGGTCTTAGAATTAAAAGCTTAAAGAGGAATATTACACTTGACTTGATACAACTTACTAGTCTTCTTCGGCAACTTGTAGAATATTCATTAAAAATAAATGAAAATTAAATAGTTTTATTTGATGTTTACATCAATTTGTTTACATTTATGCATTACATATATAAATGTAAGAAATTACTTTGAAAACCGCTTATGAATTAAACCACACCATAGTCGCATATAAAGTTTTCAGCACGATGGTTTAGTGAAATATAACAATACTCGTAGTGCTCGGCACTTTCTTAGCGAATTTCAGTAGGTACATCATTATTTGACTGCATCGCACTTGAACTATTTGTCTTGCAATTTGTGAACAATTGGAATAAAATGTAACTTTCACTAAGTATTATGTAATTTAAAAAAAATATACGAGCACCTATATATTTTCATTATATTTTGTTACTATATTCCTCAAAATATATGTCCAAAATAAAACTTTATTTACATTATTTGGTGGGACAATGACGTTTTGCTGCAGTGCTGCGAGCCGCGGGTTATAATCTCGCATAAAACCGTATTACGTGGTAGACCCACGCTGCAGCTATTATGGTTGTAGCACGAAAGGGCCGGCTCGACCGGTGTAGGACCACGCTCTCACAGTATACCAGCATAAAACAGCAGCTTAATGCTGCTGTGAGTTTTTACAGTCCTGATCCTTTTCCTTATATATTGGGACTATTACGGCTTTGCACCAGTCTACCGGTACCCGCTTAAGTTCCCAACATAAATTAAACAAGGTATACAGCAGGTCTGCCACCGCTCCTTCTCCATCCCTTAGCATTTCGAGAGATACTCTATCATATCCGGCTGCCTTACCTGCTTTCATACTTTTCATTGCTTTCATTATTTCATCTATACTTATGTCTCTATTTATTTCCTCTTCTTTCGGAATTTATATTTCATTTAATTCAAACGTGTGATCACTGATAAACACGCCTTTAAAGTATTCCTTTCATCTCCTTAAACTCAAAACTTCGTCATTCAGAATACAGCCATTCTGTTCTCATATAGCATTCATTATAGGCTGTTTTGGATGTCCGCTGGCAGTTCTTACGTGTTTCCAGAATATTTTAATGTTTGCCTGGAAGTTATTTGATATTATTCTATCATTCTAATCCGTTCTTTATTGCTTTTTTCTTCCAACTACTTCTTTTACTCTCTTATTTAGATGTCTAAAGACTGCTTTTATCCTTTCAATATCACCATTCATACCGCTAGAATTACTAGCCTTGGTTGCTAGTAAATCTAGCCATGCTTTCTTCTTTGCTTCAACTTCCATTCGTTCCTCATCATCCTTACCATAACTTGTCATTTTTCCTTTCATTCAGTGAACAAACTGTCTTCAATCTCTTGCTCAAACTTGACCAATGTAAATCTGCTGGTCCAGATCACCTGCTGGCCGTATTTTTAATAAATTGCGCAAGGTCACTAGTAACGCCTGTAACTCTCCTATTTGATAAGTCTCTAGTAGAATGTACTGTTCCTGCAATCTGGAAATCGGCCTTCATCACTCCAATACACAAAAAGGGCTCTAGAGATCAGGTTAATAACTACAGGCCTATTTCCAAGTTATGCATACTAAGTAAAGTTCTCGAAAAAATAGTGCACTCTCAATTATATTTAGGTATTAGACAATCACTTCACGACTTTCAGGATGGTTTTCTCCCCGGTAGATCTACCGTCACGAACCTTGCTCTACTCAGTGACTTTTTTACTGATTCCATGGATAAAGGCCATCAAATTGATGTCATCTATACTGATTACAGTAAGGCTTTCGACCGGATTAACCATAGTCGCCTTCTATACAAGCTTAAATGTGTTTGCATAAGCGGAGATTTACTTCGCTGGTTATCCTCGTATATTGAGAACAGAACACAAGCTGTAGTGGTAAATAATTATATTTGTAGCTGGGTTGAAATCCCTAGTGGTGTTCCCCAGGGCTCGCTACTGGCACCTTTACTCTTTGCTATTTTTGTCAATGATATCAACAACTGTCTGTGTAACTCTCGTCTATTATGTTTCGCAAATGACATGAAAATTTTTTCTAAAATTTCCTCATTAAAAGACGCAGAAGCATTACAAAATGACTTGAGAAACTTACTTGATTATTGTACCTGTAACCATCTCGATCTCAATCCTACAAAATGCTCAGTTGTTACATTTAGCCGTAAACCCAATAAATTGCTGTACGATTACCAGATTCAAGGCCAATCGTTGTCCAGAGATTATTCCGTACGCGACTTGTGAGTTATACACGACTCGAAACTTCTGTTCGATAAACATATCGAAAATATAATTGGCTGGTCTGCCAGAGCCTTAGGGTTTGTGATGCGTTGCTCTAAAAACTTTAAACAAATTAAAAAATTGAAAATTTTGTATTGTTGTTACGTAAGAAGTATTTTGGAATATGCATCACAGATATGGAACCCTCAATATAAAACCTATTTATCTCGAATTGAACGTATCCAGATGAAATTCATTAAACACCTTTGCTACCGAGTAAATGACCACTACAACGCTAACCTCTACTAAGATAAGTGTAGAAAGTTCCACCTCTTACCACTCGAGATGCGAAGGCAAATAGCAGATATTACCTTTCTACTTAAGATAGCTTCAAGCGACATCGACTGTCCAGATCTACTTGAGAAGTTAAATATCAAAATTCCAAAAAATGTTAGACGAAAGGTCCCACTAACACTACCCGCAGCAAAGACTAATTATAGGCAGAATAGTTATATGTACCGTGCGAGCAAGAATTTTAATACTGTATCCCAATTGTTTAATTAAGACCTATTCAACACAAGTATCATTTCGGCGAGACGAGTTCTGAGTAAGCCATTTTTCGATTCTAGCTGATGATCCCTTTTACTTCTTTTTATTTTTCTTTTTATTTTATTTTATTTTTTATATTTTTTGTTTTTGTTGATCTGTAATGTTTAGTTACTTAATGCACGATGTTACTTAGCTAAGCTTACGATTGGTGCGACAGTGTCTTGTTAGCTGTCGGTAACTCACCGCATGCAATTATTTATATAGTGCCACTATTTGCGAAAACTCATAAATGGTTTCCTATTGCGTAGTTGTTTTCTACCTACTTTGTTTTTTGTTAACCGAGGGATTTCCGATTAAATAAATAAATAAATTCGTTCTCTTACTTACACCACATACTTCGGTAGCTGCATCCACCAAACCTTTCTTGACATTATACCACACAGTCTCCAAGTCTAAGTCTAAGTCTAAATCATTCATACACAATTCAGCCATACCAATTACATTTTCTCTCAATCTACATTTGAACTTCTCTTCCACACCTTCATCTTGTAACCTGTTTGTTCTTATACACTGTAATGCAGTGGTAGACACAGATGTCCGATGCCTCCAACGTCTGAAACTACCATTAATTCGGCATAAGACCAAATTATGATCCGTCCCTACGTTAGACCCCCGTTAAACCCTTGTATCTACCACCGCGCTCCTCATTCTTTCATCAAGAGGAGGCCAACTTAACTTTGAAAAATATCCCCGCTAAAATGTATGAGCCATGAAGTGCTAATATTTTCAACCGATTTCAATAAGGAGGAGGTACTCAATTCGACTTGGTGTTCTTTCTAATGTGTTTAACCGATTTCGATGATTATTTTTTTTTTTATTTGAAGGCAGGTACTTCTGATATAGTCCCATATAAATTTGATTAAGGTGTGACCAGTAGGTTTTGAGTTATCCTTAATAATGTATATTTAAATCGGTTGTACAAAATTTTTCAATTTTACCACTTGTCTATAATATATTTGTAATAGTTGCTAAGCTTGGCGTGGCGAGTCACAGTTTTTTTTTATTATTTCGAATTATTATCAGAAAGATGCTGCTACCCATCTTTTGTTTCATTTGACCTCTTACACCCACAGGATGATATGTGGTAGTGAATTGTCTTACGCCCTTACACGATAAACACCGCCACTACACTACACGGCACATGCTTAACAACTTACCCGCCGTGAAAATACCTCTTTTCCATAGACGGCCAAAAGTATTTACGGTCTGTGTTATCATGTGAAACTTTTTAATCATGCGCTCCACTGAACTAACTTACAATTCGCAAGTCATTTTAAGTTTCAAAGTGACGATTCACAAAAAGAAAACTCATTCAATGGACTCAAAGAAACATGTTTTTCATAAAATAAAAACGAATACTGTTTTAATTTATTTTGTCTTTATTACATTGGCTTGTTTTTTATTATTATTTGATAACCTCAAATTCTATTTAGTTGTGTAGTAGCGGTGTAAAATTATCCACTACCCTGCCTTGTGGTAAGATGTGTGCGATAGAAGGAAACTGACATAGGAGATGGGCGACAGCATCTACCAGATAACAGATGAATTAAAACAACAACCTATCGTTGCCAGCCTGCTTGCCAAGCGTTGCAAACATAACAAATATCTCCCCCCCACCCCCAATATGAGGCAATCTTTGGGTGATGCCAATGTTCATCAGTGGACTTTTGATAGGCTAAGAAAAGTAAATACATGTAAATAGATATGTGATAGAAGTTTTTATGACAACCTTAAGGCCTTATCAAGACATGGGGATTTACAGAAGTGTTTATTTATTATTTTTTTATGTAAGAGGAGGCAAACGAGTATGCGGCTCACCTGATGGTGAGTGATCGCCATTGCGCATAAATATCCACAACATCAGTGGGCTCTTTTCTCGGACATTCCAAAGTAGTATCGGTCCGGAAAATTCCAGTTTGGTCGTGCGAGACAGGAAATTAATACCTAATCGCACATTAGTGAACCACCAGCCATCAAGATTTATTTATTGAATGTTATACCCGTAGTTTCAATAATTTGATCAAGCTTTAACTCGTCACACAAATAAGATCGTTAGCTCTCTGGTTTTTTCAAATTTTCAAAATATCAAAGCTCCAATCAAGTACACGTACTTGAATACAATCTTGAGGTTATGATCTTATTAATAAACATATCTCAAGGTGCGGTTTAGTTTTACGATATCAGCTGAGTGCCACACTGATTAATAAACGAAACTCGACTCTCAAGTGTGTGTATTTCATTGCAAGGCACAGAACAGTATTCCTAAGTACAGCGTTTTGAGATACTGTTTTTATGTGTTTATTAATTAGCAACGATCTTGAGATTCTAATATCGTAATGATTATCAAATAATTACGTACTTGAGTTTGTCGTTGAGTAACATTTATTAATAGGGGCCTTAGTGTATCATTTCAGTTTTATAACAAAGTTATAGTTGTTTCTATCTGACCAGAAAGTACTCAGTAACTCAGGAACTACATACTCACATAACTCGTAACCGTCCATAATCGTGATATTCTTTTTCTTCTTTTCCATCGCTCTGAAAAGTTCCCCGCTGGACATGGGCGTTTCTCGTTGTGGGAAGGATTCAAGTTAAACGTCACGCCTGACGGGCCGATTGACGATCGCAATTTCTGACGTCTCGCACCTGTGACGCTTCATTCTCGTGGCCGGTCTTTTTATTTTAGGTCTAGCGTAAACGAGACAGAATATCGACGCGTTGTGCATACTAACAATGGGCTATGGATTTGCGTAGCATTTCACATAGTCGCCGTTTAAGACCATCACACGGGACGAGATGGTGTGACGGCCATCATAACGTATAAACATAAACTCGCAAGACTATTACCCCAGAGGGCAGGCATAGAGTACGGACTTCTATCTGTCATGATTCCGACACACCTCTCACGCTTCTTTCACATGCCAAAATAATAAATCCAGTTTAATTAATCAAGAAATCCATTATGTTAAAGTTGTTAAAAATTAATTAGCTAGGGTTATCGTTAAAAAAAGGTTTTATCTATTTTAAAGAGTAACTCCCGCTCTTCCTCAACTACGTGCACTATCGCAACACCACTACACTAGGCAAGACACACCACCGTCGATAATACGACACGTGTTTCGCCTCTAATTAGATTCTGCGATGACTGACCGCTAAGTGAGTGAGTGACCATTTATCGGTAAACCGTCGCAAAGATTGTTTCAGGGCAAGGACTTCTCTGATAGGATTAGGAAAGTAGTTATAAATTGACTTGGCAACTATCTATTTAAAACATTAAAGATTTTTAATATTGATATGATCACTATGTGATCTTGTTAGGTTAGCTAATTACGTAATAACTTAAGACAGAAGGACCCTTAAGTAGGGACTGAATAAATTAACCGACTTGGTATTACATGGATCTCACGACTTTTTATGGTAGAAGAACTAAGTTGCGAGACTTGGTTTTATTACAAGTTATGTTTTTGATGACATCTCATTTATTTTTGTAGATAGTTATATCTAGGTAACTTTGTAATCCTATATATTTATATAAGATTACAAAGTTATTTATACAGTTAGTGTATCTCAAAAACTGAACCGAAATTGCAAAATATTTTAAAATTTCCTTGATTTATATATTAAACAATAATTTTATTCCAAATTTGAAGCTTCTATGTCTGCTAGAAGTGCCTTAGAGTTTTGATGATCGGTCAGTCAGTGAGTGACAAAATTAAGAAATTTTGACTAGTTATAACTTTTAAACTCTCACGCACTCTAGTAGTAGTGTAGTTGCTGAGTAATCTTAGTGTATTAATGTAAACCTTCGCTCTACGTTTAAAAATTTTATCTTTGGTGTCAGATTTATTCGGATAAATTTGGAGAGTAAAACATTATCTAAATATAAAATTTGATCCAAACCGTGTAGTGGCAGTGTAAGAATATCTACACCATATCACCTCGTAGGTGATGTAAAAGGCGACAGAGGGAAATTGAAACATGTGATAGGCTGCGGCATCTTCTTGATAACAATAAAAAAATATAAAAACTGCGGTTGCAAACCCGCCTGCCAAGCGAGACAAATATAGCAAAATCTCCCTTTGAGGTTATCTATACCTTTCTAGGTTGCCTTTTATAAGATACTGCTGTCCATTTCTTCCTTCAGTTTCGCTCTGTCGCTTCTTATGATACCCACTCCTTCTTCTTGTATAGTTATTTTTTTTGTTTTATAATGTATTTTATATCACTTAAAATGTTATAAATGCAAATAAATACGCTTTTATCATTTAACTAATGTCGTAGTCAGAAAATGACCTGTTTTCAGGTGTCCAAATAGAGCAAAGTGCGAAAATTAAAACTTTGACATTAGAAGCTATAAAATTACATATGTGTAATTTATTGGTCCTGCACCTAAGCTCACTCGGACCGTGCCGGGTAGCGTTTTGATGTATGTGAGTAATTAGTGAGTGCACCTGTGCTTGCGCATATTTTCGAACGCTATAATTCTGTACTGTGCAGATAGTCTAGTCTCCGATGAGACTGGTCGCTGTGACAAAAATTCTGTTAGGAGAACATTCAACCCAACAATCAACGCAATGCTCAACTCAACGTAACACCCAACTAAACTCGAGACACAATCGATGCACTGACGATAATCACGAAAAGTGCGTTTGTTTGTCAGTTTGATGATTTATTTTACATTATACGTTAACTGCTGTTAGGCAAGGCAATTTATATTTTTTTGAATGTTAAGTCTAAATTGCTGCGTTAATTGATCACAAATATTAAGTATATTACGTATAGTTTGATTATTTGAGATCATTAAAGCAGTACGCCTTATTAATCAAATCAAATCAAATCATTTATTTGCAATCTAAGTGTACATAATTGGTATTAAATTAAAAATGTGCTTACAACTTAGACGCCCTTTTCAGGCACTGCAAATTTGACAAGGGCACTGCTTATATACTATTAACATACATAAAATAAAATTAAATTAAAAGCTATAAAAAGATATAAAAATACATAATAGTGTCACTTCCTATCTAAATACTAAATAGAAGGGGTTTTGTGTTATTATCCTACCATAGTAAAATAAGACCTAGTAGCAAGGTTTTTAGAAATGTTTAGTTTTGTTTTTCTTTATGGCAAATGTTACAATTTTTCGTTCAAACTTAATAGAAACTGTACTAAGCCAATAATTTTTATTAAAATCTGTAGGCCAAATTGGATATTTTTCATTTTATTTCGAATTTACCTTAGCTAAGCCTTATTACTCACGGGTACCTTAGTTATTAAAACCTTCTATAAACATATATACACTTTAATAGACTTTTATAAAATATCATATACTTTAACAATCCGACAAATATATCTTTGAATAATTAATTTTTACGGATTCTATCATATTCTATCAATTTGAACTTATTTTAATTTTACTTACCATAAAATTCTATATTTTTCTTTACGTGGTAGAGCAATGCTGCAGCTATATTAGTAGTATATTTGTAGCACGAATGGGTCGGCTCGACCGGGGATGGACCACGCTCTCACAGAATACCAGCCTCAAATAGCGGCTTCATGCTGCTGTGTTTCGTATGGTGAGTGTAGAGAACCGGAGACCCTTTTTACTGGAAAAGAGGCATTCTATCTTAGTCCTCATGGGTGACAACGCATCTGCATTTTGATTCGCAAACGAGGATAAATGTAGATGTCTATGGGCCACAGCAACCACTTACCATCAGGTGGACTGTGTGCTCGTTTGTCACCCTATCCTATAAAAAAAATATCGTCATTGCAAAGGGCTTAGAAGATGGCTGGAAGGGCCCTGACAAATACTGTATAAATTTTTGATGCTTAAGTATTTGAATGGCCACTCGAATAATTCTTGGCAGGGATCGGAAGGATCGAGGATTTGTGGTTTATCAAATCTGATCGGAACGATCTTGATCAAACTGCAGACTTCACGAAACATCTGTTTTTCACGTCGGCTTTAAACTCTCTTGGGTTTATATAAATCGATCGATATTCGCATAGCGTGACACTTAAAATAGATTAGGATGTGATTGGGATGGTTTATATAAAAATATTTTTTTATATTTATCACTTGTATTCATTCGGACAAACATTTCATATCAACAAATTATATTGTTTAAATATCTAAATCATTATCATCATCATTACAGCCTATTAAAGACCACTGCTGAACATAGATAGACATATATTTTGGGACCTCTTTGGGGAGATATTTGCTATTCTTGTCACGTATCAAAGATATGCTACTGCCCATAACTTGTTTCATCTCTCTCTGTCGCCTTTTACACGGGTTTATATGGAAATTTAGATATCTAGTCTCATACACCCGGTTCAGAACATTCCAAAACCTTATCTAGGATTATGATCGTAAATTCGCTTCAAAAATCATGATATTAAGGTGAAACATACAAACTATTTCCGGCCATATTCCCGCGAGATGGCACTGAAATCATATTTTTTTAGTTTATTTGGATTTTTGTGTAATTGGAACATCATTAAGCCGTAGAAGAAGCAATCGCGATACTAGTACATTATACCTTATTTTACTAGGTCATATCATTGCCTCAAAATCCACACAATTAAACACAAAGTCCGAAAATAACATCTGTCATTGAATATAGTGTCGTTTACACACACTAACTTAAGTTAGTCCTAGTCCCTACATTTACAAAAATTTAACACACATAGATGGCGTGAAGGAATAAAAATGTTTTCTTTTTTTCTGTATGGGTAGGCAGAACTACAGAACGCCACCTGCTACGATAATTATGTACGATTTATCATCTGCCTAGCATTTTTCCTAACTATATTGGGGTCGGCTCCCAGTCAAACCGTATTTTACTAAACTGAATACCAGTATTTTATGATTATGTTATAAAAATAAAAGTTATATTTGTAAAATGAGCCGTGGTAACTCGGTTAGCACTCGCTGTAAGTTTCACAGTACGCGAGAAACCCGGGTTCGATCCCCGCCGGCACCAATGAAATTGTTAATTGCAATTTTAAGTGCTGATTTACCACGTGCTCGGCGGTGAAAGAAAACATCGTGAGGAAACTTGCATATCTGTCAATAAGAAAAAAATATATATTTCGAAGAGATGTGAAGTTCACCAACACGCATTGGGGCAGCGCGACGGACCTTTTCTTGCCCTAAAACCCTCTCAGAAATGAGAGGAGGCCTGTGCCCAGCAGTGAGACGTGTATATAGGCTGTAAGTTTTGGTTTTTAACTTATATTTGTAGGCGTAAATAAACTATTTAATTCAATAATAATCTTGGAAAATAAATTATCTCAACACTAAGAACAATAAATCGCAGTTTTATTTTATAACCTTACACTGTTGAAATTAATGATCAAAACAAGTATTTGAAGTAACACGCCTATTCACTCAAAACTAATAACGCAGATGATTTGCAACATAACCGATTATTACGAAAAGACATTACATTATACGTAAAACACGATTTAGTATGCGATAATTACCAGGAAGGGAAAAAATATTTCCTAATTTCAAAGCACACACAACTACAAAAGCTTATAGTAAAACAAAAATCATTTGAGTTGTTGATTATTTTTTTATTACATTCGTTTTAGGGCAAGAAAAGAAAATGTTCGCCGCGGTGCAATTAACAAATTCATCGGTGCCGGTAGGTTTCGAACTCGGGTTGCTCGCGTAGTGTGAAATTTGCAGTGAGCGCTAACCATCTGAGCTACTATGACTCGTATGCATGTTTACCAATTTTTAAATAATATACTTACATTTATTTCTATTCAATTTTTATAAAGTTTAATATTTATAATTATTTTAATTGATAAACATTTTATTAATAAATAAATAATTATTAATCTAATAACCATAATAAAACAAAATTAATATTAAATACATAACCATTATTTTCATCTGTTATCCAAGGACAAATTAACTAAAAAATCCAGGACCGTAGGTAACAAACGATGCGACGCGATCTTGAGCTTGGTACCACAACAAAATAAAACAAAGTAATAATGATATGTGCCTGCCTGAAAATGTTTGCAAAATACGTAATAGGTATTTTTACGTAAACCCGCAAAACTATATTTTGCAAATGTTTAAAAATTAATTTTGTGACTACTTTGGTCGCTTACCGATTAATAATTTAATTTCTTGTTGAAAAAATATTCAAACAAAACACTGACTTTGTAGTTTTGTACTCAACACCGATACGTATGACATAGGTAATTAGTATTGTAATTGTGTTTGAAATCACGGCCCAACTTGCGTTTCTAATACCACCGAAAACAAAATTGCGTATTTTGAATAATTGATTACTATACCTATGTGGCGGCGCTGTCGTCGCGCCACAAGCGAAACACATCGAAGTCTAAATCGCGCTAACAAAGTCCCGAAGTTAAAGCAGCATATTATATAGAATGGCCGCTCCCCGGGCAGAATACCTTGCACGGCGGCAGATCTCCCCTTTTCTTTCCACCCGCCACATTGTTGATCCCGACGTGATATGAACACGCAACCAATAACCTTCGGAAACTACAACTTCAATTCATCATCATCCTCAAGTACCCCATTCATTCGCTCCCGAGCAGATATTGTCTGCAGTCTTCACATTCTGCAAGCCATCTAGCTTTACAAAAGTTTATCGCAGCACTGGAATAATAATGCTTCCTGTTCCTTCAAGCTACTCTCTGCGCTACAGTGTTCCGCACGGCTCTGAGCCTTACTGCTCGCCTCTGCTTCACGGCACTCTCGCAGATTACTTGCCTTCTTCTCGACTCACCACAGACATACAAGGCAATTCCCTGGCACTTGCAAATTCGTCGACATCTAGACTGCACTATCGCACTATATACTAAAATTATTAGTTTTAAACAAATAGTGTCTGTGTTTAACGAATATGTCAAAACAAAAATTTATGGGGGGGGGGGGGGGTTTGGAGCTTTCCACTTGAGCAAAAATAAAATGCGCATTTTGGCACGAGTCCTAACTAGAAATTATTTTTTTTTAAAAGCACATGTCCATCTAAAGACTAAGAAGTCAAGAGTGTGCTGATTCTGTTAATTCTAAGTTTAAAAAATGAACGATAAATTAATATTAACGACATTAAGATAAGGTGTGGCTGGAGTGATCCAAGGGACACCCATAAATCTCGGACACTTACATTACACTTACATGTGACGTGATGTAAGTGTAAGGCATCACCACCAATTGCATGATCAGCACGGCCAATTGGCCGCAGAGCGTGTCATGAGTCTACCGCTCACCTCAAGGAAATAGGGTCCCACATTGCGCAGGTTTCGGCCGCAGCCTTGAGAGCCTCCTCAAATTCTCCCTTCAGCTACCACCCGCATGAGGTCGACACATGTGCTCCACCAACCAATACAATGTCAGATATAGCCAATAGGCAGTTGTAAGATAATAGTAATAATTCGCCATCAGAAAGGGTTTGTGCACTGACGTTGTGAACGTTCTGAACTTGTGTCTGAAGTCGAGTCTTTGCTGGACAAAGTCTCGGACTGGGGGCGACTAAATCTAATCCAGTTTAATCCTCAGAAGACACAAGTTTGCGCGTTTACCGCTAAAAAGAACCCCTTTGTCGTATCTCCTCAGTTTCAAGGCACTCCCCTAGTTGCCTCAGCCAGTATCGGAATTCTTGGCGTCGACATATCGAGTGACGTGCAGTTTCGTGGTCACTTGGAAGAGAAGGCCAAATTAGCCTCTAAAAAGCTTGGCGTGCTCAGCAGAGCGGGACAGTATTTCATGCCGGCACACCGCCTGCAACTTTACAAGGCGCAGGTTAGGCCTCACATGGAATACTGTTCCCATCTCTGGGCAGGGGCTCCCCAGTGCCAGCTCCTTCCACTTGACCGCATCCAGCGCAGAGCGGCTCGAACCGTCAACGACCGAGCCCTTTCCGATCGGCTCGATTCATTGGCACTGCGAAGAGATGTTGCATCTCTTTGCATTTTCTTTCGCATCTACCATGGGGAGTGCTCTGAGGAATTGTTCGGATTAATCCCAGCCGCCAAATTTCACGAACGCACATCACGGCAGAACTCCCGATACCATCCACACCATCTGGATGATTGGCGGTCCACCACTGTGCGATTTAGAAGATGTTTTCTTCCTCGCACGACTTCCTTGTGGAATCGATTACCATCAGCGATTTTTCCGGACCGATACGACTTAGGGACCTTCAAGAAAAGAGCGTACTCCTTTTTAAAAGGCCGGCAACGCATCTGCAATTCCCTCCCTGGTGTTGCAGTTGTTCATGGGCGGCGGTAGTCACTTACCATCAGGTGAGCCACATGCTCGTTTGCCCCCTCTCCTATAAAAAAAAAACGTTGAGTATATGCATTTTTCGATCATGTTTGTCTCACCCACCAACAAGTTGCCTTCAATATTTCAAAGGTAGGAACTTTATAGAGATATATTATTAAGTTGTTATATAAAACATCATGGAGGACAGACAGTCTGCAGCCCCGCAATAAAGGGACCCGACTTGGGCAAAGCTACTTAGGTTGTGAGTCAAACCAAGACGCAGGGAGCGCCATTGAGAATAGCGACCCGCCAAACAACCATCGTCGAGACGCAATGCTGCAGAACGCAACAAGCATCAATGCGACTATCGTCGGGCTTACACCATCCCAAGGTCCCCCGTACAGTCCCAGCAGACATCACCACCCGCATACCTCCATCGACCAGAACTACAAGATGCGTCGAATCAGGTGCAGCACACCCGCAGATCCATCACTAGACGCAATACTGCAAGTAGCAGTAAGCATCAATGCAACTATCATACGGATGGGGCCCCCTCACAACACACCCACATGATCTCTATCGACTTTGATAACAAAATTGATAATATTGTTAACTAAAACTGCCACCAACGTATCATAGTAGCACGCTACTAAGACGACAGTAGCCAAAACTCCTCGTATCATAACGCTATTGCATTAAGACATGGAGTTGAGTATGCTTGCTGCACTTAAAAGTACTACCAAACACACTCACCCTAATCCGAAAGATAGCCGACGTATCATAACGCTATGCGCTAAGATGCCGCCCACGAACGGTAGGGGTGTGCGATGTCCACGGGCAAGTCGTTTTGTTACAACAAACCCGCTTACCACCGGCACTAAGATGATATGTATAGGACACATCGGTTGGCGAGTCTAAGTTTATCTCGGTCTCGGACACTGTGAAACAATCTACACGCCACTATAATAATCCTTTTCAAGTCCCATTTCTTTCAATACAAAGCTTTTACATATTAGACACCTTCCACATATTTGCTTTATTTCATAGTTCATACTATTATATGTCTTATACATATGGGACTTCAAGTCATAACTCTGCTATCATAATTTTAATTTTTATTTAATTTTATTTTTTCCTTTTTTGTGTTCTTTATAATAATAATAATCTTTATTTTCCATATATATATATATATATATATATATATATATATATATATATATATATATATATATCAGTTAACAATATGTCTATTTATAAACTACAAAGGAATATTTCATCTTATAACATGAAAAATAGCATCCATTGCCGAACTAGGCCAAAACCTGTATTTCAGCATATGGCGCCTCTCCCCAGACATAATAAACATAAATTATTTATTTAAATTATGGAAAATTTACAAAACTTTGTTCTTTATATTACAGATGTGGTATAAAACATCATGTGAAATTGAAATTAATATATATATATATATATATATATATATATATATATATATATATATGTGTAAAATGTACCTCTTTTGTATATAGTGCTAGTGTACGTGTGTGTGTGTGTGCGCCGTGTAAGAGGGTGTGTACAAGGTGAAGAATACAGTTTAGTGAATACCTTAAGTTACCTAACAATAGAAATTCGAGCACTTTCCATAATAACTTAGCACTGCACTGTCAAAAGATCTTCGTTTCATCATATCCTAGAGCCAGTAACCAAGCTGTTATTTTCTTTTTGCATTGCTTTTTATGTAGGGAGTAAACTGGAATAATTTTATTAACTTTGTTATACACAAAAGGACCTAAAACACAGTAAAATCTCCGAACAAATGAAGTATGAAACTGTTTTAGTTCACAAGGTCTAACTATTCTGCAGTTTATACATTTTTGAGGATAAAAAATCACTTCACTGTGTTGTTTCAAGATTATACCTAAAATAAACAGTTGTCTGACGGTAAGGACTTCACAATTTTCAAAGAGGAGTTTGGTTGGGAATAAGAAAGGTCGAAAAGTGCTTACTTTGAGTACTGCACTCTGGGCAATTGCTAAGCACTTAATAGTAGAAGCTGGCGCTCCTCCCCAAGAAGTAATGCAGTACGATATCAGTGATTGGCAGAGTGCAAAGTAAATTTGTTTTATGAGTTTATAATCTGCAGTATGTCAAGTGTTTTAAATATTATTATTAATTTCAGCACTCTTTTGCTCAATAATTCAATATGCGTTTTAAAATTTAAGTGACAATCTAACATTACCCCCAAGTATTTTATTTCATTAGTACGCTCTAATTTAGGACAGGAACACTTATGTTTATCTACAAAATTGCAACTGTGAGCCACAAGATGCAATTTATCTCCAAGTCCTTTCAATTTCCGAATAGAAAAAGGAAAGTATTTTGTTTTGTTAGGATTTAATTTACATTAAATCCTAACAAATTCACACACAATTCAGAGACACTGTCAAAAGCAACCTGCGCAGCATCAAAAACTTTCTGCCAGGAAATGGCTGAAATTAATAGAACTGTATCATTAGCATAGCAGATCAGATTACCATTTAAAGGTTTAAATGAACTTAGTTCATTAATGTAAATCAGGAATAGAGTTGGTCCCAGAACGCTGCCCTGTGGAACTCCATAAGATATAGGTGCATATGTGCTAATATATTCTCCAACTGCTGTAGCTTGAACACGATTTACAAGGTAACTCTTAAGGGGCTACTCCATGCGAACGACCTTGAGCGTTTGTGTGCCGGCCGCGCCAACTCCCTACAATATAGGATCGCGTAAAAAATAATATGTAAGACGCCACCTACCATAGTTTTGTATAACTACAACTCAATGCCACCTACTGTACGGACGTATTTTTCAACATCAATAAACTATTTTATGGAAATACACACAGCGTACAACGATAAATGTATTTTAATTTTTTTATTCAGTATATTAGTTGCATTATATTAGAATTATGTATTCTGTATTATTATCTAATTATGAAATTTTATAATTAATTATATATTAAAAATGAAGCATTGAAAATTGTGAGTTTAAAAGATACCTACTCACTATAGGTAAATAGATAGATAGCTCGCCTTTTGTACAAATATTTGGTGCAATAAAGAATAAACAAATAAATAGGATGTTTCGCAGAGTGAGAGTAATATATAATGAGAGTCGTGGAGGCAGTTTACAAACATAAATTGCACAAGGACAAACATCCAGACCCGGAACGATTATTTGTAGGCCTTACAAATATTTGTTCCGTGCGGGATTCGAACCCGCGGCCCCCAGCGCAACAACTGATTGCTAAGCCACTGCGCCACGGAGCCGTCGCCGGGTTATAGGTAAAGTGACCATACCCCCGTTTTGAACGGGACTGTCCCTTTTCTCGGTCACCTGTCCCATTGTCCCCAAATAAAGCTCCGGGACACAAAATTGTCCCGTAACTCTTTGGATGGAAGTATTCAAAGCCAACAATCTTCAACATAATTTTTTAATCGAATATATTTTATGTCTACCTGGTACAAATGCTCCGATAGAAAGAGTATTTTTTTATTTTGAATAAATTGTGGACGTCTGAAAGAAACACTTACGGTTCCAGTTCTAAAGGAGATGTTGAAAGATAACAATAAAAAAAAATTGAGCAGAATTTTATTCTTATTTAAAATCATCACCAACTTTATTAAAGCAAATTTAATCCTCTGACAAATGTAATTCATAATTTAAAAAAATGTTGCATTTAATAATTACCTATTTTTAAATGCAACATTATTTTTTAATTTATTGTATAAAGTTATAGTTTTTAGAGTATAAATAAACCCATGTCCTGTTTTGAGTTAAAAAATAAATGGTCAGCTTAGTCTTTTTAGTTAAATTTAGTTTTAAAAATTTTTAGTTTATAGTAAAAAGTAGGTATATTAGTACCTACTTAGATACTTTTTACCGAATTATAAGTATAGAACACCTTATGTACTCAATTATTTTTTGAAAAAGAAGAAAAAACAAGCAATGAATAATATACTATATTTTAGCAAAAAACTATAACTTAGTAATACTAATTATAATTATAACTTAGAACATAAATGAAAAACTTATAACCGACCCAGGATTCGAACCCGGGACCTCATGATCAGCAGTCGCACTACTACAACCACTAGACCAACGAGGCAGTACTACACCTGAGAAGATATTGTAGTTGGTTACTACGATTATTTTTAACTGATACTGATATACTATACTGATAATATTGAATTAGCCTTTTATAGTGTAAATTATAATATTTGTCGAAATGTTAATTATGGATTCGAACCTTACATGCTAATGGTGCTTAATTTTTTTATTTGTATTTACTTCAAAGAAAATACACGCAAAAAGCTTCATCGCGCAGTAAAAAACACAACAAATATATGTATAACTAATACGAAAAATTATACCCAAAACAAACAAATAATACTACCTATAAAATAACCTAATAAGTAATAATATTATCGACTGATAAGATCGTGAGCGTGTGCGCAGGCCGATGCTCTAACGAACGACACGGGCTCCACGTTCGAGAGCTCAACGCTCAATGATCCAGCAAGCCCGTGGGCAGTGAATACGCCCAGATTTTAAAATAATTTCTTAATAAAATCAAATTTTGGTCTTTTGAAAAAAAATTTACTATAGAAATGTTCATTAATAAATTGCCTATCCATTGGTGTAAATCGCAAAATAAAATAATACTTACTTTACGAGGAGATGCATGTTATCAATAATAATTTCACATTTATGTGGTTTCGTTGTAAGGAGATTATATTAATATTTATTCCTTTAAAAAAAAATTGGATACAGCTCTTATGAAATCAAGATTATGTAGAAATATAATGTGTTTTTATTTGTTGATATATCTTTTAAATAAAAAGTAGATAGCTCCTAAAAACCGCACAAATAACGACTAGCGCGACATTTTGCTCAACCCGCGCCTTGAAAAGATTCAACTGATTATCTCTTATTCCTATAGACTCAAACTTATTTAGTAGAATAGGAATCGATACTCTATCAAACGCCTTTGCAATGTCTAGAAATATGGCTAAGCATTTATTATGTTTATCTAAATTCGTAGCAATAAAATTAGTCACTGCATGAACTGCATCTGAAGTAGACTTTGCCTGACGAAAACCAAATTGGTTATCAGAAAGTAGCTTACGATTTTCCAAATAACTCACCAGTCTGATATTAATGAGTTTTTCCAAGATCTTAGATATAGCAGGAAACAATGATATAGGCCTATAATTTGTGATAAGATCTTCATCACCACCTTTATGTATCGGAATAACTATGGACTTTTTTAAATAATTAGGAAAGACCCCAATTTGTAAACAAAGATTAAAAATAAATGTAAGAGGCGGGACTAAGTAATTTCTGAATTTTTTTAGGAATATGTTTGAAATATTATCCCAACCAGCTGCACAATTATCTTTAAGATACAGAATTAAACTACTAACTTCAGCAATGTTAGTCTCTAATAAAACAAAAGAATTAATGGAGCCGGAAGCAGGACCTTTAGAAGCGCTAGAAAAATTATGGTTTGGATTTTTCGCTATTGTTTCTGCTAAAGTTACGCCAACACTAATAAAATACTCATTTATTTTATTGTTTTCTTATGTATCATAGAGATCTTCTACAATATTAATGTTTTGTTTCCAAAGACCTTGCTATCATAAGTCCCCTAATATAGGACTAGTCATTGTGCAACAATATTATTAGCAGTCGGTCACCCGACCACCCCATATATGTCCCACTTCTTTCAATATAATGCTGTTATATATTAGAGACCTTCCAAATATTTGCTTTATTTCAAAGACCATACTAGTATATGTCTTATACATATGGGAATTCAAGTCATAACTCTGCTATCATAATGCTTATGCATCATAGATACATTAATAGTTTTTGTGTCTTAAACCTTACTAGTCCCTAATATAGGACTAATCATTGTGCAACCTTACTAATAGCAGTCGGTCAGCCGACCACCCCATATGTACAACTTTGGGTATGTCTCCAGCAACGCCCCCCTTATAAGGGAACATTGCTTAAACACCCTCATTAACTTAGAAATTTTCCGAGTAATACAGGAACACCTTCATCATTGGAAAATGTTTGATCCATTTTTGCAATTATATTACAAATGTTATTTATTTTTATTATTGCAATATAATCGACTTGTACTTGTATTATTTAATACATTATAAATATTTTAAACAGAATTTTAATAAATTTTAATGAATTTTTAAAGTCTATTTTATGCGTTTACTATACTATAATATTCAATATTCCAAATGAATATATTTGAACTTTATGCTTATTATTGCGTTTTAATTGTTTAAAATATAATTTCTAAGACATTTTTAAATGTCTTTATAATGAATTTAATTGTTATTTATTAGTAAGAATTATGAAATGTCACACCATGAAAGTTTCGAAACCTACTTTACATTTCAATATATTTACTACTAAGTGTTAAACACGAACTAGTTAACTTTGCACGTGTCTGGTATTTTGATTGTGATGTTTTTTTAACTATATAAGTTATAGCTATATTTTGCTTTAATGTTTGTTTTTGTTTACGTAGAGAAGCACCTGCTGCTGTATTAAAGCCGCAGTATGAATGGGTTGGCTCGACCAAAGATAAAATAGTGGCACTGCTGTGTTTCGCATAGTGAGCGGCTAAAACTAGAGATCCTTTTTACTGGTAACGAGGCATTCCATAGTAGTCCTCAGGTGTAACAACGCATTTGCATTTTCAATGCTATTTGATGATAGATAGAAGTTTTGGTCGTATTTTCTTATAGACTGTCTTTTTTTTCCAATAATTCCTTGTCTTTAGTCAGTTTATAAAAGCCACCTGCTGAAATGAAACTCTCCCGTTGTAGGGCATTTTCGTTAGGGCGCGTTCCGACGACATGCACCCGCTACGCGCACGCCACGCGCTTCAGCACCCGCGTCTAACTCGCTTTTAAATTTGTTGCATATAATTTGAGTCTTTTGAAAAATCAATAAATCTGAAATTGTATAAAAATCGCGGACATAAGGCGTAGCGGGGCGGGTGCAGAGCGTGTGCGGGGCGAGCGCGGGGCCAGCGCAAAGCGGGAACGAGACGGGCGCGTGGCGTGTGCGAGGCGTGTGCGGTTGAACGTCGATAAATGCAATTTCAGATTTATTGATTTGCCATAAGACTCAAATTATATGCAACAAATTTCAAAGCGACTTAGACGCGGGTGCTGACGCGAGTGGTGTGCGCGTAGCGGGTGCGTGTCATCGGAACGCGCCCTTAATCGTCACGCATAACACGGATCACAGATCGCAGTATAGGAAATTGTTTTGCATTTTGCCTTTATACTATTCGATTTTTTGACTTCAAATAGTAGTGACGGTAAGGACATCCATTCCTCTTTATGGTTCCGTGGGTATTGTAAGAGGTAATGGATGGAAACAAACCAGGAAACAGGCACTGTTTTTTAGAAAGACGCTGCGTCTTTCTAAAAAACAAAACTAGTGAAAACTGCGGTAGACACTACGCTTGCCAACCGTGGCAACTATGGCATATATTCCTCATATAAGGCAATCTATGGGAAGGGCTATACTTAGCAGTGGAATTCGATGGGCTGTGGCGAATGAATGAATGCATTTCAAAGTGTAATTTGATCATACATACATCATATATTTTAATAGGGATAGAATTTATGGGACTTAAAAATATGTTAAGGGGCTTGTAACAGATTTAAAGAACATCTTCTTATCAAGATTTTGCTAAAAGCTAGTAAGACTTTGTAATAGAAAAGTTTGGAATGTTGTTTTAAAGTTATATAATTAATGCTTGGCTGAAAATAACAATGTATGAGTATGGTATGGTAGAGCCATGCTCCAGCTATGTTATGGTTGTAGCACAAATGAGTCGGCTCGACCGGGCAAGCACCACGCTCTCACAGAATACCAGCGTAAAATAGCAGCCTAACGCTGCTGTGTTTCGTATGGTGAGTGTAGAGAACCGGAAACCCTTTTTACTGGAAACGTGGCATTCCATCTTAGTCCTCACGGGTAACAACGCATCTGCATTTTGATTCGCAAACGAGGATAAATGTAGATGTTTATGGACCACAGCAACTACTTACCATCAGGTGGACTGTGTGCTCCTTTGTCACCCTTATCCTATAAAAAAATGTATCGTAAATCAAGGAGAAGTTTTGATAGCAAACTATTTTCAAGCGTGTCTAATGTACTAATTTGGTGATCGATACCGATATCGAAATCGTGCCCTATAAATATGTGGGTGGAAACTCTCACTCCAATTAACAACTTGTAAAGTTTTCTGTTAACAACTGTTAATTACTTAAAGAGTTATTAACAATTAATCAAATGAATACATATTAAATTGTTTCATATTGCACACCATTTAACACGCAAAGCATGAAATCTCTTTGATGGTTTAAGGCAGCTTTCCACGATGTTGAGCTAAAGGAACTAATTACGAAATCTCTTTACCAATGTGTAGCTTAAGGCCTTAACAGTAGTTGAAATGCCTAAATCGTAGATATTTAAGTAAAAAAATCTCAATAACTGTTCATTTAATCCACAAAAAAAAAACAAGGTAACAGAAGAGGATTTAGTAAATGTTTTTAATTGAACAAAGTTGTATTTTTGTCAACCCCTTATTAGAAAAAAAATACCCAAAGAGTACCTATCTTTGTCACATTTTGCAAAATTTCTCCAAAACGGCACAAGCTTTTTAAATAGTTCTTACACTAAAAAAAAGGTCTTAAAAATATTAATATTTTTAATTGAGAGTTTTATTTTTATTCCCCTTTTTATAAGAGAATATATCATTTTCCCCTGAAATTGAATATATTTACGCGAGCGCGCATGCTCCATCGCCCTGTCAGCCTGTCACAGTCCGTTTTCGGACATTGTTGAGGGTGGACCGCGCGTCGGTGTTGGAGCGAATTCGTTCAAATATATATTAGTTTTTTAAAAGTTTATACTCAATTATAAATATTTTTATGACTAGAAATACTTAATTTAGTTAATATCTGTATACTGTATCTGTAAATATTATTTTCTAAATAAATAAATTTTTAAAGTGCCCAAAGAAGAAGAAATTTTCGCGGCGACGTTGATTAGTGAAATTGAAAAATGCATTTTTATATAATTTAGATGTGGAGCGACCTACATGCTCTCGTTACTTAGATTTCGATAGTTTTTAATACCTATGTAATTTTATTGTTGCATATTTTTATTAATTTGTTGATACTGAATTTTATAATTATGTATTACAATAAAACGCTGTTTTTATGAGTATGACTTTATAAAATATTATTGGGGAGGGAAATATAGATACAGATACTTACATTTAGGTACACTGTTATCAAATTAAATCAAACAATTTAAATAAATAAAAAAATGGTGCTTCCCTAAGTATAAATAACTATATAAAGACATTCTTGGGTTTTGGTTTTTTTTATGTTAGACAAACTATCATCTAAAAAATGTAAAAAATTTAAATTGGAGAGGGGTTTCTCTACGTGATAAAGTTAGAAATGAAGATATTCGCAGTAGAACCAGAGTAACAATAAAAAGACATAGCCCAACGGAATATATTACAGTGAAATGGCAATGGGCTGGCTATATAACTTGGAAAACAGATAAAAAATAGGAAGAAAGGTTCTCGAGTGGCAACCTCGTACAGGTAAGCGAAGTAGTATTTAACCTTTATTCCTCTTCACGTATTCTCATACGCTTTTCTTGACACACACACACACACACACACACACACACACACACACACACACACACACACACACACACACACACACACACACACACACACACACACACACACACACACACACACACACACACACACACACACACACACACACACACACACACACACACACACACACACACACACACACACACACACACACACACACACACACACACACACACACACACACACACACACACACACACACACACACACACACACACACACACACACACACACACACACACACACACACACACACACACACACACACACACACACACACACACACACACACACACACACACACACACACACACACACACACACACACACACACACACACACACACACACACACACACACACACACACACACACACACACACACACACACACACACACACACACACACACACACACACACACACACACACACACACACACACACACACACACACACACACACACACACACACAAACCATCACACAGACACACACACACACACACACACACACACACACAAATAGGTCGCAAATAATATTTACCTACTTACAAGGCAATAGTAAATAGGTTTTTGTTAAGTCAGTGCAATTCACCATCTTAGGCTACATAACCACTTACCGATGGGATTGTAGTTGCTTTACTACTTGCTGGGTAAAAATAGTAAAAAAAAATGTACCCTGTGAAAGTTTGCATTTAGATATAATTTTTCTAACCAACCATAAAAATATGATGAGAATATGTATATAAGTATAAAGGTTACCTCACACAGGACAGTAATAATATAATATTATATCTTCCATTATCTACGCATGAAAACTTTTTAAAATCTCTGAATCCCAAAGTATGTTCATACTAAGAGGACATTGATATGCATGGGGATCTTTTTGTAATTTCACATCGTTATCGAAAAAACATTGTACGTATTTCAGGTGGCGGTTTGCAAAACACGATTCCACAAAAATTCACTCAATAGAAAATAATTGCAAAGTTGCTTCTGAAAATACTTAAAGGAGGTTGGCCAAATCGTACCAGACGATGAAACGATGGCGTCACTATATGAAATATTTATGAAAAATTTCCTTATTAATTAAGGTCTTAAAAAACACAAAAATTACCTCTCTAATTAGCCACAAAAAAGTTATCCTTTTATTTTTGTTTTTGTAACTGTTCTGAAATTATTTAAAATAATGGTTTCTGAACGCACTGGGACGAACCTAATGACGATTCATTTCACGTATGAAAGGACTTTGTATTCAAAGACTAATTATTCACGTTTTTCTGAATAGTTGTTAATTGTAATTTAATTCAATTAGTATGTAGCCATCAAATCAACTACTATTATGTACTGGATTCATGTCATAAAAATAATTATGTAGCTTGATAGTAAGCTAAGCGTTTTGTTCATTTACTTACAACGGAACATCATTTGTCATCGACGAGATATATAATCTGTGGTCATCGACCGACACCTTTGATTGTACCCGGCAATCATCTACATATCTATATATTTTATTTGCTTCACTCAAGCGTTAGTTTCTCTATCTAGTCTGTGCTTCACTCGTTGTTGTGGATTGTGATACGTACTGCACTATTATAGATTTCCTTCTGTTGTTTTGACCTTGGCATTGTTTTACGGACTAATAACTACCACTTGTAACGATTATTCTGTGCTTTTGATTTCTGGACATCGATTTTGCATCTTGCATATTTATGAGAGACATCATGCAGACTACAGCTACAATACAACGACAACTAGCCCTGCGATTGGTACGTGTTAATTGTAACATTTGCATTGATACATTTCGCCGCCATCTCGTTTTTAGCTAGATACCACAGAAATTTCTAAGATCCGCGAGTGGAATTCTTCAATAATAGTACATATTTACATACGTACTTATTTTATTACACTTACATAAACTATCACACACAATCGTATCATAGTAATCGTAGAAGATTACATATGTGATGCTAACCTCAAAAGTATTCTTGACGTTATTATAAAAATTGTGACTATTTAGATATGATTTTCAAACGGGATGGTGTTAACAACATAAAAAGAAACAAATCTAGCTAAAGTTTGCTTTGGGACATGAAAAATAAAAGTCAAGTCCAGCTCCTATAGAAATTTGGCCATTGTTCTTTCAACGTCAATTTTTTCTTACGTGGTAGAGCCATACTGCAGCTATATTAGTAGTAGGTATAGTTGTAGCACGAATGGGTCGGCTCGACAGGGGAAGGGCCACGCTCTCACGGAATACCATATAAAATAGCAGTTGAACCCTGCTGTGTTTCGTATGGTATGTGTAGAGAACCGGAGAACCTTTTTACTTGAAACGAGGCATTACATCGTAGTGGTCACGGGTCACAATGCATCTACATTTTGATACGTAATCGAGAATAGATGTAGATGTCTATGGAACGTAGCAACCACTAACCATCAGGTGAACTCTGTGCTCGTTTGTCACCCTTATTCTATTAAAAAAGAACTTTCTGAGATTTTAGTAAAATAATGTTAAGTATTGTAAGCACTCGTACAATTATATATCTCATGTTAATAAAGCTATTGGGATATTTTGATTTTTAATAAAGTAATTTTACTTTATAGGTTAAATAATTTATATACCCTTCTATATCAAGAACCGTTTTTCAGTCACTCCTATTGAATTTGACAGTGCTTGTTGAAATTTAGCATCTTTAGATAGATCAGAATCGCAAGCTTATCCGGCTGTTAGATATTGCAAAAATAATCGAAAATATTTATTTTTACTTTCATGCCTACCTTGTTTTATTTTATTACTGTCAAATAATATTTATTAGGTTATAAAGGAAGTATTTACAAATATTTTCATTGTTTTGTTATTCTATTGTTTACAGTTAGATATTATCACGTCTTAGCTTTACACCAAGAATTACATTTGAAATTCTTGATGGGATGCGATGTAACGCGCATACTTTATTTTCATCAAGAACTATAACATATATATATATATATATATATATATATATATATATATATATATATATATATATATATATATATATGGTTTTTTTTACCAGTAGAGTTTCAACACAATCTTAAAAAAGTTCAATGAATTAAAAAAATGCCGATAATTATATAATTTCAAGTCAGTGTTTTACATTTAAAGATCAGTTATAAAGAGCCAAAATTCTTATTTTCATTTTGATTAATTTAATTCGAGACTACAATAAATGTGAAAGGGCTTTTATCTGCAATAATAATTTTCATCAAAAATAACATAGACTTATAAAAGTCATATACACGGTCAATCATACTAAAGATTATCAATTGTAATACAAAATATTTAAAAGACTATTTCCAGTATAATGACCCGAATATCATCATTAATGTTTGACTGGCACACATAAAAGTTTTATCACATGGCTAAAAGCATGAACTTATCTTAATATAATATTCAATCATATTATATTAAGATAAGTTCATGCTTTTCTATAAAAAGTTGCAAAAAATTTTAAATCATTATATATATTGTTTTTTTTTTTTTATTGGGAAACTCAACAGCATATTTTTAACAAACATACTTAAAATACATATTAACACACTTAGCCAATAACAGAGTTTCACAACATGCTGAATAACACTTACAAAGCAGAGAGGTAAAATTTTAACTTAATACAAAAGGTTTGTTTTACTTTTCACTTAATTAGTGAAAAACATGATGGACTGATCAAAAAGTTTACTTTCTTGTGTAAAAAGTGCTATTTAGAATTTTATGCAAATGATAATTAAAGTTTTTATGTAAATAAGTGTAACATAGTGGGTATTATATTCAGTGGTAGCGGCCATCCATATTTTCAAGGTCAGCATCATTTTCTGTACAGAAACCGGCAAAGTGTTGCTCAAGGCACTATAAACAAAGCAGCTGATAAAATGTTACACTCATAACTGTTAACAAAAACTGTTTCTGCAAATGGTCTTATAGATAATAATAACTATTCCAGCGTGTTAGGTGCAGGAGCTATTATTAGAAGGAGAAGAGGTAAAATTTTGTTTTAGAAATGCGCAATCAATATTGTTTTGTCTGCAATTGAGCATAAAATAAAAAATAACTTCAGCCAAAGAGCATAACTGGCATTATACTCAGGCCCATCAATTGGCATGGAAAAAAATAATTTTTCCAGGTTTCAAAAAATCAATCAAAATTAAAAAAAAAAACATAAATATTAAAATCAAAAAATTAATATATGTATGTCTATACATACATATAATGATTTATGGCCGCTTAGTAACTGACGGTGACTCAGTATAACATCCTACAGTCACACCGAAACTAAGAGGAGAGAATCACTGTAGAAAAGGTAATAATTTACTGTGGAAATTTTGTGATAAAATTAAAAAAAATACAAACTTATCCAAGTTAATCTAACTTAGTCTAACTTATCCTTATGCGTTACAAAAAAAAACAAATAATAAAATAGTCAGATGGCGTCAGTTTTTAAGAAGATATAACAAAAATTAACAAACAAAAATTCAAAAAAGTTCAGTATTTAATTGATTATATATTAATAAATAGTTCCCATAATATTTTGGATTATTTTTTATTTTGCCCTATCTGCAATGTTCTACGCTCTATATAAAATGTAGCGTATGACATGACTGACAATCTCTCGAACGTTTTATTTAGGTACAAAGATGTTTTACGTATTCGTCGCCTCCACATGATATTTTTGTCAGCATAAGGTACCCTTCTGTATCTAATATAATATAAATATAATATAATATAAATAATATAAATATTGCTACAATGTAAAGTAAAAGGCTATACAAGTCCCTCTACTGAGCACAGAACTCTTTTTTTATTTCTGAGAGGGTTTAAGGACAAGGAAATGCCCGCCGAACTGCCCCAATGCGTGTTGACGAAAACTGCAATTACAAATTGCATTCGTGCTATCGGGGATCAAACCCGGGAAAAATTTACAGCGAACGCTTTGAGCCAGATCTACTAATACGATACAAATAAATACGATTAAACATAGATAATAAAAAAAAACTCTTAAGTCCTTGAAACTTGAACACTTGATAGTTCGTGACGCCTATCGGACAAAGCTACAGCACAATGTAATTGAAGATGCGTAACTACGACATAATTCTCAGTGATGCGCAAGCATAACAGGCAGTATGTCACTTTAATAATTGTCATCTCTGCAGTCTATTAATCTTTGCACTTTTATAAGTAATACAGAACGTAGTTGCTAGACGGCGTTGACGTTGGCTAAAATCTCTGCGATAGCCGTTTCGTCAAGGTCATTCAGGCTAGTTAAAGCCTTAAGCTGCTTAAGCGTCACCTCGCTTGTCTTTCAATAGTGATGTCTGTAATGAATAAACATAGTGATTGTTAAGATTGTTAAGATTAATTTAGATGGCAATTTATAGATGGCGTTGTACTGTTTTAAATCGCGGTATGGTTGTAGTGTTCAAGCCTACATCTAAGACAATGGCTTCGATTTAATAAAATAACCTTTATATAGCTCTGAGTTCTTGGGTTTTAATTCAAATTTCCTATACCTCGAGTGTGTGATTAAAGTGGAGTACCACAAGGGAGTGAACAAAGTTTATACATGGTCCTTCGAATCGGATTCTCCGTCGCTACGGGCAGTGGATCGCTGTCGCAAACGTGGTGATCTAAAGTACAGGGGTCAATAGGTTGTGAACTCGGACGGCGCTTGGCTGCAGTGACGTCAGTGCGCGTCAGGATACGACATCACGGAGCGGAGCCCTCCCCGTTGCGGAAAGCGGTTGCAGTTGGTAGAAGTACGGCGGTACGGCAAGGCGAACAAATACAAGTGAGGCAAGTTGTGTCTGTGTGGTGAAAATCGTGAGTAATTTTGAACCTTATTAACAGGAAGACTTTAACTTGAAAACTAAAAAAAATTCGTGATCATTATTTGGACTTTAAAATTAAATTATATATAGAGTCAATTTCCATGTTTAGTTAAGACTTAGAATAATTTCGATAAAAACGTTAATACGGGGAACCTATGTCCAATTTTTAAGAGGTTTTGTAAAATTTAAAGACTTAGAAAATTTTTTGGTGTTTTACTTAAAACGTTTTGTTGTTTGAACTTTCAAACGTGTTGGTTTACTTTGAAAGTTCTTGTTTAGTTAATTAAAAATGGAAGCATTGTTAAACTTTCAAATTTAACTATATGAGCGCATAATTAAGTCGCAAACTAACTTCAAAAAGAGTCCAAAAGATCGAATTACTAAACAGTATTTAGAGGGAAGATTAGAATTAATCGAGCAAACGTGGTTCGATTTTTTATCTGGTCATAAGGAGTTAAAGCTTAATTCAGATCAAAAATTATTACTAAATACTAATTATGTAAAGGAAAACATTTATGATAAGGCTGAAGAGTGTTATTTGAATTATAAATGTGACTTGAAAACATCATTAGAAAGTTTTAATATATACAAGGTGCATTTACAATGCACCTTGTACTTCAGAAAGTAACTATGTTCAATCGAATGTAAAGTCATCGTCACACATAAGGTTACCAAAAATTAATATACCTAACTTTTCTGGGAAATACCCTGAGTGGACAGCATTTAGAGATTTGTATACTGCGCTTATTCATTCGAATCAAGATTTGAGTAAGGTTCAAAAGTTACATTATTTAAAAAGTTATTTGACAGGTGAGGCAGAACAATATTTGAGGCATATTCCTATTGCGAACGAAAATTACGATAGATGTTGGAAATTACTTGAGGACAGATATAATAACAAAAAATATATATGTCATTTAACTTTAAAAAGAATGTTTAGCCAGAAAAACATACTAAACGAATCAGCCAGTAGTCTCAAGGATTTAATCGATACTACTAATGATTGTCTCGCTTCTTTGACCAATATAGGAGTTGATGTAGGAAGTTGGGACGTTATTATTATACACATTTTAACTCTTAAGTTGGACCCGGAAACTAAAAGACAGTGGGAATTTCAAGTTAGCAATAACAGCTCGGCAGATGAATTGCCAACATATGCCAACTTCAAAGAGTTTTTAACAAATAGATATCGCGCTATGGAATTTTTGGATTCCGGATCCAACTCAGTCAAAAAAAGTCAGATTCAAAGTAGTCCTCATGTAAATAAAATGAAAGCCTTACATGTAACTAATTTTAAATGTTTGTATTGTTCGGAAGCACACGCACTTGCATTTTGTAAAGAGTTTTCTAAGGAAACTGTGGACGCGCGTAGAAAATTTGTAGAAACTAATAAAGCATGCTTTAATTGTTTGGGTAGCAATCATTCTGCCAAGTTTTGTCGTACCAACGTAAGGTGTCGCGTTTGGAAAAGGAAACACCATTCACTTTTGCATCCTAGTGGGAAAGCTATTTCTGAGACCATCGAGGATAGGGAACGGGGCGTGTCAGAAGAAGCAATTGCATCTTCTTCGAAACAAGTAGTGGATTCAAAGGTTCAAGAAACGTCAGTATCTTGTTTTTCTTCAGGCAGAGTATACAATCAGGCTCTTCTAGCAACTGCACTTGTAAGAGTCAAGTCGAAAACAAGTAGCAACACAGTGCGAGCTCAGAAATCAGGGCTCGCAATGTTCTTTCATAACGGAGTCAACTGTACAGCGCTTGGGATTGAGAAAAACTCAGATGTTAGGACAAATATCCGGATTGGGCGAGCACGAGACAACTTCCAAGGCTATGGTTATTATGGAACTTCAATCACGAGTTGATTCTAACTTTAGAATTAAAGTAGAAGCCTTTGTTTTGAAGACAATAACGGCTCCGTTACCAACATGCAAGATCGACCCAGCAAGATGGATTGAACTTGAAGGCCTAGTCTTGGCTGATCCAGAGTATCATACTCCAAGTCATATCGATATGTTATTAGGAGTAGGTATTTACAATCAGATACTTCTGGAAGGAATAAAAAGGGGTCCAGAGGGAGAGCTATTAGCTCAGGCTACGTCGTTAGGTTGGATACTCTCTGGACAAATTACCATGACTGCACACAAAATAAAGGTCTTGCATTGTTGTTCGAATGATAATGATCTTCTCAAAATGTTTTGGGAACTGGAGGCAGAACCTGAAATAAAAAAGAAATGTTCACTGATGAAGAGAAACGTTGTGAAGAAATATTCAATAAAACAACTACGAGAAATGATGAAGGCAGGTATATAGTCCGACTTCCTTTGAAGAATGATCCTCCGCAGGTAGACGGCTCCATGGAGATATCTAAAAGGAGATTTTATACATTAGAAAATAAATTTAATAAAAATAAAAACCTAAAGGATAAATATACAGAAGTCATGAAAGAGTACATAGATCTGAATCACATGGAGCTAGTACCGAAGGAACATTTGGATAATCCGTTGGAAATCTACTTACCTCATCACGCGGTAATACGAGAGGATAAAGACACGACGAAAGTCAGAGTAGTATATGATGCTTCTTGTAAAGGAAAAAATAACATGTCTCTCAATGATAATCTCTTTATAGGACCTACCTTACAGCCAGAACTGCGACATTTGGTCATGCGATGGCGTATTCCGCCCATCTGTCTCACTGCTGATATTGCAAAAAAGTATCGGCAAGTGAAGATTTCCGATTTAGATGTGGATTTTCAGAGGATTATCTGGAGAGATAATGCTGAAACGGAGATGAAACATTATAGAATGCTGAGGGTGACATTTGGAACTGCCTCTGCGCCTTACCTGGCAGTTAAAGCGTTGCAGCAGTTGGCTCTCTATGAAGGTGATAGTTATCCTATGGCAGCTAAACGAGTTTTAACAGATTATTACATGGATGACTTATTAACAGGATGCCAAACTAAGGAAGAAGGATTGAGGATATTTCATGAAATTAATGAATTATTAAGTAAAGGAGGATTTGAGTTGATGAAATGGACAAGTAATTGCGAGGAATTAGTAGAATCTATGAAAGGGGAAAAAGGAAAAGGGGATGTTCAGGAAGGATTAAAAATTAAATCAGACGAAACTTTGAAAATATTTGGACTCACCTGGGACCGCAGTGAAGACTCCTTTCGCTACGCTGTCAATCTCCCGAAGCCGGAACAACCTGTAACTAAAAGAAAAATAATTAGTGACATTTCACGCTTTTATGACCCACTGGGCTGGGTAGGGCCCAGTATCATAAAATCAAAAATAATAATTCAAAACCTGTGGTTAGCAGGGATTGAATAGGATGAAGCGGTACCAGAAAGTATACTAGATGAGTGAGTGGCTTGCTTACCGAGAAGAGCTGAAACTGTTAGAGACGATAAACATACCAAGATGGGTCCACACTAATGTTGACGATTCAGTTGAATTGCACGGCTTTTGCGATGCCTCTAATAGTGCATACGCAGCGGTTATTTACATCCGTGTGATCGACTCCAGTGGGGCGATTAACGTATCTCTGTTAACTGCAAAAACAAAAGTCGCACCGGTGAAACAAGTCTCTATCCCTAGGTTAGAGCTTTGTGGGGCTGTATTATTATCACGACTCATATTGGAAGCAGCAAGAGTGCTAGGCATTGAAAAATGTAACATACAAGCATGGACAGATTCTACAGTAGTTCTCGCGTGGATTAATAACCATCCAAGTAGATGGAAAGTTTTTGTCGCAAATCGTGTATCAGAGATTCAGTCTAATTTGGATTCTCATAATTGGTCGCATATTAGCTCTAAAGAAAATGCTGCTGATGCTGCATCTAGAGGACTATCTCCACAAGTATTGGTAAAAAATAGCATGTGGGTTCAACGGTCCTGACTTTTTGAGAAACAGAACTATCAATTATGAGAAGCCCAAAAAAGTAACTACAAATTTGGAAAAGGTTAAATCGCATTGTGCTGTTGTAGAAGATGGTATATGGGAGAGGTTTTCATCTCTGACGAGGATGAAAAGAGTAATAGCCTACTGTAAACGCTTTATAAATAATTTAAGATCAGAACCTAACAAGAGAAACAGAGGCTATTTGACCACGCAAGAACTAACTGAAGCACAAAATGTATGCATTAAGCAGTATCAAGCATTTCATTTTAAAGAAGAGATCTTGTTGGTAAAACAAAATAATAACTTACCTAAAGGTAGTAAACTCCGTTCGTTGAACCCAGTGATGGATGCTGATGAAATCCTAAGAGTAGGTGGGAGATTGGAGCTTTCTTGCTTGAGTCGCAACCAGAAACATCCTAATACCCAAGAAGTGCCATTTAACCAACTTAATTCTTGCTGATGCCCACAAGAATACATTTCATGGAGGTCCCCAGTTGATGATCTGCTATATCCAGGCAAAATATTGGATCTTGGGAGCAAAACAGTCGGTCAGGTCTTATTTCCGAAAATGTTTGACATGCGCCAAAAATTCCGCCAATACTCAGACGCAACTAATGGGCCAGTTACCAGCAGCGAGAGTGACTCCAATACGTCCCTTCAAATGTAGTGGTGTGGATTATGCGGGTTCTATCCAGATACGGACAGCAAAAGGTACGAGGGCATAAATCTCACAAGGGGTATATATGCCTCTTTGTTTGTATGGAAACCAAGGCCATACACCTTGAAGTAGTCACTGATCTCAGTTCTCAAGGTTTCTTGCAGGCGTTTAAGCGATTCGTCTCCAGACGTGGTCGTTGCTCTGATTTATGGAGTGACAACGCAACTAATTTCACTGGAGCAGCCAGCGAGCTAAAACGACTTTTCCTAACGGATCGATGCTACAGGAAGTAGCTGAATCAGTGGCTAATAACGACTGCAACTGGCATTTCATCCCTGCCCGGTCACCAAATTTTGGTGGTTTATGGGAGGCGGGGGTGAAATCAGTCAAGTACTACTTAAAACGTGTAATAGGACAATCAACTTTGACATTTGAGGAGATGTCAACTGTTCTAACACAAGTGGAGGCTTGTCTTAATTCCAGACCGCTGTCAGTTATCGGAGGTGATTTCGACGATATCATGGTCTTAACTCCGGGTCATTTCCTAGTTGGCGAGCCTATTGTGACTTCGCCAGACCAAAATTACGAATCTCACACTGTTAGTTCCTTAAGAAGGTGGCAGTTCACCCAAAGAATGTGACAGGACTTTTGGAAAAAATGGTCTCAGGAATACCTTACCAAGTTTTTGCACCGTTATAAGTAGTCATCAGAGCAACCTCAGCCCAAGGTGGGCGACGTTATTTTAGTAAAAGAAGACGGATTACCACCCTGCCGATGTATAGCCAGAGAGAGAGAGATATGGCAGAGTGATTGAAACTCATCCTGGACAAGACAATTTGGTCAGGGTAATAACATTGAAAACAAAAAATGGAACATTTAAACGTCCGATTTCCAAATTGTGTCTGCTTCCGATTGCGACTGAATAATGTTAAATAATATTATAAGTGTTTAACTAGACTAGAATATATAGACTTATAATAAGTTGTTAAGTTTAAGATTGATGCTCAATTTGTATTGTGAAAAGAGTATAAATTTTCATGTGAAGTTATAGATTAATAGAAAAGCCATTTGTGTTGTTGTTGAAGGACAAATGTCATATTTGTCCTTGGTGGGCGATTATGTTAAGATTGTTAAGATTATTTTGATGGCAACTTATAGATGGCGTTGTACTGTTTTAAATCGCGGTATGGTTGTAGTGTTCAAGCCTACATGTAAGACAATGGCTTCGATTTAATAAAATAACCTTTATATAGCTCTGAGTTCTTAAGTTTTAATTCAAATTACCTCGAGTGTGTGATTAAAGTGGAGTACCACAAGGGAGTGAACAAAGTTTATACAGTGATTAATATACTCATCAGTGATAAAACTCATCAGCGCGCTATCTCTATTTGTACAATACTCTTCTTTTATTATAAAATTAAAGTGATAAACGAACTAACAGTTTAATTAATGTTAATAGACTGCTGCCCATAAACACATGCAATCATCATTAAACAAAAAAGGCTACGGGAGCGATGTCACCCCTGAGGGTAAAGGTTTAATGCCTCGAAGCGTGTGATTATACTGGGTCTAATTATACTGGCTCTTAATACACTTAAGAACGAAACATATCATTACATGCTTATTACGTGGTAGAGCCATGCTGAAGCTATATTACAGTTGCAGCACGAAGGAGTTCGCTCGACCGGTGAAGGACCACGCTCTCACAAAATTACCAGCGTTAAATAGCAGATTAGCGCTGCTGTGTTTCATATGGTAAGTGTTGAGTACCAGAGACCCTTTTTACTGGAAGCGAGGCATTCCATCTTAGTCACAGCATTCACTTAGCATCAGGTGGAATGTGTACTCGTTTGTCACCCTTGTTCTATAAAAACAAGCGCTGCTATTTTAGAGGCAGAAATACATAAGAGGGTAGTACCTACCTAGACAGACTCCTGGGTAGAAAAGTTCCTACTGCCGAATACACCACATAGTTAATAAAACCTTAATTATAGATACGGTATAAAAAGTTTTTAAAAATTTCAACTCTTATATATTGTATTTATGTATTTTAACGGTGGTAGAGCCACGCGGCAGCTTTTGCTGATGCATGTTTATTATGCATCTTAATTATAGACAACACCCTCAGCTGGCGACCGCATATATATGAAGTGAGCAAAAAGGTCACTAGCACTCTGCGTTATCTGTATCGTCTCAAGAATTTTTTACCGTTAGGGACTAAGGCAATGCTAATACAGACTTTAGTGTTGCCTATTCTGGATTATGCAGATGTTTGCTATGCTGATGCTTCGCAAGAACTTCTAAACAAACTGGATCGACTTCACAATAATTGCATACGCTTCATTTTCGGTTTACGTAAATACGACCACATTTCCTCTTATATTTCTCAGCTAAAATGGCTACCTCTCCGCTATCGCAGACATTTCAGAACACTGTGCACGTTATTTTCAGTTTTACACGATCCGTTTGTCCCTGAATATCTGAAATGCAAATTTCAGTATCAAGGTGATACCCATAATCGTTGTCTCCGTTCTACGGAAAAATCTAACCTCCATGTTCCCCTCTGTCACACTAGCTTTTTACACAAATCTTTTACCCCTCACGCAGTAAGATTATGGAATGAGTTACCGGGCAGTGTCCGTGCAGCCACGAGCAAAGCATCGTTCAAACGCTTGCTCTGGAATTACTATCTAACGTTGCAGGAGTAGTTTGTGGTTTTTCATTTCATTTTTACATTTTGTTATTGGAGTTTGAATCAGAAACTTCTATATTTAATTATGTATATATATATATATACATAATTAAATATAGAATATAAGGATATGAGAGAGAAGATGAAAGAAAGATATAAGCTGCAGAAAGTTCACACGAAAGCATTGATTGAGGAAGTGCGTGAAAGGTGTAGAATGGAAGCCGACGAAAGGTTGTCGCACAACTTTAAGGAGAACTCCAAACTCTTCTGGAAAGAGGTTGGAAGGACCCGAAGTGGTGCGACGGCCTTAAGAATGAACAAAGTGCTTTCGAGAACTAATGACGTCCTCTCAGAAAAATCGGACGTCATGCAGCGATGGAGCGAATTTTATAGAGAAATGTATGCGTGTGATGATCTTAGTGGGGGATCCGGGGATGACGTCGAGACTGGTACGCCAGACCCGACTTCGCTGACACTGAGGTCATCAGTATGAAAGAGATTGAACATGCGATTCGAAGTTTGAAATGTGGTAAAGCTGCGGGACTAGACAGAGTTACTGCTGAAATGGTCAAGTATGGTGGGCCTCGCGTCTGGGACAGCTTTCATCTGCTGTGCAATTTGTGCTGGCGGACGGGGGATGTCCCGGATGATTGGCGATCCGCAGTCATTGTGCCTTTATATAAAGGTAAAGGTTCACATTTTGACTGCGGGTGCTATCGGGCGATCAGCTTGACCAGTTTAGCAAGTAAAGTTTATTCGAAGGTTTTGACACGTAGGATGCAAGAGAAATCGGAAAGATTTCTATGGGAGGCACAATGCGGATTTAGACCTGGAAGAGGATGCACGGATCAAATGTTTTCTCTCCGCATGATCACGGAAAAGCTTCTGGCTGCTAACCAGAGGATTTTCTGTGCTTTTGTGGATCTTGAGAAAGCATTTGATAAGGTTGTAAGGAAGAAAATGTGGGAACTGTTGCCGGGGTATGGTGTGGATGGTCGATTGCTAAGGGCTGTGCAGTCACTTTACTGTGACTGTAAAGCCTGTGTGCGGGTAGGGCATGACCTGTCACCCATGTTTAGCGTCCAAACGGGCGTAAAACAGGGTTGTGTCATGTCTTCCTGGCTGTTCATACTGTATCTCGACAGCTGTTTACAGAAACTGAAAGATAGCTGTTTGGGTGTGAAATTGGGTGACATTAAAGTAAATTGTCTGCTGTATGCTGATGATGCAGTGCTTATTGCACCATCAGAGGCAGAACTGCAGGCATTAGTCACGTGTATGAAAGAGGAATGTGAAATTAAAGGTCTCCGCTTGAATGCTAATAAAACTAAGGTTCTGGTATTTGAAAGGGACGAAGAGAGAACGAAGTGTGAAATATGGGTAAATCAGGAATGTCTAGAACAGGTAAATGAAATTGTATACTTAGGGAGTGCTTTTAGCCGGGATGGAAGATGTGATTTAGATGTGGACAGGCGTGTCGCTGCCGGGAACAAAGTCAATGGTGCCCTGACTGCGTTAGTCAAAAGGCAAGGCGTAGTGAAGAGTGCACGCCTTGCAATACATAACGCAGTGTTGGTACCGACTTTGTTATATGGCAGCGAAACCTGGGTATGCCAGAAGAAGCATAAAAGCAAGTTGAATGCAGTGGAGATGCGATCTCTTCGTAAAATGTGCGGCGTCACCATGGCTGACCGAAAGCGAAACGAAGAGATTCGCAATATGGCAGGTTTGAAAGATGACCTTATCACAAAAATTGATAAGGGCGTGCTTCGATGGTTTGGGCACGTTGAGCGAATGAGTGAAGACCGAATGGTGAAGAAAATATATAGCGCGAAAGTTAATATTAAAAGGTGTCGAGGTAGACCGAGACTAACTTTCGAAGACCATGTGAGCAAATTGCTCGAAGAGGGGAGGGTCAAGAGTACTCGGATACCTAGACGTGCATGTATGAAGAAGATGATGAATCTGAAAGAAGCGAAAGAGGTATGTAAGGATCGTGACACTTGGCGATCTGTTCTCTCTGGCTACCCCGTCAGGGATTGTGTGTGACGATAAATAAGTAAGTATATATATATATGTATAATACGTAGTATGTGTATAATATGTAGTATTAAGTAAATATTTGTATGTATGTACTTATATATATTTATGTATATATATGTATATATTATGTAGACATAGATATATATATACTGTATGTATTATGTAGACATAGATGTTATTTACTTAGCTGTTTGCACTTTGCACCCACAATATTTTCTCTGCTTAGCCTGGAGGTAGACTGGTAGAGAATGCCCTGTTGCATTAAGTCCGCCTTTTTGTACTTGGTGTGCAAATAAAGCATAAATAAATAAATAAATAAATAAATGTTTGGGCCAGCTCGAGCCGGGTTAGTACCACGACCACACAGAATATCAGCGTGAAGTGAAAGCTCTGCTTCTGCGTTTCGTCTGATGAGTCCAGGTAGCCAGATGCCCAATATTCCCCCCCCCATCCACATGGTAGCGAAATTAAATCAAAACCTACCCCAAGAGGGTACCAGAATCCCTGGAGAATCCCTCGCTGAGCTTCCACGACTATACTACACCACTCCTGAGCGTGGGTGCAAAATAAAGCTTAAAACAATAACTGCTCGGGGCAAACTGAGCAACAACGCTATCCCTGAATTTCTGCAACATAAGGGGACTTCACTCGATCATAAACGCCGTCCACTACCATCTCGAGATGGCGAAGCCGGCCTTGCTCTGTCTGACCGAGACGCAGGTGTCCTCTCCGGCTGATACTTCGTATCTCTTCTACCCGGGGTACAAATTGAAACACTCCTTTGTGCCTCGGGCTGGATTTTGCGTATGCGTCAGAAAGGACATCTGTTCTCGATGCCTCGGCAGTCTTGAATGTTCGGACCTGTCCATCCTTTGGCTACGCGTAGATAGCGACGACCATCCGCGCGTCTACGGGTGCCTCTATAGGTCCTATAGCGGTAATGCCGAAACAGACCGACTCATCGACACGTCCAAATGGCTACAGATTCCTTGCTACAACAGGTTCCATCCGCAGAGATCATAACCCTTGGCGATTTCAACGCCCACCACGCCGAATGGCTTGGTTCACGTTTAGCCGATCATGTGGGGAGATCTGTTTGTTACTTTGCCTTGGCATATGGTCTGACACAACTGGTTACTTGGCCTATGTAGATTCCAGATGTGAATAATCATATACCTTGCCGGTTGGTCCTTCTGCTGACCTCTCATCCGGACGGATATCAGGTTCCTATCGATACCCTTCTCGGCTCTTCCGGAGTGTTGTACCACTCAAGCTTCCCTCGCAGTTGCGTTCTAAAGGTTACCGCCATGTTTGGTATTACAGGTCGACGGATTGGGACAGAATGCGGTCTTTCTTTTCATCCTACCCATGGGGACGTGTTTGCTTCTCGGCGGATGATCCCAGCGCTGTTGCTGAATCTGTCGCTGATGTTGTGCTACAGGGAATGGAAATATATATTCCATCATCTGTGGTACCCATGAGAGGCAGATCTCAGCCTTGGTTTGAACGCTCCTGTAATACTGCATTACGCAGTAAACAGGAGTGTTATCAGGCCTAGGCTGGGACTTTGGCGGCTCGGGATGTAAACACCAGCGTACTTAAAAAGAAGTATAATTTTGCCTCCAGGTCCTTCAAAAGAGTTACTGCCAAGGCAAAGTCAGAGCACATAGGCTGGATTAGCGAGAAACTATTTTACCTTCCATCAGGAACCCGTGCATTCTGGTCTCTCGACAAGGCTCTCCAAGGGAATTTCTGTAAACCATCACTACCATCTCTGCACAAGAAGGACGACTCACTTGCCCACGCTGCAGAAGAGAAAGCCGAACTTTCATGCTCCCTTTTTGCGTCCAACTCGACTCTTGATGACGGGAGGAACACACAGCCGACTATCCCGCGGTGTGAGTGCTCCATGCCGGTTGTGCGGTTCTAAAAGCGCTCGGTTCGCAAAACACTTCTCTCCCTGGACATCCACAAGCCGAATGGGTCTGACGGGATCCCCCCAATTGTGCTTAGAACGTGTGCTCCAGAGTTAGCACCAGTTCTAAGGCGTCTTTTCCGGTACTCCTACGCCCTAGGCGTAGTCCTAAAATCATGGAAGTTAGCTTTTGTCCACCCGATCCCTAAAAGAGGCAACCACTCAGACCCGTCCAACTACGGGCCTATCGCCATCACCTCATTGTTCTCCAAAATAATGGAGATGAATCCATTATAATCTGCCAGCTCATGCGTTAGCTTGAGCATCACCAGCTGATTTGTGACCGCCAATATAGTTTTCGTCGGGGTCAATTTCATGGTGATCTTCTGGTCTACCTGACTCATAGATGGGTGGAGTCAGTGGGGTCCAAGGGGGAGGCATTCGCCGTTAGTTTAGGCATTGCGAAGACCTTCGATCGGGTTTGGCACAAAGCGCTTCCTTCGAAGCTCCCTTCCTATGGGCTTCCCGAAAAATTGTGCAATTGGATCACCAGCTTTCTTGCAGATCGGAACATCAAGGTCGTTTTAGACGATGCATGCTATGACTACAAGCCTATTAACGCTGGTGTTCAACAAGGCTGCGTGCTATCACCAACACTGTTTCTTCTGCATATCAATGATATGTTGCTAACTGGTAACATTCATTGCTATGCGGATGACAGCACTGGTGATGCTCCATACACAGGTCGTGCCAATATTTCTCGGGTAAACGTCGCCGAGTACCGGAACAAACTTGTGTCTGAAGTCGAGTCTTTGCGAACTGAGAACAAAGTCTCGGATTGGGGGCGACTAAATCCAGTCCCGTTTAATCCTCAAAAGACACAAGTTAGCGCGTTTACCGCTAAAAAGAACACCTTTGTCTTATCTCCTCAGTTTCAAGGCACTCCCCTTCTTGCCTCAGCCAGTATCGGACTCCTCGGCGTCGATATATCGAGTGACGTGCAGTTTTGTGGTCACTCGGAAGAGAAGCCAAATTGGCCTCTAAAAAACTTGGCGTGCTCAGCAGAGCGTGACAGTATTTCATGCCGGAACAACGCCTGCAACTTTACAAGGCGCAGGTTCGGCCTCACATGGAATACCGTTCCTATCTCTAAGCCGGGATACCCCAGTGCCAGCTCCTTCCACTTAACCGCATCCAGCGCAGAGCGGTTCGAATCGTTGACGACCGAGTCCGTTCCGATCGTCTCGATTCATTGGCGTTGCGAAGAGATGTTGCATCACTTTACATTTTCTTTCGCATTTACCACGGGGAGTGCTCTGAGGAATTGTTCGGATTAATCCCAGCCGCCAAATTTCACGAACGCACATCGCGGCAGAACCCCCGATTCTATACACACCATCTGGGTGATGGGCGGTCCACAACTGTTCGATTGAGAAGTTAGATGTTGTTTCTTCCTTGCACAACTTCCTTGTGGAATCGATTACCATCTGTGATATTTCCGGACCGATACGACTTAGGGACCTTCAAACCTACTCCTCTTTAAAAGGCCGGTAGCGCATCTGCAATTCCCCTGGTTCCCCTGGTGTTGCTGTTGTTCATGGGCGGTGGTAGTCACTTACCATCAGGTGAGCCGCATGCTCGTTTGCCCCCTTGCCTATAAAAAATCCTAATGAGATTTTTTATATTTATCACTTGTAAGTATTCATTCGGACAAACATTTCAGAGTACCAAATTATATTATTGTAATTGAAATCATCATTATAATCATCATTATTACATCATCAAGGTCTATTGTTGAACACAGACTTCCCCATATCAATGTGTAGAAAATTATTGTTATAATTATATACTAAAATCATCATCATCATTAAAGCCAATCAAAAGCCAACTGTTGAACATAGGCCTCCCCCATTCGGCCAACTTAACTTTGGCAAATATTCCCTTTTTTATGAAATATATGAGCTATGAGAGGCTAATATTTTCAACCGACTTCAAAAAGGAGGAGGTACTCAACTCGACTTGGTGTTTCTAACGTGTTTAACTGATTTCGATGATTCTTTTTTTATTTGAAAGCAGGTACTTCTGATATAGTCCCATATAAATTTGATCAAGGTGTGCCCAGTAGGTTTTGAGTTATCCTTAATTATGTATATTTAAATCGGTTGTACAAAATTTTAGTTTTACTACTTGTCTATATATTCGTAATAGTTTCGACGCTTGGCGTGGCGGGCCACAGTTTTTTTTTATTATTTCGAATTATTATCAGAAAGATGCTGCTACCCATCTTCTGTTTCATTTTCCTCTGTCACCTCTTACACCCACAGAATGATATGTGGTAGTGAATTGTCTTACGTCATTACACGATAAACGCCGCCACTACACTACACGGCACATGCTTAACAACTTACCCGCCGTGAAAATACCTCTTTTTCATAGACGGCCAAAAATCTTTGAGATTTGTGTTATCATGTGAACATTTTTAATCATGCGCTCCACTGAACGGTCTTACAATTCGCAAGTCATTTTAAGTTTCAAAGTGACGAATCACAAAAAGAAAACTAATTCACTTGATTCAAAGAAAAATGTTTTCATAAAATAAAAAAGAATACTGTTTTCCTTTATTATATCTTTATTACATTGGCTTTTTATATTATTTTATAACCTCAAATTTTATTTAGTCGTGTAGTAACGATGTAAAAGTATCCACTACCCTGCCCTGTGGTAAGATGTGTGCGATAGAAGGAAATTGACATAGGAGATGGGCGACAGCATCTACCGAAAAACAGTTGAATTAAAACAACAACCTATCGTTGCCAGCCTGCTTGCCAAGCGTTGCAAACAAATATCTTTCCCTTATAATTTCAACTTATAATTTCAATAATTCCATCAAGCTTTAACTCGTCACACAAATTGGTTAGCTCTCTGGTTTGTTCAAAGTTTCAAAATAGCAAAGCTCCAAATTACGTGGGCTTAGTCAAGAATAACGTAATTTATTTTCGTCAAAATTTATAAGCATAACTTGTAATAGATTAATTATATCGCCTATAATGTAACGTGACATTATTCAAGGATGATAATAATTACTAGCATGATGGAGGTATTAAATTCTTTAACCATTTTATTTGAAACTTTCTTAAATCTTTTGAAATTGGATTGGACTCGTCAAACAGTATTAGGTGTGATTTTAGAAAGTGCCAGACCTCCTTTTATACCTAGGAGTCTTAATAGGTAGGTTCAACCCTCTCTATTTCTGATGCCAAGCAGGGATGCGTGCACTGCAGTGTTCCAGTCTGAACAGTATAGACAGGCAGTATATTATAACAAGCTGTGAGATTCCACCATAGTTCTCGGAGGTGACAACACATTCGTAGCCTTCTTGTTTTAAATTGACACGTGTCCATGGGGTGCAGTTGGCACTTAGACCCGTATTAATAAAGGTTACTCAGCTCAAGTACACATACTTGAGTACAATCTTGAGGTTATAATCTTATTAATAAACAAATCTCAAGATGCGGTTTAGGTTTACGATATCAGCTGAGTGCCACACTAATTAATAAACGAAACTCGACTCTCAAGTGTGTGTACTTCATTGTAAGTCACAGAACAGTATTCCTTAGTACACCGTTTTGAGATACTGTTTTTATGTGTTTATTAATTAGTAACGATCTTGAGATGCTGATATCGTAATGATTATCAAATAATTACGTACTTGAGTTCGTCGTTGAGTAACATTTATTAATACGAGTCTTAGTGTATCATTTCAGTTTTATAACAAAGTTCTAGTTGTTTCTATCTGACCAGAAAGTACTCAGTAACTCAGGAACTAAATACTAACATAACTCGTAACCGTCCATAATCGTGATATTCTTTTTCTTCTTTTCCATCGCCCTAACAAAGTTCCCCGCTGGACATGGGCGTTTCTCGTTGTGGAAAGGATTCAAGTTAAACGTCACGCCTGACGGGCCGATTGACGATCGCAATACCTGACGTCTCGCACCTGTGACGCTTCATTCCCGTGTCCGGTCTCTTTATTTTAGGTCTAGCGTAAACGAGACAGAATATTGACGCGTTGTGCATACTAATAATGGGCTATGGATTTGCGTAGCATTTCACATAGTCGCCGTTTAAGACCATCACACGGGACGAGATGGTGTGACGGCCATCATAACGTATAAACATAAACTCGAAAGACTATCACCCCAAAAGGCAGGCATAGAGTATGGACTTCTATTTGTCATGATTCCGACACAACTCTCACGCTTCTTTCGCATGCAAAAATAATAAATCCAGTTTAATTAATCAAGAAATCCATTATGTTAAAGTTGTTAAAAATTAATTAGCTAAGGTTCTCGTATAAACAATAATGTTTTATCTACTTTAAAGAGCTCCCGCCCTTCCTCAACTACGTGCAATATCACCGCCACCACTAATCCCCACACCACTACACTAGGAAAGACACACCACCGTCGATAATACGACACGTGTTTCGCCTCTAATTAGATTCTGCGATGGCTGACCGCTAAGCAAGTGAGTGACCATTTATCGGTCAGCCATTGCAAAGTATGTTTCAAGGCAAGAACTTCTCTGGCATAATTAGGAAGGTAGTTCAAAATAAGCCGACATTCCTGGCAGTTGTTCTACCTTATATATAAGGGCGTTTATATCCTTGAGGTGGCATGTGATTGCTGTTTATTCGGAGACTCCTAAAGTAGCGAGTATTTATAATAGTAGTACTATAATATTTTATAATAGTACCAGTACAACTCTACCTTTCTTGCTATATGTGTTTACATGTGTGTGCATGTGTTTACGTATGACTTAACATTTTAGTAAGATTGTAAGCGAAATTTCAAAACAACTTTATTCACTTATATTTGAATAAAATTTTTTACATGTCTAGAAATATTCTACTAAGCATTCACTACGGTGTCTTATATTTTGTCATAGGAATAGAAATATATTAATCTTATTTTTATTGTGTATAAAACACGATCACTCTTAGTAGGATACTTCCGAGACCCTTTGCCTAACAAGATTCACTTGTCTGAGTTTAACAATTTATCACGTCAACCTACGGCACATTTTGAGTTCGCAAAAAGAGCAGCTTTCCTTTTAAATTACATACGAATATATTTTTATTATATAATTGGTTAATCCAACATTGTTTATTAAATTAAGGTGACAAACGAAGTTACAATCCGTGTGACATGATATCTGCAGGTGTCCATGTACTACTACTGCAGCCCACATCAAACAAATCAGGTTACAGCTGCGTTGTCATCTCTGAAGACAAAGATATAACTCAGCAGTGGAGTGCAGGCACTGTTATTTGGCGGCAGATATAGGTATTGCTTAAATTTGTAACCATCATAAACACTATTTATAAAGAAACTTTCAAATAAGCTACATAAAGACAATTGCTCTAGAAATACGTTTTATTTATTCATCAACAGCCTATGACGTGTAAGAAACTCCAATTGTTAATTACACAATTATAATTGAAATAAAGTTTCCTACCTTTCAACAGTGGATTTAGCAGTTCAATATAAATCTAACAACAAAGCATTAAGGCATACGTCATAAGCAATTATCAATACTTAATGTTGAGAAAGCTGTAGTTGGAAGACACGGAATGAAATTAGATTTCCCCGAAATAATTAGAAAAATCTCTTAATATATATATAATTTATTCCCTCGAAAAATTTATGTTAGATAAATTTAGTGGAGTTTTAAAATTTTATTGAATTTTTTTTATGAGTAAGTATTTTAATACCAACGGAACACAAGACGTGCAGCGAACATTTTACGTGGTAGAGCCACACCGCTGCTGTATTATGGTTGTAGCACGAATGCGTCGGCTCGAACGAGGAAGGACTGCGCTTTCACATAACTCCTGCGTAATATTCCCTGTCTAATAGAAAGGCAATCCTTTGCTATCGAAAAAAGATCAAGCGCAAGACCAACTGTACGTGCTTTCATAGGCGTAGGGGTGAAACTACGCCATCTTTGTGCTGCTACTGATAATTTCTTGATGAAATAAAAGTAATACACTCTCCCAAATATGCAGGAAAGATGCGTATAGTTGTTAGTTATTTTTTTTTGAGTAGACTATAGAATGTAACTAACGTAAAGTAACCAATAAAACATCCTTGAGAGCCCCGTTTTTGACTACCTGCAAAAATCATTCTTAATATCGTTATAGTATACACAGCTAGTACAGAACAGTTCACACAGCCGAACGATCACATTTAAACAAAAGAATGCCGAAGGGATGAAATCAGCAAAATTACAATCAATCTTTATGCATCAGTTATGAAAGACAAAAGTTATACAGAACCACTCGAGTGTACTCTGCATATTCATGGAACTATTTACAATTCTTAATCGGAAACATTTTGAAGGGAGTAGCACAAGTTTGCTTCAAACAATCAGTAACAAAATGGAATCTCAAGGATATTTGTTATATTTCTGTACAGAATCCTTCGTCGTGACCGTGAGCTCGTTTTCGTAACAACTTTACGTACAGTACTCACAGTGTAATGAAGCGTTAGAGGCTGATGTTTTCCATGAATTGAGTACTGAAAAGAAAGTAAAGTAAATTAACAACTTATATACATCGCACACAAGTCGTCATTTCTATAAAAGTTTTAGAGCAAAGAACATCTTGAATTCTATTATATGTATATGGTTCCGGGTCTGGATTTTTTCCTGTGCAATGTATGTACTTACCGTCTTCACGACGAAAGCGAGTATATTATTAAGATATTATGATACTTACTATGATAGATACATATTATGAAGATGGTGCACCAAATAAACTTTTTTTAATAAGTTTTATCCTTTGACCGCATTTTGGCCGTGAATGAAAGGGACGATCTCCCGCCGAACAAGGATTTCAGCCCGAGGAGCGGCTAATGGTTAATGTTACAAAACTTTCCTAAATATACCCAAGTAGTTCGAGAACTTTGATAGCGTGATTTACCTTTTGGTTCGTTTTGTTTGTGGCGGTTCGTTGCGCCGTAGGTAAAAGTTTTTTTTTTTAATTCGGAGGGCAGACTTGACGTGCAGCCCCAACGCGAGTTTCGATGTTCAGATAGGCGTGTTTTCGAATTATAATATAATTTTATTTTACCTACTTATGTCTAGTAAAAGCCGGCTTTGTCACGAAAAAGCAAGTCTTAATTATGTTGGATGATTAATTGCTTCGTTACAGTATCTTCGACATCAAATAAAATCGAAATTAATTGATTCAAAACAAGGAGCACAAAGTTCCCCTCGCTATTCTTGCGGTGTCGTTTCATTTACTCTGTAATAAAGTATTTGAAGTTATGTTTCTAACACTGTTTGTCCGCAAAAAGACGGGAAAATAACAAGAAACTCTAAATTATGTATTTTTTTATGAATGATCTGAATTATTAATTTTTGTTCAGCAATGAATATTGCAACACAGCAGCCCAGTGACCGCTTTACAAAAACTCACGCACACTAGTAGTTGTTGCTGAGTAATCTTAGTGTATTAATGTAAAATTGAATGTTTAATTTGTAAATAAAACTCTCTTTCAACACTACACCTCGACTTCGTTACTATCGCCGAGACTACTGGTAAGATCTCCCTCTCACTGCGGCTGAGATACATTTAGCCGCCTGAACCTGTGATCAATCTTGTGAGTCTACTTGACTGGCAGTGAGAGATCCCAATCACCTAACCTGACATACTGACTCCATATGTCTGTTACTTAGAGTCTCATGGTGTAGATATCCCGCACTTATCTAATATATTTATGGGACTACTGGGAACTGCTAGGTATAGTAGGGAACTTAGAAACTGTCTGTAGGATCTAATACTCTTGCCATATTTATGTGCAGTCAGGTAGTTGAGCTATTGAAGAGAAATTGAGTTAATATTTAAACAAATTGACACCTGACTGTACATTATTTATTCAAAGAAAACAAACAAAGAAAACAGTAGTTTCTTAACGCTCTTTTCACTTTACTTTAATCACTTAACACGAAAAACCAATTAGAGTTATCAAGTAACCACAAAATATTAATACAACCAAACATTCACGATAGTTGAAACCAGTACGCAACGCTACTTGCTTATATTTACTATTTGTAAACATTTATCATGATAAGTTTTCAAATTTTAGTTTTAAATCCACATCTGGTTTAATCCAAATTGATAAAAGTTACCTTTACACTAGGATTTCTCATTTATCGTGGGAGCAGTTTACATACCTACATTTCACAAGGATAAATATCCAGACCTAGAACAATTATTTGTAGACCATACAAATACTTGTTCCGTGTGGGATTCGAACCTGCAGCCGTTAGCGCTGCAACTCGTTGCTAAGCCCCTGCACTATGGAGCCGTAAAATCTGGTACTAGTATAAGAATTAACTGAGATAAGTTTATTAGCATAAGTCGCTACAAAACGCCTTAGAACACTGCCTCTCCTATAAGCGCAACCAACTACAAAAAGGTCACAGATATTCTGTAACTCCCGAGGGCTAAGAAGAAAATGTCTCACAGTCTGTTATTATCTGAAGATTGGCGACAGGCTGCTGGACTCCTTTTCAGCCTAAGAATCCGTCCGGTTAGATACCGCCTTCCCACCTATTACTGCTGACAATTAGCGGTGCTGGTACTTCTCTTTGTTATAAAATAAGGTTGAACGAGCACACAGTTCACCTGGTGATAAGTGGATGCTGTCCAAAATTTCTTTCTGAAAGATTCTGTATAATTATCCTTACATGTGACAACAGATCTTTTCTAAACCCTTCCTTGTCTGAAGTTAGCTGCGGATATCCATGAAATGTAATATCTACTTAACATCAGGTGAACCGTAAGTTCGTTTGTCATTTTAGTTTTATATAAATATGTATCAAAACATTGAGAAACCTATCATATTGTACAGTTAAGTTGGAGGTTCTCCTAAAAACTTTATCTATAGCGTATAAAGAAAGACAATAGAATAGAATAGAATAGAATATTTTTTATTCAATATACATTACACGAGTAATTCTTATTGAAAGTCATTTTTTACTTTACTATTTTTTTTATTATTTTTTACTTCCTGGGAAGAACCAGCAAGAAACCCAGCGGGACGTTTTTTTTTAAATAAATTTTACAATATAAATGATTACAAACTATTTACAAAATTTATTTTAGAAACTGTTTGGAAGCGACCACCTCATTCCCAGGGGTTATTATCAACCATTTATTAATTTATACTATAATAACCCTTTTTATACAGTTTCAGCTTAACAAAAATTTTAAACTTGGTAATAGATACTATCACAAGACAAATCACACGCCAAATTTTTAAAATTTTACAGGACGAAATCTTAATTTAATCTCACGAATGTAACATTTAAATTTCCCCGTAGAGGAACTCGAATACTAGTATATAGGAGTACTCAAATACTAAATCAGGTCAGTAAGCACTACAAAGGTAAATATCAGTGATGCTATCGCGTAATGAATACTTTTTGTGTTAGATATTTATAGCAGTAGCAATGCAGTATTTGCAAAGAAACGTAAGGTCTGAAAATACTTATAGTGGCGGTGTAATTCATTAACAGTGGTAGAGCCACGCGGCAGCTTTTGCTGTCGCACGGATGGGCCGGCTCGAACCGGGGTGGTACCACGACCTCACAGAATACCAACGTGAAGTTTACCTCTGCGTTAAGCTTGGTGAGTGCAGGTGGCCGGAGGCCCTTTTTACTGGAAATGAGGCATTCCATCTTAGTCCTCACGGGTGACATCGCATCTACATTTTGATTTGTAATAGAGGATAGATGTAGATGTCTATGGGCCGCAGCAACCACTTTTCATCAGGTGGACTGTATGCTCGTTTGTCACCCTTATCGTATAAAAAAAAACCTCATATCGTTCCGTGCGTGTCGTAAGAGGCGACAAAGGGAAACAAAGCAGGAGGTTGTCTTTTGGAGCAGCGTCTTCCTAATAACAATAAATTATTAAAAAAAACTTTAGTACTTACTTTTTTTTAATAGGATAAGGGGGACAAACGAGCACACAGTCCACCTGATGGTAAGTGGTTGCTGCGGCCCATAGACATCTACATCTATCCTCGTTTTCAAATCAAAATGCAGATGCGTTGTCACCCGTGAGGACTAAGATGGAATGCCTCATTTCCAGTAAAAAGGGCCTCCGGCCGCCTGCACTCACTAAGCGAAATGCAGAGGTAAACCTCTACTTCACGCTGGTATTCTGTGACGTCGTGGTACCACCACGGTTCAAGCCGGCCCATCCGTGCGACAGCAAATGTTGCCGCGTGGCTCTACCACTGTTAAAAAACTTACTTACTACTATTAAAGAATTTGCGGTTGCCTTCCCGCCTAAAAAACGTAGCAACTATGGCAAGTATTCCTCATGTGAACATGCGACGTAACGCAGTGCTATAAATACTAGTCTCTCTTGAATAATAAAAGGTTTTAGGACAGTTTTAGAACTCTTTCAGCGTCTCATTAAATCTTGGCGTGATAAACATTTCTTACTTTTTCATACTATATCCCATCTAGTCTTAGTTACTGTTATTTAGCAGCACTTAAATTACTCCTAATAGAGAGATATGTTGTAGGTCTTGATAAGGAAGTAGCGAATGAAAAAACAGTATTTCACCTAACTTTATAAACTGGGAAGTTCTAAACTTTTTTGGATGCTGTGAAACACCTGAAATTTTGCGAATTAAATAGTTAAATTAAAGACAATTTAACTAAATAAATATAACGAATAAATTATTAACGAAAATGTTCGTAATGTGTTTTTCCCCTATCTTAATGCTACTTGAGTTAAAATATTTGTTTAGGACGCATACACACCCGAAAATCGTCTTTGCTTTCAACAAATACTAAGGTAAAATTATTATTCAATTTAGTTTATTTGTTTGACCTATATATATCTATTAGGGTCAGCATGTTTGTCTATGTGCAATTGTGTATATAAAACGCCTTCACAATACAGCACAAAAAGTAAAGTAAAGTAAAGTTGCAGCCTATTTACGTCCCACTGCTGGGCACAGGCCTCCTCTCATTTCTGAGAGGGTTTTAGGGCAAGGAAATGTCCGCCGCGCTGCCCCAATGCGTGTTGGCGAACTTCACATGTCTTTGAAATATTTTTTTTCTCAGACATGCAGGTTTCCTCACGATGTTTTCCTTCACCGCCGAGCACGTGGTAAATCAGCACTTAAAATTGCAATTAACAATTTCATTGGTGCCGGCGGGGATCGAACCCGGGTTGCTCGAGTACTGTGAAGCTTACAGCGAGCGCTAACCATCTGAGCTACCACGGCTCTACATACAGCACAAACTACTAAGGGATTTAATAATAAGGGGTAAGGTTTTAGGAACTTAAAAAAAGAAATAATTTGTAAAACATATTCCACAAGTCTTACAAGATATAGACATGTAATAACGTTCATTAAAAAATAAAATGAAATTGGTACTCGATGCTTGTTTAATGTCCCCCAGACTGAATGTCGGTCACAACGACCAGTCTCAACGGAGACTAACCATCTGTTAAGAACAGAACTTAGTATATGAGTGTATGCGCAAGCAGAAGTGCACTCCCTACTCCCACACACTTATAGCCGGTAGAGTAGATATGTATTATTAAAAACTTACAACTCAATATCCCAATCTCTTATTAGCCCTTCGAGTGCATTACAATAATGCGACCAGGATGCTATCATGCTACTGTGGTTGCCTATTTGTACAACTTTAGCAGGGATGTTCGCGGAAGCGCGAGTAGACTCCTTTACCGCGACCATGCACAAGACGTGCGCTCTTCTAATGCGAAATGGAGCAACAACATCATACTGTGGTCACGAGCTGACTAGACTCTGTATACATGGGTATTGCTTGACCATATCGGGTGGTATGGCGATAATAGCTCATTCATAATGTAATAATATAATTTTTTTATGGATACTGAAAATTTCTTTACAGAAAAACCCGATAACTGGTTGTGAATGTAATGTGTGTAATCGATGTTTATATTTGTCAGTTCGATCCAGTTTTCTGAAATTGGCGCAGATTGGATGGCGCAGAAAGATTTGTTTCATAATTTCGATAGTGACCAAAATGAAGCACGCCTTCTAGCTGTTTCGACTAAGGAATCTTCACTGGTTACATGCTTTACCATCAAGTAATCTCGGCACATTACTTGATGGGAATCTTACCGTAGGAATCCGTCGAGGAGCGGCGCTTTGTCAACCCCATCAGTGCCCCTGTGGTAGCAGCTTCGACAAGTTTGGGCTCCACGGACTTTCATGTAAGAAAAGCGCTGGTAGGTTTTCACGACACAGTTCTTTGAACGATGTCATCCGAAGGGATCTTGTCTCTATAAATGTTCCCTCGGTTTTAGAGTCTTGTGGAATATTTAGAGGTGATGGCAGGAGACCCGACGGTATGACATTGGTCCCTTGGGAGAGAAGTAAAGCCCTAGTGTGGGATGCTACTTGCGTAGACACTCTGGCGGCTTCTCATCTCAGGGGTATCTCGTTTAGAGCCGGGGCGGCATCAGAGGCAGCTGAACTAAGTAAGTGGCGCAAGTATGAGTCTCTGAGAGATGACTATATATTTGTGCCATTTGCTGTAGAGGCTATCAGTCCGTGGGGTCTACGTGCGGTGAAGTTCCCAAAGGAACTCCATCCGCGGCTGGTCGTTGCTGCTGGTGATAAGAGGGCTGGTTCTTTTCTCGCTCAAGGGCAAGTATGGCTATTCAGCGGGGAAACGCAGCCGGCGTTCTTGGCACGATACCGCGGGGAGTAGGAATATATGATAATTAAATTTCTAGTTTTAGTTTTTTGTTTATTATTATAGTTTTTAATTTTGTATATACGGTAAAAAAAATTATTACTACGTTACGTTTTGCTTCTTCGGCGATCATTTTACAGTTTAAACTGAGCCAATTCAAGTAGATCTATATCAATATGGATCTTCGATCAGAACAAAGTGCGGGTCATCTGTTTTGTACGATATGTTTTATAACGATAGGGTTCCCCGTAACTTTGTGCTTTAATCATAATGAACATGAACATCGTTGTAATCTGTTTTTATTGCGCTCGGTAAACTAGAACTAATCAAACTGTTCTAATGTAGTTAGTATGGAACGGCCGTGTTAGGTTTAAATTAATTAAACGTTTACCGTTTAGCGGTGTTCTAATAATATTCATTACCCTGTAACCTCCCGACGTAGTCGGAAGAGACAACAGAGGAAAATTAACCAGAAGTAGGACAGAAGCGTTTAATAACAAATATAAAATAAAATAAAAACTGCGGATGCCAACTCGCATACCAAGCGTGTCTATATCCTCCCGGGGTAGTCGTAGGAGACAACAGAGGCCAATAAACCAGGAGATGGACACAAGTATTTAATAACAACTATAAAATAAAATGACTATTGCGATTGCCAACTCACATACCGAGCGTGGCTTTATCCTCCCGGGGTTGTAGTAGGAGACAACAGAGGAAAATAAACCAGAAGATGGACACAAGTATTTAATAACAACTATAAAATAAAATGACTATTGCGATTGCCAACTCGCATACCAAGCGTGGCTATATCCTCCCGGGGTAGTAGTAGGGGACAACAGAGGCAAATAAACCAGGAGATGGACACAAGTGTTTAATAACAACTATAAAATAAAATGACTATTGCGATTGCCAACTCACATACCGAGCGTGGCTTTATCCTCCCGGGGTTGTAGTAGGAGACAACAGAGGAAAATAAACCAGAAGATGGACACAAGTGTTTAATAACAACTATAAAATAAAATGACTATTGCGATTGCCAACTCGCATACCAAGCGTGTCTATATCCTCCCGGGGTAGTCGTAGGAGACAACAGAGGCAAATAAACCAGGAGATGGACAGAAGCATTTAAAAACAACTATGAAATAAAATAAATGCGGTTGCCTATCTACCAAACATGGCCACTTTAACAAGTATTGACCACATGAAGAAATAAATCTATGGTAAACCTATGTTCTACAGTGGACTTTATTAGGCTGTAATGAATGAACGAATTAAATAAATGCTTAATAATATAATAAACCAACGGTCCGCTTCGGCTTTGCAATGATCATTTTCGGATCTCAACAACAGCGCTGTCTACTGGGTTCAATTGTAAATCTAATCTATATAGGGACCCACTTAAATACACAAAATAAAATCATCAAATGGGTAGTGCCATTTTCAAGTTTAGCGAGACTAACTGACAGCACAGCTTTTTATTCCATCTTCTGTAGCGCCTATTGGAGGCAGATTCCAGCTGTGGGTTGTCGCTCTTGTAAAATAGCATTACGCTATAAGCAGGATGGCAACCGGGCCTGGGCTAACGCATTAATATCTGAGGATGGTAAACAGCGCTCTAAAAAGGAAGAAAGAAAAAAAGGAGTATAATTCTGCTTCCAGGTCCTCCAAAAGAGTAATTGCCAAGGCAAGGTCAGAGCACATCAGCAGAATTGGCGAAAAGCTAGTTCGCCTTCCTTCTCATTCTGATCTCTTGCCAAGGCTGTCCAAGGGACCTTCTGTCAGTCATTTCTTCCATCTTTGCACAGAGATGAAGACTCGCTGGCACATGCTGCAACGGAGATAGCCGATCTCTTAGGCTCTTTCTTTGCGTCCAAATCAACTCACGGTAACAGACGGAACGCACCGCCGACCATCCTGCGGTGTGAGTGCTCCATACCGGATGTGCGGTTTATACCGCACTCGGTTTGTAAAGCACTCCTCTCACTGGACGACAACAAGTCGAGTGGGCCTGATGGATTCCCTCCAAATATGCTGAAGACGTGTGCTCCGAAGATGACGTCGGCTTCAGGCAACTTTTCCAGTAATACTACTCGCAAGGAGTAGTCCCAAATTTATGAAGACAGATCCCTTAAATAGGCGACCGCTTAGATCCGTCCAACTACAGGCCTATCGGCATCACGTCCTTGTTATCCTAAATAATGTAATTCATTATAAACTGCCAGCTCATGAGGTGCCATGAAAATCACCAGCTGACTTAATGACCGCCATTTTGCTTTTCGCCGGGGTCGATCAACTGGTGATCTTCTGGTCTACCTGACTCATAGATGGGTGGAGGCACTAGGTCAAAGGTAGAGGTGTTTGACGTTAGTTTGGAAATTGCGAAGACCTTCGATTGGGTTTGGCACAAAGCACTTCTTTCGAAGCTCTCTTCCTGTTGGATTCCCGAGAAATTGCGCAATCGGATCACCAGTTTCCCTGCTGATCGGAGCATCAAGGTTATAGTAGACGGTACATGCTTTGATTACAAGTCTTAAACACTGTTATTCTTCTAGGCTGCGAGCTATCACCAACGCTGTTTCTCTACATATTAATGATATCTTGCAATCCGGTAAACTAATGCCGGTGCTATGCAGACGACAGCACTGGAGATGCTTTATACACCGGCCGTGTCAATATTTCTCGAGATAAACGTGACCGAGTACCAAAACAAATTTGTGTCTGACGTCGTGACTTCATTGCACAAAGTATCGGAATCGAGACGACTAAATTCAGTCCAGTTAAATCCCCAGAAGACACAAGTTTGCGCGTTAACCGCTAAAAAGAACCCTTTTGTCGTATCTCCTCAGTTTCAAGGCACTTCCCTTGCTGCCTCAGCTAGCATCGGAATCCTCGGCGTCGACATATCGAACAATGAGCAGTGTCGTGATCACTTGGAAAAGAAGGCCAAATATGCCTCTAAAAAGCTTGGCGTACTCAGCAGAGCAGGGCAGTATTTCATGCCAGCACGCCGCTTGAAACTTTACAAGGTGCAAGTCCGAACTTGCACCTTGTGACCGATAGGCTGACCTCACATGAAATACTATTCTATACTTTGGGCCGGGGCACCCCAGTGGCAGCTCCTTCCACTTGACTGCATCCAGCGCACATTGGTTCGAATCTTCGATGGTCGAGTTGTTTTTGATCGGTTCGATTCACTGGCGCTGCGAAGAAATGTTGCAACTTTTTGAGTATTTTATCGCATCTACCACGGGGAGTGCTTTGAAGAATTTTTCGGATTACTTCCAGTCGAAAAACTTCACGAATGCACATCGCATCAAAACCCACGATACTATCCACACCATCTGGTTACTTGGCGGTCCACCACTGTGTATTATACTAGTTTTTTTCCTCGTTCAATCTCTCTGTGGAATTGTTTATCACCGGCGACTTTTCCGAACCGATACTACTTGGGGATCTTCAAGAAAAGAGCTTTTTTCTTACTAAAATATCAGCAACACACCTGCAATTCCCCTGACCACGCCGTCACGCCCGACCACCAAAAACCGTTGCTTTACCAGAAGATAGCGTCAATATGCCAAAGCCAGTAGTCGTTAAATCTATCCGTCGATTAAACGAGATCAAATTTTAAAGTCTGCAAAGTTAAGAAGAAAGAAAATTGTTCCGACCTGGAGGTATCAGGTCAAACCTGGAAAGCCTTATTTAATGAAAAACTTACCAAAGTAAACAGAGTGTTATTTCGAGACACTAGACACAGGTCCAAGCAACACTTCTGCTGGATACACATTCTGCTGGTGTAATCAAGGCTTTATTTATTTCAGACAACGTAAAGGTAAATCTACTCAGCTTATAAAATTGCGCAAGGATCTTGATCGTCTGCTTCCAACCTCTTCTACAGCCTAGAGTACATAATAATAAACATAATGACGTACATCGTTATGAAAGACTAAAGATTGATGAAGTTTACTTAATGCAAGCTACCTTACATGCCTTTTCTGTTGCTAAAAATGTATAACTGTAAACTATTTTGTTATTTTGAAACTATTCAAAATTTGACTTTTTACCAGTCCAGTTTGTTTCCCAAAGTAAAGAAATTAAGTTTTTTTTTGTCCAAATATGTCTTTTCTCAAATTAACTAAATCATTCTGGCTTCCGGATAAAATTCAACTACGAAAATGATTGTGACTGAAAAAGCCCTGGAATGTAAGTTAAGTGTGAAACTAGAAAAGATATATGTCACGCTTGTAAACATGTCATTACTTCGGAATTTAAATTTAAGATATTTTGTATAAATATTAGAAGCATAAGAAAGAACTTTGATATTTTAATGGTAGCCATCCAACGTTTGGAAATATCCGTGGATATTATAATTTTGACCGAAATTTGGTTCTTAGATAGTGTAATAATACCGCAATGCCTGAATATAACCCTTTTGAAACGCATAGGCACTTAAACCAAAATAGTGGAGATGTCATATACCTGAGAGATATATGCATGCCACGGTTTTAGAACTATGTCTCGATAAAGCAGATTGCCTAAATACCTGAAAAGTTAAATATTTTTGGAGTATATCGTTCACCATCTTTTAAAAATCCTTGGTACATCTGCAATCAATAACGCCAGAGGCGAGTTCGAAGACCAAAATGGAACGCCATTCAGCCTGTTATTGTACTGGTTCTTTATACTCCTGTGTTCTGAACAGAGCAGTGCACAGCTGTGTTCCGAACACAGCATGGCACATATATATATATATATATATATATATATATATATATATATATATATATATATATATATATATATTATATATATATATATGTGTGTGTGTGTGTGTATATACATATATATATACCTAGTCAGGTCATAAATTCTGTCACATGTTTAGTATAAAATAATTGAAACAAGTTTATTCATTATGTAACCATTTATATACCAAAATGAACTTAACAAAACATAGATTCTTATTACACTAAAGTTTATTCAAAATGACCTCCGTGATTTTGAATACAGGCCTTCAATCTGCGCGGCCAGTCGTCTATCACAGCACGAACGAGGTCCATGTCAATATCGGCGGCTGCCTTAATCAAGGATGTCTTGAGTGACTCCAAATTGGGTTGAGGCTTTTAGCACGCCTTTTCCTCCAAGTGTTGCCATATCTTGTAATCTAACGGATTCAAATCTGGATTGGAGGAGGGCCAGTCTTCGTGCCGGATGAAGTCGATTTCACGCGCCGCCAGCCAGTCTTGTGTGCTCTTTGCTCTATTAGCTGGCGCCGAATCTTGTTGGAATACCCAGTGCCTGTTATTGAACATGGTATAAGAAACAGGTTCCACAAGGTTCGTCAGGACTGTATTTTGATACACAACTGCATCCGTTTTTACACCTTTCTCACAAAAATGTACCTCTGTTAAGCCCCAATAAGAAACTCCCATCTATACCATGAGCGAGGATAGAAAATGACCTCGTTGGACATGCGGAATATGGTTCCTCGCTTCTTCACTACTGTGTGCGTACACCTTATCATTTTGTGTGTTGTAGCTCTCTTCTACGGTAAAAATTTTTTCATCCGAAAAAAGAATTTCCCGATATTTTTTTCCCGCGTACCGCTTCAACAAAGCGCGGCATCTCTTCAGTCTCAGGTCCATTAGACGAGCATTCAAACGATGTCCTGTTTTTCTTCGATATGCCCAAAGCCCTAAGTCTTCATTTAACACCCTTTTCACAGTGGTTCTGCTTAATCCCATCTGAAGGGCCAACATTTGCTGCTTACGTTTGGGATTTCTTTGAATTCGCGCCTTCACAGCTTTTATCACTGCTGGAGTCCTAACAGACCGAGGGCGACCACTTCTTGACCTGTCATCTATACTAGAGTCTTCATTGTATCGTTTGATGGTACGATAAACGAATCTTTTGGTTATATTCAAATTTTTCAGTATGTCAAAAATTTGAATTGGCGCGTAACCGCAACGATGCAACGCAATAACTGCAACACGGTCTTCTTTAAGCGTCCACTCCATATTTAAAAATGAGTAAAATTCTAAAAAGTATACAGTTTTATTTTCATGAACAATTCGAAATTCGAATTCAATAAACTTTTTTGTGGCCAGCATTCTAAAAGAAAAGTTTTTACTGTGTGACAATACTCTGACTGTGTATATATATATATATATATATATATATATATATATATATATATATATATATATATATATACATATATATATATATATATATACATATGCAGGTGGTGCTTATCCGGTCTCCTATATATCCCAAAAAAGTAATTCTTTTGTATTTTTTTAATGGTACAAACGAGCACACACTCAACCTGATAGTAAGTGGTTGCTGTGGCCCATAGACATCTACATCAATCCTCGATTACAAAAATGCAGATCCGTTGTCACCCGCGAGGACAAAGATGGAATGCTTTGTTTGCAGTGAAAAGGGTCTCCAGTTCTCTACACTCACCATACGTTACATATCAGCGTTAAGCTACTATTATATTTGACGCTGGTAGCCTGTGAAATCGTGGTCATTCCTCGGTCGAGCAGATCCATTCGTGCTACTACTATAATATAGCTGCAGCATGGCTTTACCACGTACAAATGTAATTATCTCAGTCTGCCTGTATGTCAAAGACGTTTTTCTCAAAATTTATTTTATAAATATGATTTATATTCGGCATAGTTTCAATTTGCGGCTTTCCAATTATAAACGTTACGCTTAAAATTACATTGTAAAATTTTAATAATATTGGCTACATAGACAATCCTCATGGGATGTCAATTAAATCTCTTTGAAGTATATTTTCAGTAGTGTATTGTTTAATTAATTATCTTTTAATTCATTAATTAATGTCCCAAAATAAATCTGCTAAATTTCTACAACCAACATCTTTCATTAAGCACCTACATAACATACTTCAGAATTGAGAGGAGGACTCTGCCCAGCATTGGGATGCAATATTGTAAATTTACTTTCTTAATTGAAGTTTATTCCAAACTTAATAATCTTAATTATAATAGTGACTTATTATAAATTTAGTTCAAAATAGTCTTAGTTTTAATTCATACACCATGTCTTAGCACAGACTTCAGAGTTTGAAATTATTTTGTTCGTGTTTAGTTCTTTGACTTTAGCTTTTACATATAAGAAAAGTTTTTGTTCACATTTGTTCTATCTCAATCATACAAATTGCACAAAAGTAATGCACTTTATATATATCTCAGTACATTATATTTACAGTAAGCCTGCCAACATATCTGAAGCGACGTTGACTTCACATGATATATTGTTTAATAAATAATATGAAAAAAGTTTCCTACAGCGTCAGCTTTCCCGGAAAATATATACATTACATTATATCCTGTTTTTCATATTTTCCTTTGCAGATTGATCTACAAAACTTCATCCGCAGTTAAGAATTAAGTAAACAATACACTCCTTAAAATATACTTCAAAGAGATTTAATTAACACCCCATGATGATTGCCTGTCTGTGTAGCCAAAATCATTATAATTTTACACTGTAATTTTAAGGGTAACGTTTATAATTGGAAAGCCGTAAATTGAAACTATGTCGAATTTAAATCATATTTATATACTAAATGTAAGTGGAAAGAGTGAGAAGTGTTTAACAGAGTCGGCAATGGATGACCCGGACGAAAATTTATCAACCAAATTGTTGTTACGTTGAAGATGGGCCAAATTAAAAGAACCCTCAATCGACGATGATGTATATGTAGGTATAGGGATGTGAAAGAAGCGAGAGAAGTGTGCCAGGAGCATATCAAATGGAAGTCCGTAGTGTCTATCTACCCCTCTGCTTAACAGGCTTGAGAGTTTTGTGTGTTATGTATATATGTAGCGTCATTGTACAAACTCTTTATAATGATGTGTCCTTTCTATCGTTTGTGTGCATGTTACGGACCGAATGATTAATATGCCATTAATCATAATGCCCACACAATTTGAAAAATACCCAATTTGAGTAGGCAATATGATCAAAACTATAATAACACTTTATCATTTTTTTATTAGTTATATAGTTAGTGAACTACATAACTAATAAAAAAAATTGTACCACCGACTTCAATATAAAATATTAAGAATAACTCCAATACTATTGGTCAGACATTAATCAAATTTATATGGGACAACATGTGACACAAAGAATCATCGAAATCGGTTCTCCTAGTAAAAAGTTATGAGGTAACAACACACATAAAAAAATATACAGTCGAATTGAGTACCGGCTCGTTTTTGAAGTCGGTAGAAAATAATAAAATTGACCGGGCTTTATCAAAGACAGTTTAAATGTCGATTGCGCCCTAAACTCACCTCTGGCGGCCACATATGATAAATTATATCTACTTATTTTGTAAAATAAACTATAGTTTATTTGCAAAATGATTAAGTAAGCCAGATCACATTTACTTACCAGCTGGGCGTGAATAAAAAATGTGATGAGAGTGAAGAAAACAAAAGGGGATAGAATGTGGAGATCGCAATTTTATCTTACCAGGTTCTAAAGAATCGAGCGATGTATGAGTAATCAAGTAGACGGGGCGCGCTTCAGAAACTCTACATCTCTATAAAAAGTATGATTTTTGAAGTGAAACTTCTGTAGTATAGTTGTCATGTTACACGCGATAAAACGTAAAAGCTATACTAAAAAGAGACAAACGTATACATCTATATGATTTAGCCTGCAAGCGAATTAGATTTAAATCTATATTTAAAATAATAAAGTGGGAGAGGTTTTTTACACAACACCATAATCTCTGGAACTACCAGTCCAACTTGATTAATTATTTTGTATATGATAGCTAGATTTATCACACCTCCCAACTTGCCTTAAATATTGATTTTGTTAAGCAAGTCGGAAGAAAAAGCGCTCAAGAACTGCTTTATCTGCGTGCGCTGGCGTAATGGTTAGTGATACGTAAATATCATGTTCTCCAAAAATATAGATTTTTCCCTTATTTAGAAAAGTGAGCGATACTATAGGCCTGTTTCTTAGTCATAACCCACAATATGATAAATAGTGACAAAAAAATAATGAATATTAAAAACTAATTTATGAGCGTTATTATTCGGCATGGTGTATTAATCCTTACGAAAAAAAATTACTTCATCATCAAGACAATTTTATGAAGATAAACATTGCTATTTATAGCATGTTATTTGGGCGCATAATTTAAGAGATTATAAAAATTACAATAATTCAACACTCGGCCTAACCACCCGATGGGAATCGAGAGAAACCAGAAGGGCGCGAGTGTTATGTCACGCGGCTAAGACGTTTTATATACGTGGGTGAAACCACCAATATAAAGCGTTTCCTATTACCTATATTTTACATTAGTCTCCTCATTGTGCGGTGCTTTTTAGATTGTTAATATAACTTACAACTGTAAAATACAAATTTTTAAAATTTCAAATGTATCAAAAAAATTACATTTAAGCATTATATTTAATAAAATTGTTATATCGAACCAGTCTTAATATAAATCAATAAGGTACTTACTTCAGAGGCAGCTGAACTGAGTAAGTGGCGCAAATATGAGTCTCTGAGAGATGACTACATATTTGTGCCATTTGCTGTACAGACTATCGGTCCGTGGGGTCCACGTGCGGTGAAGTTCTTAAAGGAACTCTATCCGCGGCTGGTCGTTGCTGCTGGTGATAAGAGGGCTGGTCCTTCCTCGCTCAAAGGCTAAGTATAGCCATTTAGCGGGGAAACGCAGCCAGCGTTCTTGGCACGATACCGCGGGGAGTAGGACTATATGATAATTAAGCTTCTAGTTTTAGTTTTTTGTTTATTATTATAGTTTTTAATGTTGTGTATACTGTAAAAAAAAATTAATTACTACGTTACGTTTTGCTTGCTTGGCGATCATTTTACAGTTTAAACTGATCCAATTCAAGTAGATCTATATCAATATGGATCTTCGATCAGAACAGAGTGCGGGTCATCTGTTTTGTACGATATGTTAAATAACGATAGGGTTCCCCGTAACTTTGTGCTTTAATCATAATGGACATGAACATCGTTGTAATCTGGTTTTATTGCGCTCGGTAAACTAGAACTAATCAAACTGTTCTAATGTAGTTACTATGGAACGGCCGTGTTAGGTTTAAATTAATTAAACGTTTACCGTTTAGCGGTGTTCTAATAATATTCATTACCTTGTAACCCCCCGACGTAGTCGAAAGAGACAACGGAGGAAAATAAACCAGGAGATGGACACAAGTGTTTAATAACAACTATAAAATAAAATGACTATTGCGATTGCCAACTCACATACCAAGCGTGGCTATATCCTCCCGGGGTAGTCGTAGGAGACAACAGAGGCAAATAAACCAGGAGATGGACACAAGTGTTTAATAACAACTATAAAATAAAATGACTATTGCGATTGCCAACCCGCACACCAAGCGTGGCTATATCCTCCCGGGGTAGTCGTAGGGGACAACAGAGGAAAATAAACCAGAAGATGGACACAAGTGTTTAATAACAACTATAAAATAAAATAAAAACTGCGGATGTCAACTCACCTACTAAGCGTGGTTATATCCTCCCGGGGTAGTCATAGGAGACAACAGAGGAAAATAAACCAGGAGATGGACACAAGTGTTTAATAACAACTATAAAATAAAATAAAAACTGCGGATGCCAACTCGCCTACCAAATGTGTCTATATCCTCCCGGGGTAGTCGTAGGAGACAACAGAGGAAAATAAACCAGAAGATGGACACAAGTGTTTAATAACAACTATAAAATAAAATAAAAACTGCGGATGCCAACTCACCTACTAAGCGTGGTTATATTCTCCCGGGTAGTAGTAGGAGACAACAGAGGAAAATAAACCAGGAGATGGACACAAGTGTTTAATAACAACTATAAAATAAAATAAAAACTGCGGATGCCAACTCGCCTACCAAATGTGTCTATATCCTCCCGGGGTAGTCGTAGGAGACAACAGAGGCAAATAAACCAGAAGATGGACACAAGTGTTTAATAATAACTATAAAATAAAATGACTATTGCGATTGCCAACTCGCATACCAAGCGTGGCTTTATCCTCCCGGGGTAGTAGTAGGAGACAACAGAGGAAAATAAACCAGAAGATGGACACAAGTGTTTAATAACAACTATAAAATAAAATGACTATTGCGATTGCCAACCCGCACTCCAAGCGTGGCTATATCCTCCCGGGGTAGTCGTAGGAGACACCAGAGGAAAATAAACCAAAAGATGGACACAAGTGTATAATAACAACTATAAAATAAAATGACTATTGCGATTGCCAACCCGCACACCAAGCGTGGCTATATCCTCCCGAGGTAGTCGTAGGGGACAACGGAGGAAATTAAACCAGGAGATGGACAGAAGCGTTTAAAAACAACTATAAAATCAAATAAATCCGGTTGCCTATCTACCAAACATGGCCACTTTAACAAGTATTGACCACTTGAAGAAATAAATCTATGGTAAACCTATGTTCTACAGTGGACTTTATTAGGCTGTAATGAATGAACGAATTAAATAAATGCTTAATAATATAATAAACCAACGGTCCGCTTCGGCTTTGCAATGATCATTTTCGGATCTCAACAACAGCGCTGTCTACTGGGTTCAATTGTAAATCTAAACTATACAGGGACCCACTTAAATACACAAAAAAAAAATCATCGAACTGGTAGTGCCATTTTCAACTTTAGCGAGACTAACGGACAGCACAGCTTTTTGTTCCATCTTCTGTAGCGCCTATTGGAGGCAGATTCCAGCTGTGGGTTGTCGCTCTTGTAAAATAGCATCACGCTATAAGCAGGATAGCAACCGGGCTTGGGCTAACGCATTAATATCTGAGGATGTAAACACCAGCGCTCTAAAAAAGAAGAAAGAAAAAAAGGAGTATCATTCTGCTTCCAGGTCCTCCAAAAGAGTAATAGCCAAGGCAACGTTAGAGCACATCAGCAGAATTGGCGAAAAGTTAGTTCGCCTTCCTTCTCATTCTGGTCTTTTGCCAAGGCTGTCCAAGGGACCTTCTGTCAGCCATTTCTTCCGTCTTTGCACAGAGATGAAGACTCGCTGGCCCATGCTGCAACGGAGATAGCCGATCTCTTAGGCTCTTTCTTTGCGTCCAAATCAACTCACGGTAACAGACGGAACGCGCCGCCGACCATCCTGCGGTGTGAGTGCTCCATACCGGATATGCGTTTTATACCGCACTCGGTTTGTAAAGCACTCCTCTCGCTGGACGACAACAAGTCGAGTGGGCCTGATGGATTCCCTCCAAATATGCTGAAGACGTGTGCTCCGAAGATGACGTCGGCTTTAGGCATCGTTTCCAGTAATACTACTCGCAAGGAGAAGTCCCGAATTTATGAAGACAGATCCCTTAAATAGGCGACCGCTTAGATCCGTCCAACTACAGGCCTATCGGCATCACGTCCTTGTTATCCAAAATAATGTAATTCATTATAAACTGCCAGCTCGGGAGGTGCTATGAAAATCACCAGCTGACTTAACGACCGCCATTTCGCTTTTCGCCGGGGTCGATCAACTGGTGATCTTCTGGTCTACCTGACTCATAGATGGGCGGAGGCAGTAGGTCAAAGGTGGAGGTATTCGACGTTAGTTTGTACACAGCGAAGACCTTCGATCGGGTTTGACACAAAACACTTCTTTCCAAGCTTCCTTCCTGTTGGATTCTCGAGAAATAATGCAATTGAATCACCAGTTTAAGTGCTGATCTGAGCATCAAGGTCGTAGTAGACGGTCTATGCTTGATTACAAATTTATAAACGCTGTTGTTCCTCAAGGCTGCGAGCTATCACAAACGCTGTTTCTTCTGCATATCAATTATATGTTGCAAACCAGTAAACTAGTGCCCGTGCTATGCCGACGACAGCACTGGTGATGCTTTATAGAACGCCCGTGCCCGTGACCGAGTACTGGAACAACCTTGTGTCTAACGTCGTGACTTTATTGCACAAAGTATCGGAATCGGGGCGACTAAATCAAGTTCAGTTCAATCCCTAGAAGACACAAGTTTGCGCGTTTACCGCTAAAAAACCCTTTTGGCGTCGACATATCGAATAATATGCAGTTTCGTAGTCACATAGAAGGGAAGACTAAATATGCTTCTTACAAGCTTGGAGTACAGAGCAGGACAGTATTTCATTCCAGCACACCGCTTGCAACTTTACAAGGTGCAAGTTTGGCCTCACACGGAATACTGTTCTATACTTTGGGCCGGGGCACTCCAGTGCTAGCTTCTTCCACTTGACCGCATCCAGCGCAGAGTGGCTCGAATCGTCGACGGTCGAGTTCTTTCTGATCGATTCGATTCATTGGCGCTGCAAAGGAATGTTGGATCTCTTTGAGTATTTTATCGCATCTATCACGGAGAGTGCTCTGAGGCATTGAACGGGTTACTTCCAGTCGCCAAACTTGACGAATCCACATCGCATTAAAACCCACGATACCATCCAAACCATCTGAATGCTTAGCGGTCCACCACTGTGTATTTTACTAAGAGTTTTCTTCCGCGTTCAACCTCTCTGTGGAGTTGTTTATCACCGGTGACTTTTCCAAACCGATATGACTTAGGGACCTTCAAGAAAAGAGCTAAGTAAGACTTAAAGTTCAGCAACGCACGTTTTAAAAACATGTCTCGATGAAGCCAATTGCCTATTTGTTTAAATACATGAAAAGTTAAATATTCTTGGAGTATATCGCTCACCATCTTTTAAAATATGAGGTCTTAACACTGATGTGTTAAAAGGGCTTTAATCAAATCTCAAATCAAATCAAATCTTTTTATTTCCAGACAACATAGGTCCATAAGGGTTAGTAATTAATTCTAATAGTAAGGGGGTTAGTAGTACTATATTATAATAATAATTTAACTTAAATAATTTACAAATCCGGACATTGTACGCACATAGCTCCTTAATATAGGTGCATGTGGATCATCTGCTACCATCCTCAGGATGCTGTTGTCACTTCCCCGTACGCGGCTTATTAGTGACGCCACTTTCTTGCGCATGAGTGCCTGAAAACCATCCGTTCTCGCCTGCGCAAACATTTTAGATGCACTACAGAAACGAGGAAGTTTCAACACTATCCTGAAGATATTATTATACTGGACGCGAAGGGTGTTTAACGATCCTTTGGTGTAGCCGATCCACAGACCGCTCGTGTACATGTTTTGACAAAATGCTTTGAAAGGGTTTTTATATTACAAGGTGAAAAACGAGCACAGAGTCCAACTGACAGTAAGTGGTTGCTGTGGCCCATAGACATCTACATCACTCCTCGATTACAAAAATGCACATCCGTTGTTACCCGTGAGGACAAAGATGGAATGCCTTGTTTGCAGTGAAAAGGGTCTCCAGTTCTCTACACTCACCATACATAACATATCAGCTTTAAGCTGCTATTTGACACTGATAGCCTGTGAGAGCGTGGTCATTCCCCGGTCGAGCCGACCCATTCGTGCTACTACTATAATATAGCAACAGCATGGCTTTACCACGTACAAATGTAATTATCTCAGTCTGCCTGTACGTCAAAGACGTTTTGATCAAAAGTTATTTTATAAATATGATTTATATTCGGTATAGTTTCAATTTGCGGCTTTCCAATTATAAACGTTACGCTTAAAATTACATTGTAAAGTTTTAATAATATTGACTACATAGACAATCCTCATGGGATGTTAATTAAATCTCTTTGAAGTAGATTTTCAGTAGTGTATTGTTTAATTAATTATCTTTTAATTCATTAATTAATGTCCCAAAATAAATCTGCTAAATTTCTACGACCAACATCTTTCATTAAGCGCCTACATAACGTACTTCAGAATTGAGAGGAGGACTCTGCCCAGCATTGGGATGCAATATTGTAAATTTACTTTCTTAATTGAAGTTTATTCCAAACTTAATAATCTTAATTATAATAGTGACTTATTATAAATTTAGTTCAAAATAGTCTTAGTTTTAATTCATACACCATGCCTTAGCATAGACTTCAGAGTTTTAAATTATTTTGTTCGTGTTTAGTTCTTTGACTTTAGCTTTTACATATAAGAAAAGTTTTTGTTCACATTTGTTCTATCTCAATCATTCAAATGGCGCATTACTTTATATATATATCTCAGTACATTATATTTACAATAAGCCTGCCAACATATCTGAAGCGACGTTGACTTCACATGATATATTGTTTAATAAATAATATGAAAAAAGTTTCCTACAACGTCAGCTTTCCCGGAAAATGTATACATTACATTATATCCTGTTTTTCATATTTTCCTTTGCAGATTGATCTACAAAACTTCATCCGCAGTTAAGAATTAAGTAAACATTACACTCCTTAAAATATACTTCAAAGAGATTTAATTAACACCCCATGATGATTGCCTGTCTGTGTAGCCAAAATCATTATAATTTTACACTGTAATTTTAAGGGTAACGTTTATAATTGGAAAGCCGTAAATTGAAACTATGTCGAATTTAAATCATATTTATATACTAAATGTAAGTGGAAAGAGTGAGAAGTGTTTAACAGAGTCGGCAATGGATGCCCCGGACGAAAATTTATCAACCAAATTGTTGTTACGTTGAAGATGGGCCAAATTAAAAGAACCCTCAATCGACGATGATGTATATGTAGGTATAGGGATGTGAAAGAAGCGAGAGAAGTGTGCCAGGAGCATATCAAATGGAAGTCCGTAGTGTCTATCTACCCCTCTGCTTAACAGGCTTGAGAGTTTGTATGTTATGTATATATGTAGCGTCATTGTACAAAGTCTTTATAATGATGTGTCCTTTCTATCGTTTGTGTGCATGTTACGGACCGAATGATTAATATGCCATTAATCATAATGCCCAAACAATTTGAAAAATACCCAATTTGAGTAGGCAATATGATCAAAACTATAATATAATAATAACACTACTAACTATATAACTAATAAAAAAAATTGTACCACCGACTTCAATTTAAAATATTAAGAATAACTCAAAAACTATTGGTCAGACATTAATCAAATTTATATGGGACAACATGTGACACAAAGAATCATCGAAATCGGTTCTCCTAGTAAAAAGTTATGAGATAACAACACACAAAAAAAACATACAGTCGAATTGAGTACCGGCTCGTTTTTGAAGTCGGTAGAAAATAATAAAATTGACCGGGCTTTATCAAAGACGGTTCAAATGTCGATAGCGCCCTAAACTCACCTCTGGCGGCCACATATGATAAATTATATCTACTTATTCTGTAAAATAAACTATAGTTTATTTGCAAAATGATTAAGTAAGCCAGATTACATTCACTTACCAGCTGGGCGTGAATAAAAAAATTGATGAGAGTGAAGAAAACAAAAGGGGATAGAATGTGGAGATCGCAATTTTATCTTATCAGGTTCTAAAGAATCGAGCGATGTATGAGTAATCAAGTAGACGGGGCGCGCTTCAGAAACTCTACATCTCTATAAAAAGAATGATTTTTGAAGTGAAACTTCTGTAGTATCGTTGTCATGTTACACGCGATAAAACGTAAAAGCTATACTAAAAAGAGACAAACGTATACATCTATATGATTTAGCCTGCAAGCGAATTAGATTTAAATCTATATTTAAAATAATAAAGTGGGAGAGGTTTTTTACACAACACCATAATCTCTGGAACTACCAGTCTAACTTGATTAATTATTTTGTATATGATAGCTAGATTTATCACACCTCCCAACTAGCCTGAAATATTGATTTTGTTAAGCAAGTCGGAAGAAAAAGCGCTCAATAACTTCTTTATCTGCGTGCGTTGGCGTAATGGTTAGTGATACGTAAATATCATGTTCTCCAAAAATATAGATTTTTCCCTTATTTAGAAAAGTGAGCGAGGCCTGTTTCTTAGTCATAATCCACAATATGATAAATAGTGACAAAAAATAATGAATATTAAAAAGTAATTTATGAGCGTTATTATTCGGCATGGTGTATTAATCCTTACGAAAAAAAATTACTTCAACATCAAGAACATTTTATGAAGATAAACTTTGCTATTTATAGCATGTTATTTGGGAGCATAATTTAAAAGATAATAAAAATTACAATAATTCAACACTCGGCCTAACCACCCGATGGGAATCGAGAGAAACCAGCAGTGCGCGAGTGTTATGACACTTGGCTAAGACGTTTTATATACGTATAAAGTATAAAGAGATTCCTATTACATATATATTATCTCAGTATCCTCAGTGTACGGTGCTTTTAATATTGTTAATATAACTTACAACTGTAAAAATACTAATTTTAAAAATTTTAAATGTATCAAAAAATTACATTTAAGTATTATATTTAATAAAATTATTATATCGAACCAGTCTTAATATAAATCAATATGATATTAAATCGTAGATTGTATTATATAAACTTAGTTAATTAGGGTTTAGGCCATCTAGCGTCTATTTTACGGATAATCTTAAGAGTCAATCAATTTTGTTGGATAAAACGACTTTACCTATAGAAGGAAGTAGACGTCGCTATTACAAAGCAATTTTTTTCTAAAGAAAATAGTCTTTTGTTTTATTTAAAACATTAAAATGTAGGCTCTATATATCTAAGGATTGTAACATTTATTTGCTATAAAATTAAACTTTATTCTTATATTTTATGCCGCACTTGTGTTATCAAATTAAATAAATCATTTGCTATGAAATATTTTTGTTTTATATTTCTTTTGATTTGTAAGTTTTATTTCTACCGCATGTGAACTGCACTGCAAATTTTTAATTGATACTTCCCCCCCCCCCCCCCGCCCCCTTTTAGCCCCTTTATCACCTCGCGGCCAGATACGTGCGTAATTTGCCTTAAGGATAATACGCCACTAAACTTTATAATTAATGAAGTCCATTACATGTGATAAATAACGAAGTTTAAATGAGTATCAATTACGTAGACTTGTTACCTACCCGGACATTATAAATGGTGCCCTGAGTATCACTTGATTCAAGTCCATAATACGTCCATAAATTGTTAAATGAATAAATAAGGCACTTTACCTTATTAAAATAAATCGTGAGTCCTACTTGAAACGAATATGTGAGTTTATTTAACATCAGCTAAAACACAATAAATTGCCATCTCTTTGTTTTCGTCTCTAAGTAAAAGCTTTTCTTTTGCGACCTCGTTTCCATGATTAGTTTAAGTGAGTGCTCGTGGGGTAACGCCGCATCGGTGGCTAATGTGATAAATTGATAACCTCATATATAACTTTCGTATATAAATCGTATGTGTACATGTAGGCTCAGACCAACAAAGAAAATAGACGGAGCGCCGCGCCGGGTAGATTGCAAGTAATACCGAAACCAAGCCTTAACCATGCATAAGTTGTTGTTAATGAAACGCATGCACACATTATTATTATTATTACAACCATTCACAAATCCTCCGCTGAACATTTTTTTATAGGATAAGGGTGACAAACGAGCACACAGTCCCCCGATGGTAAGTGGCTGCTGCGGCCCATAGACATCTACATCTATCCTCTATTAAAAATCAAAATGCAGATGCGTTGTCACCCGTGAGGACTAAGATGAAATGCCTCATTTCCAGTAAAAAGGGCCTGCGGCCACCTGCACTCACCAAGCGAAACTCAGAGGTAAATCTCTACTTCACGCTGGTATTCTGTGAGGTCGTGGTACCACCCCGGTTCGAGCCGGCCCATCCGTGCGACAGCAAAAGCTGCCGCGTGGCTCTACCACTGTCAATACATATATACATAACCAATCACACAATACATAACCACACACACACACACACACACACATGTCTAAAATAACTTGCAACCAAGATCATGTTTTTAAATTTAAATATGTATGAATTTTTTAACATTCTTATTAAATAATATTCTTATAAAATGGAATGACAAATGATTATACAGTAAACCTAATGATAAATTGCTAATTTTTAATATTGTTAGGGCCTATAATATATAAGATTGAACGCCTCACAGTCGGTAAACTAACTCTCTACACGCTTCAGCCCGGAACAAGGCACCGTAGGCACTGACATTTGGGGGGCGAAAATAGGTAAGGGGTTGATACTTACCCGTCTGAGTAAGTACTACTCTTACCTTACTGCCTCTTACCCTCACTTACAGAAATGGTTTCCTATCACCTAGTAAGGTAGTAAAGTAAAAGTAAAGTAAGTCATGAAGCAGTGCATCTAGCAGTGTATTCTTGTAGGATGTTCAAAATTTCATTATCTCTTAAACTATGCGTCCAAATAACGTACTATAAAGAGCAAAGTTTATCTTCATAAATAGTTTTGATGATGAAGTACTTTTTTCGTAAAGATTAATACACTATGCCGAATAATAACGCTCATAAATTACTTTTTAATATTCATTTCTTTGTCACAAAATATCTTATTGTGAACTATGTTTATGGCCTATAGTATCGCAGAGTTTTTAAGGTAGGCGAAAAATCTATATTTTTGTAGAACATGCTATTTACTTAATATTAACCAGAACGCCAGCGCACGCAGATAAAGCAGTTCTTGAGCACATTTTCTTCCGACTTGCTTAATAAAATCAATATTTAAGGCAAGTTGAGATGTCTGGCCTAATGCTAGATAGCCTACATTATTTCTACTAAATCTGGCTATCACATATAAAAATAATTAATCAAGTCGGACTGGTAGTTTCAGCGATTAGAGTGTTTAAGCAATTTTTTTTTTATAAGATATGGGTGAAAGACGAGTCCACCTGATGGTAAGTGGTTGCTGCGGCCCATAGACATCTACATCTATCCTCTGTTACAGATCAAAATGCAGATGCGTGTTCACCCGTGAGGACTAGGATGGAATGCCTCATTTCCAGTAAAAAGGGCCTCCGGCCACCTGCACTCACCAAGCGAAACGCAGAGGTAAACCTCTACTTTACGCTGGTATTCTGTGTGGTCGTGGTACCACCCCGGTTCGAGCCGGCCCATCCATGCGACAGCAAAAGCTGCCACCTGGCTGTACCACTGTAAAACACCTCTTCCCCTTTATTATTTTAAATGTAGATATAAATCTCATTCTCTTGCAGGCTAAATCATATAGACGTATACGTTTGGCTCTTTTTAGTGTCGCTTTTGCGTTTTCTGTGAAATTACGACGATGCTAAAGAAGTTTCACTTCAAAAATCATACTTTATATAGAGATGTAGAGTTTCTGAAGCGAGCCCCGTCTACCCGTACATGATTAGTCCTAAATCGCCCTCCTTAGAAGCTCCTTAGAAGAAAATTGCGATCTCCACATTCTACCCCTTTTGCTATCTTCACTCTCATCAATTTTTTTTATTCACGCCCAGCTGGTAAGTAAATGTGATCTGGCTTACTTAATCATTTTGCAAATAAACTATAGTTTATTTTGCAAAATAAGTAGATATAATCTATAAAATGTGGCCGCCAGAGGTGAGTCTATGGTGCTATAGATATTTAATCCGTCTTTTAAAAACCCGATCAGTTTTATTATTTTAATCATTTTCGTCATATTGTCTACTCAAATTAGACATTTTTCAAACTGTCTGGGCATTATAATTAATGCCATATTAATCATTTGGTCCATAACATACACACAAATAATAGAAAGAACATCATGATAAAGAGTTTGTACAAAGACACAACATATATACATAACATACAAAACTCTCACGCATGTTACGCAGAGGGGTAGATAGAGACTACGGACTTCCATTTGATATGCTCCTGACACACTTCTCTCACTTCTTTCAAATCCTTATACCTACATATACATCTTCGTCGATTAAGGGTTAACTTAATTTGGCCCATCTTCAATGTAACAATAATTTGGTCGATAAATTTTCGTCCAGGATATCCATTGCCGACCCTGTTACTCACTTCTCACTCTTTGAAACTCTTCTCTTCACTTCTTTATCCTAATCACAACATCTTCTTGCAAACCACACTTTTCTCTTTGGTGGGACCTGTGTACGGCTACGTATATACTTCACCTACCTGTCAACGGCTAAGAAATAAATTAGCGTGTTAGTTGTAAGCAATGGTTTCACACGTGCCCCTACTACGCATACTTACCACTCTTATCACTAATATCTAGTTTGTCACTATATCTTTCAGAGTCAGCCCTATTGTTATTAAATAAAAATAGAGAGAGAGAGAGGCGACATATACACACACATACACATGTTCGCACATACGCCCTTGCGCGTTTGAGTGTGTGTGCGTGTATTTTTTATAGGAGAGGGGGCAAACGAGCATACGGCTCACCTGATGGTAAGTGACTACGGACACACATGCACAACTGCAACACCAGGGGAATAAAAGATGCGTTTTCGGCCTTTTAAAAAGAAGTAGGCTCTATTCTTGAAGGTCTCTAAGTCGTATCGGTGATGGTAATCGATTCCAGAAGGAAGTTGTGCGAGGAAGAAAACTTCTTCTAAATCGCATAGTGGTGGACTGCCAATCATCCAAATGGCATGAATGGTATCGCGAGTTTGTCCCAATGTGCGATGGTGAAATTGAGCGGCTGGAATTAGTCCGAACCATTCCTCAGAGCACTCTCAGTGATAGATGCATTAAAAACACAAACAGATGCAACATCTCTACGCAGTTCCAGTGAGTCAAGCCGATCAGAAAGAACCGCTCTGCGCTGGATGCGGTAAAGTGGAATGAGCTGGCACTTGGGAACCCCTGCCCAGAGATGGGAACGGCCGAACCTGCGCCTTTTAAAGTTGCAAGTGTTGTGCCGGCATGAAATACTGTACCGCTCTGCTGAGTACGCCAAGCTTTTTAGAGGTCAATTTGACCTTCTCTTCCAAGTGACCACGAAACTGCACGTCACTCGATATATCGACAACGAGGATTCCGATACAACAAAATTCCGAGACAACAAGGAGAATGCCTTGAAACTGAGGAGATACGACAAAGGGGTTCTTTTTAGCGGTAAACGCGCAAACTTGTGTCTGTTGAGGATTTAACTGGACTAAATTTAGTCGCCCCCAATCCGAGAATTTGTTCAGCAAAGACTCGAATTCAGACACAAGTTTGTTGCGATACTCGGCGACGTTTTCCTGAGAAATATTGACACGGCATGTAAAACGTATATAAGCATGACCAGTGCTGTCATTTTATTAGCAATGAATGTTACCAGTTTGCAACAGCCCAGCACGCAGCCTTGTGGAACACCAACGTTAATGGGCTTGTAATCGGAGCATGCACCGTCTACTACGACCTTGATGCTCCGATTTGCAAGAAAACTGATAATCCATTATTTTAAAAAATTGTTATCCGGAGACACTGTAGTGTCTCAAGCCAAGTACACGTGTATGTAAAAGTGTAGGAGTGAGACTACAGTGTATATATTCTCGAAACAGATGTCAAAATAACCTCACCAAATTTTTAAGTTCATATATTTAATTATTAACGAAACGTCAACACTTTATACAGTCATATCATTTTGTATATCAATTGTTTCCTTATAACACTAAAAATTATTTCTATCTATCAATGATTTCATACTTTTCTACATCTCAAATTTTTGCTTGCTCACTTTTCCGAATCTACAAAAGATGTTATTAATTTCGGTGGAATTTTTTATTTTTTTAAAGATTGTTGACTTGAATGCTTGTCTTTTAAGCCATGTTTTCATTTATTTATTTTCAAGACTTTTGGCTTGGATGCTTGTCATTTAAGCCATGTTTTCATTTATCTCAGCATTAAATGATTATAATTCTTTATAATACACTGCTTTACAATATGTTGATGCGTTACATTGCGCAGCCCTTTGGCAATTTTGACGGCAACTCGAGCCAGCAGATAGTTGGCAATATTATCTCAAGGCGTCTAAGCAGATGACACCTTATGTTGAGAATATTGGTATGGCGGTAGGGATCCAACATCGCTCATAAAAAAGCGATATTAAAACCTCGATATTTTCGAAAGTGAAACATCGATTTAGAAAGAAGGGTTATTATAGTATAAATGAATACACGGTTGATAATAACCCCTGGGAATAAAGTGGTCGCTTCCAAGCAGTTTCTAAAATAAATTTTATACATAGTTTGTAATCATTTTCTGTTGTAACATTTATTTAAAAAAAAGTCCCGCTGGGTTTCTTCCTGGTTCTTAACAGGACAGAGAGTTTCTTTCGAACCAGTGGTAAAGTAAAAAATGACTTTCAATAAGAATTACTCATGTAATGTATATTGAATAAAAAATTATTCTATTCTATTCTATAACTCTATTCTAAAAACATCAAAGTATATGAATAGAATGTTACTACATTCTATTAACGATGGAGCAATCACTCAAATGGGATCACTCTTTCTCAAAACTAATTCTAAATTAACTAATAGCAATAGAGGTGGAGCAATTTCGGATTCTGCTGGAGTAATTAATGATCCTAGTGGTCCTTCACTGCTGGCCGTATGAGGAAGCTCAAGGTCGCTCAGCGAGCTATGGAGAGGGCTATGCTCGGAGTTTCTCTGCGTGATAAACTTAGGAATAAGGATATCCGCAGTAGAACCAGAGTAACCGACATAGCCCAACGGATTAGTAAGCTGAAGTGGCAGTGGGCCGGCCATATAGCTCGAAGAACCGACAACCGATGGGGAAGAAAGGTTCTCGAGTGGCAACCTCGTACCGGTAGGCGAAGTGTAGGGCGTCCCCCTACAAGATGGAGTGACGACCTGGTAAGACATGCAGGAAGTCGATGGATGCAGGTGGCTCAGGACCGTGCTTTGTGGCATTCCTTGGGGGAGGCCTATGTTCAGCAGTGGACTTGTGAAGGGCTGTAATGATGATGATGATGATGATGAATTAATGATCAATTAATTGAGATACAGTTAATTTTAAAAAGTAGATATTTATGTTTTATAACAAAATTAAATTTTCGATAATTATTTTTTATTAATTAATTCTAAATTAACTAATAGCAATAGAGGTGGAACAATATTTGATTTTGCTGGAGCATTTAAGGAGCAATGAAATGTCATACAGTTTTATTTTAAAAAGTAGATATTTTATGTTTTATACCAAAATTAAATTTTCGATACTTATTTTAAAAAAAATTTAATATACATTAACTAATAGCAACAGAGGTGGAGCAATTTCGAATTCTGCTGGAGCATTTAGGGAGCAATTAGTTGCTTACAGTTTTATTTTAAAAAGTAGATATTTTATGTTTTATAGCAAAATTAAAGTTTCGATAATTACTTTTTTTAATTAATTCTAAATTAACCAATAGCAACAAAGGTGGAGCAATTTCGGAGTCTGCTGGAAAAATTAGGGAGCAATTAATTGACATAAAGTTAAAATTTAAAAAGAAGATATTTTACGAGTATGTTTAATAGCAAAATTAAATTTGCGAAAGTTAAATATTTTTAATTAATTCTAAATTAACTAATAGCAATAGAGGTGGAGCAATTTCAGATTCTGCTGGAGTAATTAAGGATAAATTAATTGACATACAGTTAATTTTAAAAAGTAGATATTTTATGCAAAATATTAATATATAGCAAAATAATATATACCAATATTTTTCAATTAATTCTAAATTAACTAATAGCAATAGAGGTGAAGCATTTTCGGCTTCTGCTGAAGCATTTAAGGAGCAATCAAGTTGCATGCAGTTTAATTTTAAAAAGTAGGTATTTAATGTTTTATAGCGAATTTAAATCTTCGATAATTTTTTTTTAATTAATTCTAAATTAACTAATAGCAATAGAGGTGGAGCAATATTGGATTTTGCTGGAGCATTTAAAGAGCAATCAAATGGCATACAGTTTCATTTTTAAAAGTAGATACTTTATGTTTTATAGCAAAATAAAATTTTCGATACTTAAACTTTTTAAAGATTAATTATAAATTAACTAATAGCAACAGAGGTTGAGCGATTGTAGATTCTGATGGAACAATTAGGGAGCAATTAATTGATACATACATAATACATAAACACTCACGCCTGTCACCCAGAGGGGTAGGCAGAGACTACGGACTTCCATTTGGCATGATCCTGACACACCTCTCTCGCTTCCTCCACATCCATATACCTTCCTTCCTCCACATCCATACACGCTCGTCGGTTAAGGGTACTCCTAATCTGGCCCATTTTTAATGTATCGCCGATTTGGTCGATAAAATTTCGTCTAGGGCGTCCCTTCCCGACCCTGCCGTTCACTTCTGCAACATAAATTTGCTTTGTCACTCTTTCCTCTTTCATTCTTTCTACATGACCAAACCACCGAAGCATTCCTTTTTTAATCCTGGTCACAACGTCATCTTGCAAACCACACTTTTCTCTTATCACACTATTTCTCACCCTGTCATCTAGATTCAGCCCTAGCATACTCCTTAAGGACCGCATTTCTACAGCATTTATTCTACTCTCATGCTTCTTCTGCCAGACCCAACTTTCACTACCATACATTAGAGTAGGGACTAACACAGCACTATGAATTGCCATACGTGCCTTATTTGACACATTCTGACTCCTCATAATAGCGTGTAGAGCCCCATTCACTCTATTTCCTGCATTCACTCGTCGTTCTATATCCTTATCAAATCTACCATCCCTGCTAAATAAACATCCCAAATATACAAACTCAATTAATTGACATACAGTTAAATTAAAAAAGTAGATATTTTATGTTTTATAGCAAAATAAAATTTTCGATATTTAATTTTTTTAAATAATTATAAATTAACTAATAGCAATAGAGTTGGAGCAATTTTGGATTCTGCTGGAGCATTTAAGGAGCAATTAGGTGCTTATAGTTTTATTTTAAAAATTAGATGTTTAATAGCTAAATTAAATTTTCGATAATTATTTTTTTTAATTAATACTAAATTAACTAATGGCAACCAAGGTGGAGCAATTTCGGATTCTGCTGGAGCATTTAAGAGTTATTAAGTAGCATACAGATTAATTTAAAAAAAAGTATTTAATGTTTTATAACTAAATAAAATTTTCGATACGTAAATTTTTTAAAAATTAATTATAAATTAACTAATAGCAATAAAGGTGGTTGCCAACCCGCTCGCCAAGCGTGGCAACTATGGCAATATACCCCCCCATGAGCAACGATACAGGCAACTGAACAGACAGATCTCCAAATGCATGAGGCGAGACTTACGCAACTTCAATACAGCTCGTATTGAAGAAGCGATCGAGCGGAACCAAGGCTCCAAAGTCTTTGCCAGAGATCTGTCTGCCAGAAAGAGCCAACTGTCAAAGCTGAAGACCGAATGTGGCAGCATCGTTTCCGGGGCACCTGAGATTTTGAGTGAGATTGAGAGGTTCTATGGGCAGCTGTACACGTCATCGTTGGAGCCACACGCAAGTGTGAGTAACGATCCAAGAGCGAGTCTTATTCGACACTATTCCGAAGATATCCCGGACGTCAGTCTGAGCGAAATTAGAATGGCTCTCCAGCACCTTAAAAACGGCAAGGCCCCAGGCGAGGATGGAATTACAGCGGAGCTTTTGAAAGCGGGTGGAAGACCGGTACTTGAAGTCCTTCAGAAGCATTTTAATTCCGACCTCCATGGTGGCATTACACCGGAGGCGTGGAGCAGAAGTGCGGTGGTCTTGTTCTTCAAGAAAGGTGACAACGCTCTCTTGAAGAACTACAGACCGATTTCCCTTCTGAGCCGCGTCTACGTGCTGTTTTCGAGAGTCATTACGAATCGTCTCGCGCGCAGACTTGACGACTTCCAACCTCCCGAACAAGCCGGTTTCCGAAAGGGCTTTAGCACCATAGACCACATACATACCCTACGGCAAATTTTACAGAAGTCCGAAGAGTACAATTTGCCACTATGTCTGGCGTATGTGGACTATGAGAAAGCCTTTGATTCCGTCGAAATTTGGGCGGTGCTGCAGTCCCTTCAGCGGTGCCAAGTTGACTGTCGGTATATCGAAGTGCTGAAGTGTTTGTACAGTAGAGCTACGATGGCTATCCGAGTACAGAACCAGAGTACGAAACCTGTCCAATTGCAGAGAGGTGTAAGACAGGGTGACGTTATATCCCCGAAACTCTTCACCGCTGCATTGGAAGAAGTTTTCAAGCTTCTGGACTGGAAAGGATACGGAATTAACATCAATGGCGAGTACATCACTCACCTTCGATTTGCCGACGATATAGTCCTCATGGCAGAATCGCTGGAGGAGCTAAGCACTATGCTCAATGACCTCAATAGTGTCTCCCAACGGATAGGTCTTAAGATGAACATGGACAAAACAAAGATTATGTTTAATGTCCATGTCACACCTATGCCGGTAGTTGTTGGGAGCACTAAGCTCGAAGTTGTTGACGAGTATGTTTACCTGGGACAAATAGTCCGACTAGGTAAGTCCAACTTCGACCGAGAGGTCAATCGACGGATTCAACTCGGCTGGGCAGCGTTCGGGAAGCTACGACACATCTTCTCGTCAGAAATACCTCAAAACCTTAAAACAAAATTGTACAACCAGTGCGTGTGATGACTTACGGAACTGAGACGTGGTCCTTCACTGCTGGCCGTTATGAGGAAGCTCAAGGTCGCTCAGCGAGCTATGGAGAGGGCTATGCTCGGAGTTTCTCTGCGTGATAAACTTAGGAATAAGGATATCCGCATTAGAACCAGAGTAACCGACATAGCCCAACGGATTAGTAAGCTGAAGTGGCAGTGGGCCGGCTATATAGCTCGAAGAACCGACAACCGATGGGGAAGAAAGGTTCTCGAGTGGCAGCCTCGTACCGGTAGGCGAAGTGTAGGGCGTCCCCCCACAAGATGGAGTGACGACCTGGTAAGACATGCAGGAAGTCGATGGATGCAGGTGGCTCAGGACCGTGCTTTGTGGCATTCCTTGGGGGAGGCCTATGTTCAGCAGTGGACTTGTGAAGGGCTGTAATGAATAAAGGTGGAGCAATTTTGGATTTTGCTGGAGCATTTAATTAAGAGCAATTAATTAGCATGCAGTTTTATTTTAAAAAGTAAATATTTTATGTATTAACGCAAAATAAAATTTTCGATAAGTAAATTTAAAAAAAAATATCATTATAAATTAACTAATAGCAATAGAGGTGGAACAATTTCGGATTCTGCTGGAGCATATAAGGAGCAATAAGTGGCATACAGTTTAATTTTAAAAAGTAGATATCTTATGTTTTGTAGCAAAATTAAATTTTCGATACTTAAATTTTTAAAAATTAATTATAAATTAACTAATAGCAATAGAGGTGGAGCAATTTTGGATTCTGCTGGAGAATTTAAGGAACAATTAATTGGCATACAGTTTAAAACTTCCTTCTGGTGTTTTGTATTCTGGCATTTTACTAACTACTCTAGTCATGAAATTTTTTATATATTTGAATTCAGCTGACTTCACTCCCTCTACATCAGCTATATTCATATCGTAGTTTTTCAGACGCCAGCGCTATTGTGGTAGGTTTTGGAACCTCTATTTTCAGTATATAGTGGGACACTTTTTCAACTATCGCACCTTATAAGATGGTTCTCCTTCTACTCTACACTCCATAGTTTCACTCCACAGTTCACACCACAGACTAACTAGTAGATTATACTTAGTCTAGTTACGCCTTAGTTACTCGACTCTACCGAGTCAGTAATTCGTTCATGGGGCGATGTATACGCTTTTACAACAACTGAATTTTTTTAAATATACTCAATTTGACCTGCTCAAAGTTCAAAAACTTTATTAAACTAGGTTTGTATAAAAAGTGTTATTATAATAGTAAGGAATTTATGGATGACAATAAGCCCTGGGAATGAGGTGATCACTACCATACTATTTTTAGTTTGTTGTGTAGTTAATTGTGTACAAGATTGTAAGCTGTTATTTAAATAAAAAAGTCCCGCTGGGTTTCTTGCTGGTTCTTCCCAAGACAGAGGTTTTTTTCCGAACCAGTGGTAATAAAACAAAAGAGTAACTTTTAATAAGTATAATTTATAATCTATATTGAATAAAAAAGTTTCTGTTTCTGTTTCTACCGAATGTCCACACGATACTTTTCTACTTGGATACTCTGGTACAGTTGTAAAAAATATTTAATTGTTTGTAGAGTTTTATTCAGAGTATCATTGAAATTCAAAGTTAAAGTTTTATACCTAAGTTGACTGTATAATGAATGAAGACTTTATTATATAAAAAAACATCACTATTTTTATGAAATAAGTACCTATGTAATATATTTCTTAAAAAAAAAAACAATACCCGGTCTCGATACGTTAAACTTTTCGAGAGTTATCGTGACCACGTAAAAAAAATCTGGACGTCCACGAAATTTTTTTCAATTTTCTTAAAATAGCAAAATAAAATTGATTTGTATAAAATATGAGATAGATTGATTAAATTTTCTTGAAATAAATCTACTCATATTATCTTATGAGTGCAAATCAGTTGTTGTAGAGGTAGTTAAAGAGCAAAAAAAAATTTCTTGACCTTGACGTGTTGAGAGTAAAGCACAAACTTAACCGCTTCGCGGTATGAGGTGTGCAATATTTGAAAAAAAAGATATTGTGTACTTTACAAAAAGATATGAAATCCGAACAAAAACAGTTTCACTGTAAAGCATCGCGCCAAGTACACTTTCAACTATAGTTACAAAAATAATAATTACATTTTTACAAAAAATTATAAAATAAAAAAAACCAAGTACATAACCGTTTTAGATTCGAAAAAAATTTTGCTGAAAAAAGTAATAATAAAAAAATGAAGTACTTGGTGTGCATTATACTTTATAGTACGAGCATAACTCAAAGTTATAAGAAACGACTTCCAATATCAAGTTGGGTGATCGATACTCTTAATCATGCACACCAAGTACACCATTTTTTATTATTACTTTTTTCAGCAAAATTTTTTTTCGAATCTAAAACGGTTATGTACTTGGTTTTTTTTATTTTATAATTTTTTGTAAAATGTAATTATTATTTTTGTAACTATAGTTGAAAGTGTACTTGGCGCGATGTTTTACAGTGAAACTGTTTTTGTTCGGATTTTAATTTACTATAACGTAGATAGATACCTCAAATGAAACTACTGTGGATGGCGTAGTATAGACTAGGTACGGCTAACCGCAGATAAACGATACTTTTACTTGGTATATATATATATACTTTGTAATCACTTCACAAACTGACAGAGGTATCCTTCACTCCTTTACTTACTGGCGGTTACAAAACAACTGCCCGATCTATCCGTCACAGCGGCCTTTTATACAATTCAAATAATAACCTAATAATGAACATTAATATTCTTATTACTACAAATATTACATTATAAATTATAAAATAACTGTCAATCAATATTACAACGACTAAACACTAATAATAACTGTTTATACACATTTAATAACATTAATCTTAGGTTCGCCGGAAGCTGACAAGCGGAAGGCGTCAGTTATTGTTTAATCATCATTTATTATTACAAAAATGATGTTATTAATCTAATAAAGGTTTTGTAAATATCTGGGAAATTAAAATAAACTTAATTATGCGATGAGCTTGTAAACCCAGGACCGGTAGACGATAACACTACGTAAAGTATTATCACCATAGAATTTTATCATTTCGTGTTTTTTTTCACTTCATGTAATATACTGTATTTGTTCAAGGTGACTGTTTTCAGATCTACTGTAGAAATATGATAATGTAGGAAAATCGAGCATATAAATATATACAAAGTATTACCGTTAAAATTAGAAACAAATACAAATTTTTTAATGAAAACTGTTGTTCAAATCAATAAACAAAGGTAGATTTTAATGAATACAGTCTTTAGAAATGTCTCTTGATACAAATTACTTATTGATTGTTTCAATTGTGAGTGAAACATTTTAAACGATAGAATGATGTATATATATACAGTCAGGTCATAAGTATTGTCACACAGTAAAAACTTTTCTTTTAGACAGGCCACAAAAAAGTTTATTGAATTCGAATTTCGAATTGTTCATGAAAATAAAACTGTATACTTTTTAGAATTTTACTCATTTTTAAATATGGAGTGGACGCTTAAAGATGACCGTGTTGCAGTTGTTGCGTTGCATCGTTGCGGTTACGCGCCAATTCAAATTTTTGACATACTGAAAAATTTGAATATAACTAAAAGATTCGTTTATGGTACCATCAAACGATACAATGAAAACTCTAGTGTAGATGACAGGTCAAGAAATGGTCGCCCTCGGTCTGTTAGGACTCCAGCAGTGATAATAGCTGTGAAGGCGCGAATTCAAAGAAATCCCAAACGTAAGCAGAAACTGTTAGCCCTTCAGATGGGGTTAAGCAGAACCACTGTGAAAAGGGTGTTAAATGAAGACTTAGGGCTTCGGGCATATCTAAGAAAAACAGGACATCGTTTGAATGCTCGTCTAATGGACCTGTGACTGAAGAGATGTCGCGCTTTGTTGAAGCGGTACGCAGGAAAAAAATATCGGGAAATTCTTTTTTCGGATGAAAAAATTTTTACCGTAGAAGAGAGCTACAACAAACAAAATGATAAGGTGTACGCACACAATAGTGAAGAAACGAGCAACTGTATTCCGCGTGTCTAACGAGGTCATATTCCATCCTCGCTCATGGTATGGTTGGGAGTTTCTTATTGGGGCTTAACAGAGGTACATGTTTGTGAGAAAGGTATAAAAACGAATGCAGTTGTGTATCAAAATACAGTCCTGACGAACCTTGTAGAACCTGTTTCTCATACCATGTTCAATAACAGGCACTGGGTATTCCAACAAGATTCGGCGCCAGCTCCTAGAGCGAAGAGCACACAAGACTGGCTGGCGGCGCGTGAAATCGACTTCATCCGGCACGAAAACTGGCCCTCCTCCAGTCCAGATTTGAATCCGTTAGATTACAAGATATGGCAACACTTGGAGGAAAAGGCGTGCTCAAAGCCTCATCCCAATTTGGAGTCACTTAAGACATCCTTGATTAAGGCAGCCGCCGATAGACATGGACCTCGTTCTTGCTGCGAAAGACGACTGGCCGCGCAGATTGAAGGCCTGTATTCAAAATCACGGAGGTCATTTTGAATAAACTTTAGTGTCATAAGAATCTATGTTTTGTTAATTTCATTTTGGTATATAAATGGTTACATAATGAATAAACTTGTTTCAATTATTTATGACCTGACTATATATATTGTTAGGAATGAGGGTAAAATAATAAAAGAAAATAAGAAATATGGAAGGTTGAACAATAATCTCCCACTTGTTTAAGCAGTATAAAGTATCACGCAGTCGTCTAAGAGGGGGCAGTCAGTCTGTAATTCTACGAGTCTCATGTCATTATTGTGCCCGTTGAGCAGAATCTCAAGTGCAACATTACACGTGCGGCAGCGTCGGTGTAGCTAGATAGAATTCTTGTAAACAAGACTCAAACAGCGCACCTGCGCCATTGCACCTGCGATGGTGCCCGTCTTGCTTGTATAAAACGGACGGAGCGGCGGCCGTTAGGACAGTCTTGGCTCTGACGTCGAACGGTGCGGTTGTCGTGTTCCGTTGCTGGTTTATCCTCGACTCGTTGGATAATTGATTCGTGTAAACGAATTAATTATTATTCCTAACTACAAAATTTATCTCTGTACTATACTTCACTACTATTTCTAAAATCAAAAGTGGGATAAAGATTCCTGTTGCCGTCCACATATAATCTTTGAATGTGTTACAGTTTACTCCAAATGGTAGACGGCTAATTGGACATGGTCAGGCGCGTGGCCGAGCTTTGGTAAGTTTGAGGCTACGCCGCTGCCAACTGCTGTTTTTTGGCCAAACTTACATCGGGACGGTCTGGCGCCGCCGAGCACTTGGGAAACTCGATCCTGGGATGAGTAACATTTATTTAATAATTTCTGTATTTTAAATTTATGTGAAGGCAATTCAAGCATTGTATCGTCTACTTTGTTGGAAAATCAATTGCGTTTTCCTGAGCAACCTTCTGAACCGACAGGGGACACAAAAGGGTCCATACCGAGTTACCAAAGTGTTACCAAGTGATCAGTACGAGCTGAAGTTATTATCTGGAGTTAAACGCAAGACTATCCAGGCCACAGCTCAGTATATGGTGGCCTGGAGAGGCGAATGGTGTCCCGCGAGTTGTGCTGCATTTTTGGAAAGTATGTTCAGACTGAATCTTTTTAATACGTTTTCTTTTGTGTGTTACAGTAGCACGTGTGATGCGATTACATGTGCGCGAGTGTGAGGCGTGTGCGCCTTGCCCGTTGGAGCTGGACTGCTGGGTGCAGCTGTAACATGGCCTGGTTTCGGAGGACGCGTGCGCTGCACGCGTGGCGGGTGCCGTTCTGGTGCGCTGTATGCGCGGCGCTATGTGCGCGAGCGCTGTGTGCGCTGAAGTCGTGTTCTTTGAACATGCATCAGGCTCTGACCTGAGGCGCTTTGAGCGCGGCGCCGTGTGCGCGAGCGCTGTGTGCGCGGATGTCGTGTTTTCTGCAAACATGCATCAGGTTCTGTCCTGGCAGGCTCTGTCCTAGGGCGCTGTATGCGCGAGCGCTGTATGCGCTGAAGTCGTGTTCTTTGAACATGCATCAGGCTCTGACCTGAGGCGCTTTGAGCGCGGCGCCGTGTGCGCGAGCACTGTGTGCGCGGAAGTCGTGTTTTCTGTAAACATGCATCAGGTTCTATCCTGGCAGGCTCTGTCCTGGGGCGCTGTATGCGCTGAAGTCGTGTTCTTTGAACATGCATCAGGCTCTGACCTGAGGCGCTTTGAGCGCGGCGCCGTGTGCGCGAGCGCTGTGTGCGCGGAAGTCGTGTTTTCTGTAAACATGCATCAGGCTCTGTCCTGGCAGGCTCTGTCCTGGGGCGCTGTATGCGCGAGCGCTGTGTGCGCTGAAGTCGTGTTCTCTGAACACGCATCAGGCTCTGACCTGGGGCACTGTATGCGCGGTAGTCGTGTTCTTTTGAACGTGCATCAGGCGTTGTCCTGGGGCGCTGTGTGCGCGGAAGTCACGTTTTCTGAACGTACATCAGGCGCTGTCCAGGTTCACGTCGTTCAAGTACGAGTATGTGTCAGATACCTCGTATGGAGATGTATCCATACTTGTGAAAGCAAAGTGCTTATTATACTCAGCAGTATGAGAGCGTGTTTCCGTTTGAAGAACTCGTATGCGTGACGGATGAGAGAATAGGCAACGGTGTATGTTGTCTCGATAATTAACAATTTGTTTTTCACGCAGATCACGATGACTACAACCCCGGCGATGCCTGTGAGATCTCGGGTGCTGCTCCCGTTGACGCTTTCAGAACGTGGCGTGGCACAGCGGCTCGTTGGCGCTGGTGCGGCGCGACGACTCGCTACTGCGAGTGCGTCTAGACGGCTCGCTAACGCGAGTGCGTGGAGATAGCTTGCTACCGCGAGTGCTGCTCGAGTGCTGAACACATCGGAACCGTTCTGGAGCGCGTTCAGCTGATTGGCCTGCGTCTTCAGTGTATCTATCTGTAATACGATCTGTGCCATTTGCACAGTGTTCCTCTGAGAAGACTTGTGTTATCTGTAGCGTGTGTTAAGCTCTAGTAGGAAGCGTTGTATACTAAAATCTGTTTTGGACGATGTTTTCAATTCTGCAAAACTTAGTCTGTATTTCTTGGTCAGAAAAGGCCGAGACGGTAAACTTACATTAACGCCGGTAACGTTACTCTAGGTTTCACACGCGGACGTGTGAATTGTCAGTAAAGGCCGTGTTAGGAATGAGGGTAAAATAATAAAAGAAAATAAGAAATATGGAAGGTTGAACAATAATCTCCCACTTGTTTAAGCAGTATAAAGTATCACGCAGTCGTCTAAGAGGGGGCAGTCAGTCTGTAATTCTACGAGTCTCATGTCATTATTGTGCCCGTTGAGCAGAATCTCAAGTGCAACATTACACGTGCGGCAGCGTCGGTGTAGCTAGATAGAATTCTTGTAAACAAGACTCAAACAGCGCACCTGCGCCATTGCACCTGCGATGGTGCCCGTCTTGCTTGTATAAAACGGACGGAGCGGCGGCCGTTAGGACAGTCTTGGCTCTGACGTCGAACGGTGCGGTTGTCGTGTTCCGTTGCTGGTTTATCCTCGACTCGTTGGATAATTGATTCGTGTAAACGAATTAATTATTATTCCTAACTACAAAATTTATCTCTGTACTATACTTCACTACTATTTCTAAAAATATATATTCAACCGTTTTCTCTTTCTTCTTTTTTAATAGGTCTGGATTTTGCCATAGTTGCCACGCTCAGAAGCGGGTTGGGATATTTAGGCACCACACGAGCTCACTGAAAGAAACCTAATGATTCCTGTTTTTAATTGCGATTCTCTATTGAAACGTAATGAAATCGAACCATGTTTCAAAAGATTGATAATTGATGATGAAAAGTGATTTCACCACAGTGAATCACCTACGAAAAGAATATGTAAAAAATATCATGGTCAAATGGTAGTCAAGCTCCACAGAAACACGAAAACTAAGTGCACGACGACCACAAAACCAGCATTAACACGCAATAATAATAAAGTCCTCCAGACCGAATTTCGGCCACGGCGGCAAGTCTCAACGGAGTTTAGCCATCGGCGCAGGACAGGATTATAGTGTCCAAGTGTATGTGCAAGCACAGGTGCATTCTCTATTCCCTCACTCTCATAGCCCGATGGGACGGTAAACCGACACGACCGGAGAGAGATCAGGCGCAGGAACAACGGCTTTACGTGCTTTACGAGGCACGGGGGTGAAACACCGCCAACTTCCTGACTCCGGGCAGCTACTGAGAATTTTTTGATGGAAAAACTCAATAACTGATTTTTTTGGCCCGACCTGGGATTCGAACCCGGGACCTCACGATCAGCTGTCGCACTACTACAACCACTAGACCAACGAGGCAGTCACACGCAATAACACGCAATAAGGTGATGGTGTATGTATGGTGGGATTGGAAGGGCATCGTTTATTATGAGCTTCTACCGCCGGGCAAAAGCATCGATTCGGATGGAGTTGCTATAAACTAATTTGCTTAATTCCGCGTAAAGAAAGAAAATGATGTATCCTGCCCAGTTTTAAGGGGACCTCCCACCCTCCCTCAATTTCGCGCACTTCACCCGTCGCCGTCAATCAGCACTCTCGAAAATACGACATGTGTTTTGCCTCTACACGAGGCATCCTCAGTAGACTCTGCGGGGGCTGGCTGCTAATAGAGCGGCGAGCCGAAACTACTGCTATTTATACTACTTGCTAAAGCAAACACGCTCCAATTACATAGAGAGCGATTATGTCATGCGGTCAATCACCAACTGACGTACGCAGATATTTGCTGTGAAATTAACAACAGACTACTGCAAAACGTCCGTCTACCCTCCAACCATGCAACCAATCGCTGGTCACCGCACCATGAGGGTGACAAACGACTATTTTGTGAGGATGGACATCATCAAGGAACAGGCTTAAATATGTTTAAGAGAGGCGAGTTGGAAATATTTGTTTGTTCATTCAGTAGTGCAACGTTACCGCTATTTTTTTTTTAATATCTCTAACTAATCCAGCACCCACAGTCGTAGCCCTTTATTACAAGTATATAAGACTTTTAAGGAGTGGATCTCTCTATTTATTATTATGGGTTATCTATAAAGTTGTCTCATCTGGTTGGGCTGTTTAAATATATAATTGTAAACGAAAGATATATACATAAATATCAATAAAATAAAATATATACATAAATAAATAAAAACCCAACCAAATGGAAGCCCTCAGCAGGGGAGACCAAACGGCCGAGGGTTAGGGGGAAAAGGGAAAGAAACTGGCGGACGATGCGGGCGGTATCTAGGAACACCGCCTTCTGCATTTGAGCCTGAAGCGGTCCATCACGGAGTCTCAGTCACCTCAGACGACACGAGAGGCTGACTGGGATTGGGGACCCGTCCGAAGAAACAACCACAGGAATAATTTCGGTCAGCAGACCACCCACATGTCGGTAACCTCGTGAGCCAGGTGCAGATATTTTGTTCGCTTATCTGTTTTGGCTTTCACGAGGTTCTCGTCATAAGGAATAGTAACGTCGGCCAAAAACATCCTTGACTGTGCCTGATCCTTCAGCACAATATCAGGCTTATTCGCAAAAATAGTCCTGTCTGTGATGACGGCCCGGTCCCAGTGAAGCCTGACGTGGTCATTTTCGAGCACGGCTTCCGGCAATTACTTATAATATGACAGTTTCCGGTCCACGAGACCGTATTTCAGAGCGAGATCCTAGTGTAAAATCCTGGCTACTAAGTTGTGTTTGTGCAAATACTGAGAGTTATTATTATTATTTATTATTATTCTCGGATCTCTACTGCCAGATAATTAATAAGACTCAAGCAAGAACTTTTTTTATAGGATAAGGGTGACAAACGAGCACACAGTCCACCTGATGGTAAGTGGTTGCTGCGGCCCATAGACATCTACTTTTATCCTCGTTTGCGAATCAAAATACAGATGCGTTGTCACCCGTGAGGACTAAGATGGAATGCCTCTTTTCCAGTAAAAAGGGTCACCGGTTCTCTACATTCACCACACGAAACACAGCAGCGTTAAGCTGATATTTTACGCTGGTATTCTGTGAGAGCGTCGTCCTTCCCCGGTCGAGCCGTCCCATTCGTGCTACAACTGTGCTACTAATATAGCTGCAGCATGGCTCTACCACGTAAAGAAAGTTGAGAAAATATAGCCGCAATTGATCAACAGAAAAGGAGTGAGTGGTCCTTCATCATGATAACGACAGACTACACACATATTTGGCCACTTAGCAAAATTTGAGAGAGCTTGGTTGGGAAGTGTTAATCATCACCATCAGTCAACCACCATATAGTTCTGACCTTGCACCCTCTGATTTTCATCTCTTCAAAATTCTTTATCAATCATCACCATCAGTCATCCACTATATAGTTCTGACCTTGCACCCTCGGATTTTCACCTCTTCAAAATTCTTTAGGTAGTATTAGGTTAACATCAAGAGAGGAAAATCAAAACTACTTATCGCATTTTTTTAGAAAAAAAAATCCGAAGATTTCTACATCAACGGGATTATGATACAACGGGATACAAGATAACAACAGCAGCAAGGACTACCTGCAGTAGAAGAAAATTAAAGAAATATATAAAAATTAATAAATATATTAGAAAACTGCAAAAATTAATTAAAACTAAAATTAATGTTAAAAATTATATAAATGTATGCAAAGAAAAGCAAGAATTAATTAATAAACTTAAAATATATTCAATTGAGGTGGAAAATATGAATCACTGTTATGAGACTGATATAGAGTGTCTAAATTCAACAATTTTATCCCTTAAAAACTCCCTAGACATAATATCAAATAAATATGCATTGGCTCAAGATGAGATAAAAGAACACATATTGGCCATGAATGATCTGGTAAAATCATGTAAATATAATGAGGAGCGCTTTGACTCCTTAATAAAACATCAGAGTGAGTAATCAGCGCTCCATACTTTAAAAGGACATATGATCAGTAATTATTGCATGCCAAGAGCATCCTTTAGTCATATAATGAATAAAGTTTTAGCTAGTAAGTTTTGCCCTAATAGCACATTAATAATTCTTGTTGGGAGAAGAGGCAATGTAAACAAAAATCAATTATTAAAATATGTTGATAATCTAAATACTTTAAATGTACATAAAATTATCTTGTTTACATTGCCTTACATATAGGGTTGGCCGCAGGAAAATAAAATAAGATATGATTTAAATTTATTAATGAATAACTTTTCATGTAATAATAATTTAAACTTGACATTTAATTGTTATAATTATAATAATAAATTTAATTTAATAGACATAAATAATTTAATTAAGAAATTTTTGACTAGAGATAGGTATTACCTATATAAATATATTTTAAGACAGATAGCAAATGTGCTATCTTATTGTTTATATATTAATGCAGATGTCTGTGTAGCCAAGTCCTTGGCTACACAGACATCTGCTCCTTTTGAGCAGTATAATGACTTAATATGTGATTTGGAATCAGTTCCAAGTAATTTAAATTAGAAAATGAGACAATAGAGGTAATCTCTAGCAGTTGTAATAATTTAAATAATTTAGAATGTAGCTTACAAATCTTTAATTGTATGTCTCCACAGAGTGATAATGAAAATTGTTTACACCTGGTGCATCAAAATATACAATGCATGATAGGCAAAGAGCTAGAAGTTGAGTTGTTCTTAAATAGCAACAATATTCATATTTTATGTATTACTGAACATTGGTTAAAAGCTTATAACTTATGTTTAACTTCAGAAATCACCAGGTGGTCAGTTCTTTCAATAGAGAAACGGTTTTAAGAGGTGGCTCCTTAATATTAGTTAGTAAATTATTGTCATGTAAAGAACGTAAAGATATTGTGAGCCTCTCTGTTGAGCGAACTGTAGAAATGGCATGTGTTGAGTTTGAGCACCTCATTGTTGTGAGCGTCTACAGACCCCATGTTCTATATACGATACTTTTGAAAAAAATATGGAGGAAGTTTTTGCTAAGCTTAATAAACAGAATAAATCTGTTGTAATATGTGGAGACTTTAATATCAATCTCCTAGAAGCTTCCTCAATCAATATTAAATTTAGATCATTGTTTAAATCATATGGTCTTTTTAATAATTTTTAGAGCAAACGCGTATTGCTCAATCTAGTGCAACATGTATAGATAACATTTTTACAAATGTGAAGCCATTGCATAAATGTATAATTCAAAAATTAAGTTCTGATCACTGCGGGCAAGTAGTTTCGTGACCTTATGTTCACAAAAAGCAAGTAGATGAGAAAGTTGTGTTTGTTCCAGTAAATGCACGTCGCTTGGAGAAATTTAGAAGTAACATAGTGAAAAAACTTCCATCACTTTCATACCAAAATGATCCAAATTTTTGGTATGAAACATTATTTAAGCTTATTTGCAATGAATTTAATAATACTTTTACTTCTAAAACATTCTCCTTGAACAGTCGGAAGTCATTTAATGAATGGACGACAGCAGGAGTCCATAAGAGCAGACACAGGTTATATGATCTTTACCATGAAAGGTCATATAACCATAGCGTCGAATTTAGAGAATATGTAAAAAAATACTCAAATATATTAAAAAGAGTGTGCTCCACAGCCAAGTCTTTGCATTTGAGCAACAAAATTAAGGCGGCTTCTAATAAAATTAAAATGACATGGAGTATAATTAATAGCGAAACTGGTAAGATCAACTCTCGCAATTCAAACTACCAGTTAAGTGTTAATAACAAATTAACCGAATCAGATCAGGACGTTGCAGTGGTTTTTGAGAAATATTTTACTGATATTCCGATATTAACCACTAGGTCACTGAATTCTTCTCCTGCGGTCGCCGAATCATTACTTAAACAAAATGTAAATGCATGTACAAAGAATTTTACATTTCATAAAGTATCATCAAAAGATATTGTAAAATATTTTAAAACTATTGATGTTAATAAAACTGCGGATCTGTGGGGGATTTCCGTTAAAGTTATTGCGTCTATTATAGATACAATCGCGCCTCATTTAGCTGTTATTTTTAATACTAGTATCGAATCTGGTGTTTTTCCTGATTTAATGACGTATAGTAAAGTAATACCTTTATTTAAATCTGGTAGTACATTAGACCCCGCCAATTTTAGACCTATTTCTGTACTACCAACACTTAGTAAGATTTTTGAAAAAAATATTCTTCATCAAATGTTAAATTTCTTTAATATAAATAATTTACTTCATAAAAATCAATTTGGTTTCACAAGGGGTCGCTCGACAACTGATGCCGGTGTTGAGCTGATTAAATATATATTTAATGCATGGGAGAATTCACAGGATGCTTTGGGTATATTTTGTGACCTATCCAAAGCCTTCGATTGTGTTCACCATAAAACATCAATCAGGAAACTTCAACACTACGGCGTTAGAAGTGATGCTCTAAAATTAATTATTTCATATTTAAGTAAGAGAACGCAAAAAGTTGTCATCAACAGTATGAGTTCTTCCGGGTCGATGGTACAGATGGGCGTGCCTCAAGGCTCAATTCTCGGCCCCTTTCTGTTTCTTGTATATATTAATGACTTACCTTACATAGTAGGAGATAACCATGATATAGTATTATTTGCAGATGACACTTCTTTAATTTTCAAATTAAGTCGACATTTGCTAAAATATGACGAAGTAAATAATGTTATGTCTAAATTAGTAAATTGGTTCAATGTCAATAATTTGCATTTAAATGGCACTAAAACGAAATGTATGAAATTTATGACTCCAAATGTCAAACAATTAAATACTAATGTAATTTTAAATGGGGAGAAACTGAGTCTTGTAGATACCACCATTTTTTTTGGAATCACACTAGACGCGAAGCTTCAATGGAGACCCCATATATCAAAGCTAGCAAGCAGACATAGTTCCGCAGCATATGCTGTAAAAAAGATTAGAAGTCTAACTAGTGTTGAAACAGCTAGACTAGTTTACTTTAGCTATTTCCATAGCATAATGTCGTATGGTATTTTGCTATGGGGTCACGCAGCTGACACTGAAATTATATTTGTTTTACAGAAGAGGGCCATAAGAGCAATTTATTATTTAAAGCCTAAAGAGTCGCTGCGAAAAAATTTAAGGAAATTAATATATTAACTTTGGCCTCTCAATACATTTATGAAAATGTAATGTAAGTACACAAAAATAAAAGTAGTTTTACAAAAATAAGTGATATTCATTCTGTAAATACTAGGAACAGACACAAGCTAGTAGTACCAGTTACTCGACTCCATCGAGTCAGTAATTCATTCTTGGGGCGATGTATACGCTTTTACAACAAAATTCCAGAAAATATACAAAATTTGACCTGCTCAAAGTTCAAAAACTTTATTAAACTAAGTTTGTATAAAAAGGGTTATTATAATATTAAAGAATTTATAAATGATAATAACCCCTGGAAGTGAGGTGATCGCTCCCAAGCTATTTCTAATTTGTTGTGTTGTTAATTTGTGTAACATACATGATTGTAAGCTGTTATTTAAAAAAAAAGTCCCGCTGGGTTTCTTAATGGTTCTTCCCAGGACAGAGGTTTTTTTCGAACCAGTGGTAATTATACAAAAGAGTGACTTTCAATAAGTATTATTTATAATCTATATTGAATAAAAAAAAGTTTCTGTTTCTGTTTCTGTTTCTGTTTCAACAAGTTATCGAACAAATTAGCACAAATATATTATAATTTAAAAGGTTTTAGCACAATAGAACACATAAATATACTTCGGCGAATTGTATTCTGTACAAGAAGAACAATTGGCCTTTGATTCCGTCGAAAGTTTGGCAATGCTGCAGTCCCTTCAGCAGTGCCAATTTGACTGTCGGTATATCGAAGTGCTGAAGTGTTTGTACAGCAGGGCTATGAGGGCTATCCGATTACAGAACCAGAGTACGAAACCTATCTAACTGCAGAAAGGTGTAAGACAGGGTGACGTTATATCCCCAAAACTCTTCACCGCTGCATTGTAAGACGTTTTCAAGCTACTAGACTGAAAAGGATACGGTATTAACATCAACGACGAGTACATCGCTCACCTTCGATTTACCGACGATATAGTCCTTATGGTAGAATCGCTGGAAGACTTAAGCACTATACTCAATAACCTCAATTGTGTTTCGCAACGGATAGGTCTTATGATAAATCTGTACAAATAGTTCAACTAGGTAAGTCCAACTTCGTTGAATCGATGAATTCAACTCGGCTGGGCAGCGTTCGGGAAATTAGAGACATCTTCTCGTCAGGATTAACTCAAAACTTGAAAACTGTCTAGTCTGACAACCAGTGCGTATTGTCAGTGATTGACCTATGGAACTGAAACGTGGTCCTTCATTGCTGGCCGAATGAGGAAGCACAAGGTCGCTCGGTAAGCTATGGAGAGGGCTATGCTCGGGGTTTCTCTGCATAATAAACTTAAAAATGGGGATATCTGCAGTAAAACCACAGTGAGCGACATAGCCCAACGGATTAGTAAGCTGAAGTGGCAATGAGTCGGTCTCAATGGCTCAAACAGCCGAATACCGATGGAGAAGAAAGGTTCTCGAATAGTGACTGCGTACTAGCGACGACCTGGTAAGACATGCAGGAAGTCGATGGATGCATGTGGCTCAGGACCGTGCTTTGTGGTATTCCTTGGGGGAGGCCTCTTTCGCAGTGTACTTGTGAAGGGCTGTAATCATGATATTATAATTAAACATTTTAAAAAAATGTCTTGAATTTGTTTATAAAATACGTAGAAATTTTTTACCCCAACTTATACCTAACTATCATTAAAATAATATTATATTATCGAATAAATAATATTTATTATAAGTTGTGCAAATAGTTTGTAATCATTCATATTGTAAAATTTATTTTATGAAGTCTCGCTGGGTTTCTTGCTGCTTCTTCCCAGGACAGAGGATTTTTTCGAACCAATGGTAAAGCAAAAAAATGAATTTTAATAAGACTTTTTTAATAACTTGTAATTAATATTAAATAAAAAATATTCTTTTCTATTCTATTCTCCTCTACTCTACTCTACCCTATTCTATTCTATTCTACTCTACTCTACTCTATTCTATTCAATTATATTATATTCTATTCTATCCCATTCTATTCCATTCTATTCTATACTATTTCATTTCATTACATTCCATTATGTTCCGTTCCATTCTATTCCATTCTATTTCATTTTATTCGATTCAATTCCATTTGTGGCGGGTAGAAGGAAAAGAGGAGATCTCCCGCCGGGCAAGATGTGCTGCTCGGGGAGCGGCCAACGCTCCGAGTGGTAGTTCGGAGCTATTCTATATAATGCTGCTTTAACTTCGGAACTTTGTTAGCGCAATTTAGGCTTCGATGTGTTTCGCTTGTGGCGCGACGACAGCGCCGCCACATCACCCCCCTGCTCAGACCGGAGGTCGATAGTGCAGTCCGATTGCCGGTGCGTCCTTAATGCTGGTGGGGAATGCATGCTGTGTGCGAAAGGACAAGTGATGCCAGTGCACACGATATGCCGGTGTCGTACTATGCACTTGCAGAGAAGAAGGCAAGTAATCTGCGAGAGTGCCGTGAAGCAAAGGCGAGCTGTAAGGTTTAGAGCCGTGCCGAACACTGTAGCGCAGAGAGTAGCTTGAAGGAACAGGAAGCATTATTATTCCGGTGCTGCGGTGAACCTTTGTAACATAACGTTGGAACCAAATAAAGATTCTAAATATTACCGATATATATATATATTTTTCGATTATTACAAACAAATATCAATTTCACAAATTGTCATATACATACGCTATTATGTATCTTCTATTTTACCTAAAAAATAATTCTTAAGCTTCTTTTTATTTGTAAATTTACACTCAGGTCTACCTTGCCTTATCCAGTCTATTTCATTAAAAAGCTTTGATATTAAATATTTTGTACATCTTTTACCATAGTAGTTTTTAACACTAGGCTCAACTAATTTCCCGTCTCTAACTTTTCTGGTTCTATATTTATTATCCACTTTTTCTTTAATTTTTAATAATGTTTTCCAAAACTAATAACATGTTAACTTTGTGTTCTACCAGTAAAATTTTCGAATTGTATTTTCCGAAATTTTCAATGCTCTTTATATAAGAAGCAAAAGTGCGTACATAGCAAGTCCATAGCCTATGAGGAAATCCACCAAAGCATAGTATAGAAGGTACATAGATTTTTTGTTCAAAATGTAATTTAAAAAATAGAATTTACCTAATATCGCTGACAGCCTAGTACATACATCAGATATTTGAGGTTTCCAATTAAAGTTTTGATCAATTACCAGTCCTAAATACTTAAACTTATCGACAAATTCAATTTCTTTACATTTAAAATTAATTTTATTATTATGTAAGCACTCAAAATAGTGGCCCACAACAGCCATCTCATTCAATGTGGTGTTTTTCGCTGCAGCACTATATGGTAATCTGCATCATTACCGTCCATTTTCGCAGCAATATAGTCATTACTCAGTCAGACCACAGCTGAATGACCTCAACAGCGTCTTTTAACGCATAGATGTTGAAATGAATAATAGACAGAAGTAATGTCTATTATTCATTATTTATATACGGAATGGAATGGAATGAAATGCACTGGAAAAGAATAGATTAGTTAAAATTTAACAGTTATGTTACAAAAATGTTCATTATTATTGTACGCCTGATCGGCGGGTAGCCATGCAGAATACGCTTTTCTTATACCTACAAACCGGTCTTACTATAGGTATTGCTCTGCTCAATTAGCTTGGCTTAGAGCTAGTATTTATTTTAATTTTTTTTTATTTTAAATTTCGATTATTTTATTATGTTAGATTAAAAAAATACTTACAATGCTTTTAGCAGTACTCATACTCCCTATAATCACTAAGTTTTAAATGGAGTGGTTTACGATAGTAGTTGAAAGCAGGATTCAAACCCATGACTTTTGTTTCGCGGGCTTTAGTTATTACTTTATTTAGCTCTAGGGCTACTGTTGCTAGTTTGCCTTAAACATCACGCTCGACAGATTAGACGACTTTCAGCCCCACGAACAAGCCGGTTTCCGAAAATGCTTTAGCACCATAGACCACATACGTACCCTACGGCAAATTGCACAGAAGTCCGAGGAGTACAATTTGCCACTTTGTCTGGCGTATGTGGACTATGGCTATCCGAGTACAGAACTAGAGTACGAAACCTATCGAACTGCAGAGAGGTGTAAGACAGGATGACGTTATATCCCCGAAACTCTTCATCACTGCATGGAAGACGTTTTCAAGCTACTGGACTGGAAAGGATACGGTATTAACATCAGCGGCGAGTACATCGCTTAACTTCGAGGTGCCGACGATATAGTCCTTATGCCAGAATCGCTGGAGGACTTAAGAATTATACTCAATACAAGACCTCAGTAGTGCATCCCAACGGATAGGTCTTAAGATGAACATGTACAAAACAAAGATCATGTATATAACGTCCATGTCACACCTATAGGACAAATAGTTCGACTAGTAAGTCCAAGTTCGACCGAGAGGTCCATCGATGGATTCAACTCGGCTGGGCAACGTTTGAGAAATTACGGCACATCTTCTCATCGGGTTTACTTCAAAACTTGAAAACGAGACTGTACAACCAGTGCGTGTTGCCGGTGATGACCTCTGGAACTGAGTCGTGGTCCTTTACAACTGGTCAGATGAGCAAGCCCAAGGTCGCTATGCTATGAGTTTCTCTGCGTGATAAACTTAGAAATGAGGATATCCGCAGTAGAATCAGAGTGACCGACATAGCCTAACGTATTAGTAAGCTGAAGCGGCAATGGGCTGGCCATATAGATCAAAGAACCGACAACCGATGGGGAGAAAAGGTTTTCGAGTAGAGGTTGCGTATCGGCGTATGAAGTGTAAGGCATCCCCCCACTAGATGGAGTAATGACCTGGTAAAACATGCAGAAAGTCGATGGATGCAGGTGGCTCGGAACCGTGCTTTGTGGCATCCCTTGGGGGAGGCCTATGTTCAGCAGTGTACTTGTAAAGGGTTGTAATGATGATGATGATCACGTTCGGGAGGTGGATTGAGATGTTATAGAGCCATACTGCAGATGTTTTATAGCTGTTGCACTAATGGTTCAGATCTAACCATTTAGGACCACGCTTTCGTAGAATATCAGCATAAAATAGCAGCACATTGCTACTGTGTTTTGAATGGCCAGTCTAGAGAACTGGAACCGGAGACCCATCACCCTTTGACTGGTGGAGAATAAACCATTAACATGTCCGCCTGTATACACATTCTATGTATGAAAATTTAGAAAGATACATTACTTTTAACTGTACTTATAAAAACATTGGTAGCAAAGTCCCTAGGCATAACAATATTTTTTTTTCTTAATCGATAATATATTGAGGTATACATGGACTAGAGTATCCAAGTTCCATCAGGCGATGCTCGATTGTCACCCTTACTGCTATTAAAAATATCTTGAAATTCATCTTATGTACAACAAAAAACATTTTAGTTTAAATTGAAATAAATTGCTTGTGTCATTTTAAAAATAAGATTTTAGTTGGGAAATTTATTCCAAAGGAATATAAAACTCACCATTCGTTGTATTAAATTAAGTTTTCCAGTTTGTAATTCGTCACTTTATAACTTCAAACAGATTGCGAAAACTCGCTCGGCGTGTTGAGTGGAGCGCATTGAATGTTTAGCATGAACATAATAGAGACAGATTTTACTTTGTCGTAAGGTACCTTAAAATATTCAGATTGTAATTTAAAGTTTTCAACTCAAAAGAAGATCTATAGAATAAGGGTGTCAAACACACAATCCACTTGATAGTTCATGATGCTGTTTTTGTTGCTTATTTATTTTATTTAATACATAATTACGAGGGCGGCACTGCAAATATCGGGAATCAAGGAAGCGACACAACATTATTATTTAAAAATGTATTTATTGCTTTTTGAAGTATTCTCCGCAAAATTTGACCCATTTTTCCATACGATGGAACCAATCATTGAAGCAACCGTTCCATTCGGAAGTTGGGGTCTCCAAAATGGCCGTTTTGTAGGCGTCCACAGCTTCTTCAGGTGATGAAAATCTCTGTCCACGCAATTTATTATTTATTTTAAGGAAAGTATAGAAATCATTAAGGCTTAGGTCGGGGCTGTACGGCGGATAGTCTAATAATTCTATGTTTTCTTACTCTAAAAACTGTTTTGTTCTGTGTGCGGTGTGAGAACTCGCATTGTCGTGATGGAGGATGATGCGGCGGTTGCAGTTCTCTTTACGGAGTTCAAAAACGACCTGTGGCAAACAAATGCTAGCATACCATTCTGCATTAACCGTTCTTTGTCTCTCAAGAGGAATAGTCGTAACATGGCCGGTTTTGGAGACAAACGTGGCCACCATTTTTTTTGCAACACTCCGTGAACGAACAATTTTTGTTGGCTTTAACTCATTTTCGAACACCTAAACTCGTGACTGGTTTTTTGTTTCGGGTTTGTACGCATATATCCAAGTTTCGTCACCTAATACAATGTTGTGTGCAGCATTTGAGGATCCTGCGTGGAATCTTTCGAGAGTTCTGACGCACCAAGTAACGCGAGCCGCTTTTTGCTCTTCACAGAGCGAATGCAGTATCCATCGGGAAAACAAGTTTTTTAAACCCAATTGTTCATGCAAGATTATTTGTATTTGACTCATGCCAATGTCTAAAGTTGCTTGAATTTTGCGGTATGTCACATGTCGATCTTCTTCAATCAGTTTACGCACAGCATCAACGTTTTCTTGGGTGACTGCAGTTTTTGGACGACCTTGACGGGTATCATCACTGAGCTTGACACGTCACGTTGAAATTCAGCAAACCAGCGATAAATTGTGGTTTTGGATGGAGCTTCATCACGAAATGCAGAAATAATCCGGTCAACACACTGTTTTTGTGTTAAGCTACTTCGAAAGTCATAATAAATCATCGCTCTTGAATTTTCTCGAGTCAATTCCATTTTCTCAACGACTAAAAAAGTTTGACAAAACCTTGTGACAAGACCAAGAATCTTTTTTTAAATAAATAAATGGTATTCGATTTTTAAAACCAAGGAGTTTTCAATTAAATATATTTTAATATGACAGGAACAGTGGAAATATTCCATTCCCGATACTTTTAGTGCAGCCTATGTATAACATCATTACAGTTCTAATTATTTTTACAGATTTTATCGAATTTAATTTACTTATTTTAATTACCGACGTTTCGGATGCTTTACAGCAAACAAACCCGAAACGTCGGGAATATATAAGTACACTAAAGGCGATAAAATCCGTAAAAATAGTTTTATTTAATACGTAGTGTTCACTTAAATATACGAAATAATAATTACAGTTCTATTGACAAATACGATGCTATAACTAACTTACATATAAGAAAACTACTGACTATTAAGTAATAATAATTATCAACGTGAATATGAAATAAGTAACTAAACGAGTTTGTATGCAGTAATCATGAATTTCGTCTGACTGCGTGTAAATATGTCAACATCCGGTGAGATGATATTGATATAGCGTAAATCACGTGACAATGGTGCATTGATGAAACAAGTACGACCTATCAGCCGACACGGAAATATGAAAATGTAATTTGAAATTTTCAACTTTTTGAAATATTTCACTTTTTAACATTTTATATGGAGAAAATTAGCAGTGCTTTTAATACTACTCACATCCCGAGTAACCCTAGTTAAATACAAAATGGTTATTTTAGAAGGTGCCGTGGTGTGGTGGTTAATAATACTCCTATATCTTCCCGTGGGTGTCGTAAGAGGCGACAGTGGGAAATGGGCAGGAGATAGACAGCAGCATCTTCCTTATAACAGCAACATTATAATATAAAAACTACGTTTGCCAACCCGTTCGCCAAGCGTGGAAACTATCGCAAATATGGGGGATATGATGAAAGTTACGAAGAGACGGCCCCCAGTCCCCGGCGGTTCCGCTATTCCTGGCTACGGTGGCAGCCATGGAAACGACGGGACAGGGGGTGCTAAGAATCTCCGGTGGTGGTTCGGTTGCCACCTAAGACGACTCGACCTGGTAACATACAACGCACGCACCCTGAGGACTGACGAGAAGATCGCGGAGCTGGAAGAAGAGATAGACAAGTTACGCTGGCATATTATAGGATTATCAGAGGTCCGAAGAGAGGGGGAGGACACGTTAATCCTCGAATTTGGCAACTTGTGTCGGCGTCGGGTGTCGGATTTATCGTCCACAAGTCCCTCGTTAACAATGTTGTAAAGATTGTGAGTGTGTCGACGAGGGTTGCGTACCTTATACTCAGAATCACCAAACGGTATTCGTTGTAGGTCATACAGGTAATACGCATCAACCTCGGCACATCCCTGTGAGGAGGTGGAGGAAAGGTATGAGAATATCTCTTTAGCCATGCATTACTCCAAAACCCAATGCGCTGTTAATGGGACAGTTCAATGCAAAACTAAGCACAAGATAGAGTGGTGAGCTGAAGGTAGGGAAATTTGGAATAGGGCAATGGAAACCAAGGGGCCAGCAGCTGGCCGACTTCATGGAGAAAGAGGTACTTGGTACAAAATTTTTAGACTAAAATAACAATTTTTGACAATTTCTAAGACATAATTAGGAAATTTTAACTTGCTGTCCACTAATACATGTAGGTTTCTAGCCTTTGTCACTTTTTCAATATGTTTATTCTCTATTGTTAGCTTGAATATAGCTCTTTAGTCGTATCTTCTTAATTTTTAGACCCTTGCACAAGAAATTTAGACTTTCGAGGATTTCGCACTAAGCCGTTTTATTAGACCATTCAACTACGCGTTGTTATTCAACAACAACTAAATCCTGGTTCATTTTTGTCACTGCTAACAAAGTTTCTGAAGGTTAAAAAGAATAATAAATCTGCAAGTCATCAGCATATGCACGAAATTGGCAATATTTAATGCATGAAGCGATATCCGCAGCACACAAAATAAAAATTTTATTTTACTTTATTATCCGTGTTATTTGATTTGATTTAATGAATAATGAGATGATGTTTTAAGCTCCATAATTTTAATAATATTGTAAGCCTTATCTAGGCAGGTTGTGGTGATACTTAATTATTTTTATAGTGTTAAATCTCTTAAACCTACAACTAGCACAATAAATGACTTATTCTATTCTATTCTATTCTAAAGAAGTGAACCCAGTTTTGAACACTGTGGTACACCTTGACTGACAATTGAAATCTCTGAGAGTCTTTTAGTATATATTTTAATAATTACTGCAACTCTTTGAGAGCGCTCGTATAAATAACTAGAAAAACATTTCAATGTGATACTATCAAATCCATATTATGTGAGTTTTGATATAAGCAAATCATGGTTTATTGTATCAAAAGCAGGGAAAAAGTTCAGCAGTACCAATATTGTCCCATATCCAGACTCGGCCTTAGATAGTATTTTATCCACTACATCTAATAAAGCCGTGGCCATGCTATGACAGTTTCTAAAACCAGACTGTTTGTGAGGTGAGATGTTGTTGACATTCAGAAACGTTGCTGAGATACAACTTTTTCAATTATCTTAGACATAATATAAAGCAGAAGGTTATTATCAATGGAAGGAAGAAGTAATAGAAAGCAGAAGGTTATTATCAATGGTAAAAGTTCTTCCGGGTCACCTGTACTAATGGGTGTTCCTCAGGGCTCGGTTCTCGGCCCATTCCTGTTTCTGGTGTATATTAATGACTTACCTTCTCTTGTAGGGGATAGTCATGATATAGTATTATTTGCTGATGATACTTCCTTGATTTTTAAACTTAAACGTCAATCATTTAAATGTGACGAAGTGAATAATGCTATATCAAAATTAGTGCATTGGTTTAACGTTAATAATCTGCATTTGAACGGAAATAAAACTAATTGTGTTAAATTTACAACAACGAATGTTAAAAATCTGAATACCAATATGTTTTTAAATGGGGAGGAATTGAGCCCTGTTGTATCCACTGTTTTTCTTGGCATCACTCTTGACGCAAAGCTTAAGTGGGGCCCCCATATATCCAAATTAGCAAGCAGACTAAGTTCTGCAGCCTATGCTGTAAAAAAGATTAGAGGTCTCACTAGCGTCGAGACAGCTAGATTAGTTTATTTTAGTTATTTCCATAGCATAATGTCTTATGGGATTTTGCTATGGGGAAATGCGGCTGATTCAGAAACTATTTTTGTTTTACAGAAGAGGGCCATTAGAGCTATTTACAATCTAAAACCGAGAGAGTCTCTTAGAGATAAATTTAAAGAAATTAATATATTAACTTTGGCCTCTCAGTATATTTACGAAAATTTTATGTATGTTCACAAAAACAAAGATAGTTTTAGCAAAAAAAGTGATATACATTCTGTAAACACTAGGAACAAACACAAGCTAGTGATGCCAGTTTCTCGACTCCACAGAGATTCTTGGGGCAATGTATACGCTATTACAACAAGGTCCCGGAAAGTGTACAGGTTCTCTCTATTACCAAGTTTAAATGTTTTATTAAGCTGAAACTGTATAAAAAGGGTTATTATAGTATAAATGAATACATGGTTGATAATAACCCCTGGGAATGAGGTGGTCGCTTCCAAGCAGTTTCTAAAATAAATTTTATAAATAGTTCGTAATCGTTTATATTATAAAATTTATTTAAAAAAAATGTCCCGCTGGGTTTCTTGCTGGTTCTTCCCAGAACAGAGGGTATTTTTTCGAACCAGTGGTAAAGTAAAAAATGACTTTCAATAAGAATTACACATGTAATGTATATTGAATAAAAATTATTCTATTCTATTCTATTCATAAAGGGAAGAATACTAATGAGACGAAGATCTCTTATATTTACGCGAAGACTACACATTAAATGAAACTAATTTTTACGGATTCTATCGCGTTTAGTTTAATAGTCATGGTCACGGGGTACTGAGGTGTTTAACGTCCCAATGTCATAGTTAGCCCAGCTACCTCGTTTATGAATATTATTTTTTGGTCCGTTCTACGCAAAATGAGCTTACAGTATCTTGAAGTCTTGCAGTGGTATACATGGGTTTGGATTTAATTTTATTAATTATAGAATCCCAAGTAGATAGCAGCACCCATCCATCTCCTCTATTGAAATTAGAATGTTTTTAAATTTCAATAGCCTCGCGAATCAGCCTTGGTAGGAATCGGTGATCTTTCGCGAGGATTTGTGGTCTATCAAATCTAATGTAATGGGGGGTAATCCAAGATTGTACAAGCGGTACGTAGACGTTACATACCAACCGATATTTAAATGTTGAATTGCACCGTCATCTACTTACGCTAATCACTTTTATAAGAAAGTACACAAACCATTTAGATATTTTTTATTTTTATAGTCGCATTTGAACGAATTTAGCATTCACGTCACGTATAAATTACAATTATACTACAAATATTCTACGAAAACTAATATTAAATAAGTTTTCTGAGAAATTAAATAATAACTTAATTAATATTACACAACAATTGACAACTGTTTGCGTTCCTAAGTTAATATCTCACACATTACATTTTCATAAATACATTGCTATGTCAAAGATAATATTTATTTATTTAAACTTTAATGCACAAAAGAAAAATCGTACATATGGCGGACTTAATGCCTTAAGGCATTTTCTCCCAATCAACCATGTCAATAATATATATATATATATATATATATATATATATATATATATATATATATATATATATATATATATATATATATATATTATAAATCGCCCACAAAACAATGTTTCAAGATGAGCTGTATTACCCCAAGCAAAATTCCATTACGCTATGGAAGCAACTAAAATAAACTAATCCAGCTGTCTCAACAATGGCGAGACTTCTAATATTTCTGACAGAATATGCTGCAGAACTACTTGCTAACTTAGATATAATCTATATATATATATATATATAGATTATATCAATTTATATTAAATTACGTAAATTTAATTTTAAAATTATTGGCATTAAGCCAATGCACTAATTTCGCCTTATTTAATATAACTGATTGATAAGGATATCCATGATTAGCAGTAACATCGTCATAATAAAATGACTGTCGTTTGTGTTTGAAAGTTCAAGAGGTATCACCAGCAATAATTTTATATCGTTATTGTCCCCTACAACATAAGATAAGTAATTAATATAGACAAAAAACATGAATGTACCAAGAATAAGGCCCTGAGGAATGGCGATCCTGTGAAATGACGTGAGGTGGAGAGGTGCTGAGGTCCGGACTGCTGCAGAGTGTAACGGTCTAATAAGGTCAATAACACTACCAGCCGCACCCAGATACACATCACTGACCCTTACTGTCCTAGCACTATACAACCACATGCGACCTGACCGAATCCTAAGGGACCAGTCGCCTTAAATAGAGGTAAGTAAGCTCCGTTTATTAGAATAGAACTCTCCCCCCAGATTGTTTATTGTAATTTGAAACTTTTCACCCTTGGGGTTAGGACGCCCGACCTGCACCTGCTTGTACGTTCTTCGTCTATGGGCCGCGGAGGATCCTACTCCTGGGATAGGTAGTTGCCGGCTGTAACAATTGGTAGCAGAGCGTGGTTCCGGGATCGATTCCCGGTCGATCCCGACCATAGTGTTTGATAAAAATTAAACAATTTTGGTGGCAAGGAGCGTTGGGTTGATTGGTTTAATTTTGTGTCTACAATCACGCCCGTCCGTAATACGTAAAAATATATATTTTTTTAATTATATACGTAATAATAAAATTCTTTTCTTTTGTGGCTTGCTTGTTTGTTGTTAGCGGGTAAATTTGAAAAGCTGCGCCCAGTTAGTGCGCAAGCGAGAGTTTGCGTCATGTAGGTAGATGGTTATTTTTACGTAATCGGTTAATTATCGTTGTCGGATAGTTGTAGTGGATTATTTATCGAAGGGTCGATTTCCGAGCTAGGCATTTTTTGTTGATCGACCGTGATGTGTATCTTCGTTTATGTATCTTTCGTATTGTAATTTGTATTCTAACTAAAGAGTAGTAATTTGTATTTACGCAATTTGAATTTAACTTGATTTGATCGCAACTAGTATTTGTTATTTGTTAATTTGGTTTGTGTCTTTTCTTTTGTGCTAACTTGTATTTGGTTTGATAAGTAGTAATTCGTATTTGTATAATTTCTATTCAACTCGATTTGATAGGAACTGCATTTGTTAACTGTTAATTTTTTGTTGTATTTGTTATTTGTTATTTTTGTAATTGTGCTCGAGCCGCGTCGTAATTTGTATTAAGTAGCGATGTCCTTTTTTTTTTTTCTTACGGGGGGAAATCCTCATGGACTTCCTCCGCCTGGGGAAAGGCGGAGTGGCGTGCCGGACTCTTACCGGCTAAAACCACCCCGGTGTCTCCTCGCACGTGCGCGTGGGGCCGCGGGAATCCAAATTCTTCCGCAGCCCCACACTAGTGCTGGCCCGGTCTGTCCGGGCCTCGTCTCCTGCACGGGGTAGTGAGGTGTTTAACTACCCCGTGTATCGCCTCAGGGGCGCGCGCCGACACCCACGCGCGCCTCCGCCTCGGGTCCATCGAAAAGGGGTGGCGGGGGCCTTTTCCAAGTCCCTCGCCCCTGGACCTATTCATGGGGGCCGGAAAAGGGCGTTGTCCGCCCTTCTCCTGCGCCCGGTGCGCCTTCTGCGGCTGGGGAAGGGAGTCGATATCTCCCTTTCCCGTTCCGCAGTTTCCTTCTGCGACATCACGTCCTCGCAGAAGGACACCACCGCGTCCCATGACTCTGCGCTACCGACCATCTTGCGCACTAAGGCCGGCAGCGACAGATCGCCTCCTACTTTATTTTTGAGGACACGGCCCTGCTCCACCCAAGCTACACACTCAGCGAGCGTGTGTTGCGCCGTGTCCTCCCCGCAATGGATGCAGTGGTGGCACCGAACGTCCGGCTCCCTGTCTATGCGGCACAGGTACTTGCCGAAGCAGCCATGCCCCGACAGCACCTGCGTCACCCTAAACGACAGGGAGCCGTGCCTTCTCCCGAGCCAGTCGTCGAGTACTGGCCGGATCGCCTCGACGGTAGCGAGGCCGGCGGTAGGGCGCAGAAGCCTTTGCCGCCATTCCGCCACCAAGACCTGACGGAGCTCCTCTCGGCGCAGCGCGATCTGCCGCTGCACCGGCCTCGAGCCCCGTGCCTGCTCTTCCTCGCGCCATCGATATAATGACGCGAGTACTTTCACCTCTAGATCCCAGGGCGGGGATCAGGCCAGGACGCAAGCCGCCTCGTAGGAAATCGTGCGATACCCGCGGACGACTCTGACGGCCATCGCCCTCTGCGGTTTGCGCACAATGGCGAGAGTGCTGGCCGTCATGTCCATCGCCCACACAGGGGCCCCATACAGGGCCATGGACCGCACGATTCCCACGTACAACCGCCTACAGGCGGCGCTCGGGCCCCCCAAGTTGGGAAGCAACGTTGATAGCGCTCCCGCTGCACCCATCAGCTTGGGCGCCAGCCGCCGGAAGTGGGGTCCGAATTCCCATCGGCTGTCGAGCACCAATCCCAGATACTTCATGGTGGACTCGACAGCTATCCGGGCCCCGCTGACCACGATGTGTGATCCCGGCGGCGGCGCGCGTCGAGGGCCATGGAACACCATGGCCTCCGACTTGTTTAGGGCCACCTTCAGGCCCAGGTGCCGGATGCGGTTCACCACTTGTGACACCGCAGCCGTGGCAACCAACGCTGCTTCCCTGTGCGAGCTCCCCCGGGCAGTGACGAGCGTGTCGTCCGCATAACACGTCAAGTCGGCGGCCGACGGGAGTTCACCTCTCAGCACCCAGTCGTAGCCGATGTTCCACAGAAGCGGTCCCAAGACCGATCCCTGCGGAACACCGCACGACATGACGCGCCGACCTGCGCCGTCACGTCCCCGATACGTAACGCATCTCTCCTCAAGGTAAGCCCCTATTGTGCGGCGGAGGTAGGGAGGCACGCGATGGTTATTCAGCGCCTCCCGGATACAACTCCAGGGTAGGGTGTTGAAGGCGTTGGAGATGTCTAAAAACACCGCCAGCACCACCCCACCCCGGGACACTGTCTCCTCCGCCAGGGCCCTCACGCGCGTAATAGCGTCTACATGTAGCGATGTCCTCGCCCAAGATACTAATCCGTTGCCTGCGGACTGAGTTACGCTGGGCCACCAGCTCCCATGCTTTGATAGGTCGACCGGATAGGGTCCATAACTTGATGAAGCGGTTCGAGCAGGTCGATGCTCGAAGGGCTGCAGTGGAGGAGGCTTACGCTGAGCTCGAGGATTCGGATGTGGAAAAGGGAGTCCTGTACTCCTGCTTCGCAGACTACGATTAGTTCTTTTCGCTCACGGACGAGTTGATCGAGGCTGAAGGCAGGTATGCCGAGGAGGCGCGTGAAGCTCGGACGAGTGGCCTGCCCGAGTCCTTTCGGAAGCAGTCTCAGCCTGAGCTGTTGGGACGACTTCCAGCTCTGGACTTGCCAAGGTTCTCCGGGGTCCTTTCCGAATGGCTGACCTTCGTTGGTATTTTCGACAGCCTAGTTGACGCCCGGAGTGACTTGACCCCGAGCCAGAAGATGGCGTACCTCCTGGCCTCACTGGAGAGGGAGGCCCTGAGCGTCGTCGACCATTTGAGATTGTCGGACGACGCCTACCAGACTGCTCGGGACCTCCTAGCCAGAAGATACGCCAACGTCCGGCGAATTGCGGACGAACATGTTAAGCAGCTTCTGAGCCTCCCGCTGCGTAGTGACCGGGCCAGACTACGTCCGGACCTGTTGGATCCAGTCTTGGTGGCCTGTAAAACGTTGAGGCGGCTGGATTTACCAGTGGGCGAATGGGCTTTTTTGTTGCTCCGCATCGTGCTGTCCCGTCTACCTCTCGACCTTCGAATAGATTTTGAGGAGAGGTACGGCGGGGACGAGGCCTCCTATATTCCGCCCTTCTATGACCTGCTGCGGTTTTTGGAGGAGCAGTGCCGACAGATCGAGCACGCCGCGGGCACCGTCGACGACTTACGAGCCGCCTCTCACTGGATAGTGAGAGGCGGAATCCGCCGGGCAAGTCGTCGTCAACCCCCCCCCCCCCCCTTCTGCTCCTATTGTCGAGCATTTGATCACCGGGTAACGTCTTGCCCGAAATTATTATGTAAGCCGGTTCCGGCGAGGCGAACTATCGCCAAGGAGCGCTGCTGGTGCTACTCATGTTTGGAAGGGCACCTCCAGCGAGCAGGTAGCCGGCGGCCCTGTCTGCATTGCCAGGGCAATCACCATACCGTACTGTGCCTGGGTGCGAACGGCGTCTCCTCTCGGTGTGCTGCCAGGTTCTCGACCCCCATGGGCGGGGGCGCTCCGCCACGCCCTCTGACGGGCGACGCTCGGCGCCCACCGGCTAGCAACCAGGCCTCTAGGTTTAAAAGGGGTCCCTCCCCCGACCAGTCGGGGGGTAATTCCCCCAGGGGCGGGGGTGTCATCACCCCCTCTCAGCGTGCGGAAAGGAACTTCACGGCCACTCATCAGTCCGCTGGACCCTTCTCACTCCCGTTAGCTGAGTGGCCGCGACTGGTGTACCACTGTACCCCATTTGATGGAGGCGGCCCTAGCTAGCTGCCGCCTTAGCTCCCACCACGGCCGCCTCCACTGAACCTTAAGCCGTCAACAGTCCACTTGTCAAGCTGTTCTGTTGCCGACGACCTCAGTGAGGGCGTACAACCCGAGTGGCGACTGTTAGCGGTTGCGCTCTATTAGTCTCGGGTTCACGCCGTGTGGCCTCCACTTGGTGGTGGGAAGATTAGGGCTCCCCTGGAGCGTTGAATCACGCTGTCAAGGGCTATTAGATTTGGGTTTGATCGAGTACTTAATTAACGACGCTTTAAATTAAAATTAAAAATGCTTTTGGGTTTTCCGCGAAATTCATATTGTAGCGGTTGTGATTAAAAAAATTGAATTTAGGATACTTCTTTAAATGCTGCTGCACATGTTTGGTAAATATATTTGATCACTTTGTTTGTTGTTGCACGGAAAATTGAAATTAAATTGCGTGCCCTTTTGAATGCTTGTGCGTATGCTTTGTAATTGTATTTGATTGTTGCGTCTGTTTACTGAAAGGAAAGTTTGAATTCATTTGAGATTGAATGACGCGATTTGGAAAATTAGGTATATGTTTTGTGATAGTGTTTAATCATTTTGCTTTGTGAAAAGGATAATAACCCTATTTGTGCCGAAGGGAATAAGAGTCAATTATCTTTTGGTTTACATTTTGTTGGCACTGTCTAAGATATTTATTTGAAATGAGAAATATGGCTGTCTCTTACGTTTATTGTTTTGTTTACTTTGTCAAGTTGACCTATGTGCATCAATGATTACTTTGTCTTAATTAATTCTGTAGTTGAACATTGATGCTTTTGAAAAATTAGTTGAAATTTGAGCATAAGACTACCTGCCTAAAGGGCTATCTGGTTTGTAGATTATCAGATGGAAATCAGCTGTCGCACCATTTGGTAAATGATTATATGGTGGACGGCTTGGTTATGCCTACTTGTTTGAAAATTCATACTAGGGACTATCTGTGCGTTTCGTTCGGCTCTCCACAGACGACGTTCATGGGGAATTTGGGGGTGCTCTCTGCACTGAAGCTTAGGAGGTCCCTCTGGGCCGCTTCGTGTCGCGTCGCTGTTTGCAGACCTGATCTGGTCGGATTGCGGAACTAATCATAGGAGCGCAGATAGGTGTTTGAAGGAGGTCGTCGGACTTCTGTCTAGGAATAGGACTTATTTATGTGCTGCGATGTCCAGGAAAGGCATCCAGTTCAACCCTCCAGCTAGCCCACGTTGGGGCTGTAATTTTGGGGCGTTGGTTAGGGTTGCAAGATCTGATGGGATGCCTAAGGTGGCCTAGTTTGGTTGTGGGTTCGGTCTTGCAACTTGCCGTCGCTACCCTGTCCCGCTGACCGGTTTTCTTGCGGACCTAAATCCTTAAGTCCGGGACGGGGGTTTGTTCGCGCCAAGCGCTAATGTCAATAATTGACGTCAGATCTAGAATCTACGATACCGGTTTTGACGTCCCGTCGTGTCGAGGACACGCAAGGACAAGCCAGTCTAAATTCATCGCTGCGATAGATAGCACGCGGTCTATTTTTGTCGGGAACTCGTAATGGTAGGCGCGTATAGTAAATATACTGAATGGAAATTGTAGCGCGTATTCCTTGCTGAGAGCTTCACCCGGGACTTTTGGGTTTAACGCTGAGTCCGTATAAGTGGATTCGCCTGTATTAGCTACTAATGCGGTATTTGATATTCTAGAAATAACTGTTGCCACGCGAAACGGTAGTGACCTTTGATCCGTACGTTCTGTGTTCGTTTTGCGAGTTAGGCGTTATAACAAACGAGATTTAGTGGCTTCTGTAAGGTAGTTAATCGTACGACAGGGTTACTGGACTGTCATCGTGACTAACGAAGAAAGTGACGTGAGGTGGAGAGGTGCTGAGGTCCGGACTGCTGCAGAGGTTAACGGTCTAATAAGGTCAATAACACTACCAGCCACACTCAGACACACATCACTGACCCTTACTTTCCTAGCACTATACAACCACATGCGACCTGACCGAATCCTGAGGGACCAGTCGCCTTAAATATAGGTAAGTAAGCTCCATTTATTAGAATAGAACGCTCCCCCCAGATTGTTTATTGTAATTAGAAACTTTTCACCCTTGGCGTTAGGACGCCCGACCTGCACCTGCTTGTAGGTTCTTCGTCTATGGGCCGCGGAGGATCCTACTCCTGGGATAGGTAGTTGCCGGCCGTAACAATGACCTATATATACATACATACAAATATATAAATACAGGCATTCACATACAAATAACTATGAATATATGCGTCTGTTTAGCAATACATATTAAATGGATGAATCATGTAAAATGCCTTGGCTTCAATAAAGGTGTTTTTCCGATATTAATACGATAGAAAGTTATAACTTACGCTTACGATTTTTGAAGGACCGGAATGTGAATAGCTGAATAGGTGACTAAGGTTGGTACAAATAAGTTTCGGTGTTATTTGTGTGTAGATGAAAGATTTACAATGTATTGCGAGAATAATAATGCACTTATTAACGTTTTTTTAATGTATAATTTGATTATACAGCGTGCATTGTGTGTATGTGTGTGTGTAGGGACCTATTTTATGGAGTGGTTGCCAAACTTGAACAAACAGGAATAATAAAAAATGAATGAATTTCATGACATTCCATGTTATGAAGAAGAATGTAACTACAGAAAATACTGAAGAAAAAATTTAAAAAAAGGTAGCTTTCAACTATCTAGAAAGATAAATAAACAACGGCCTTTGTTTCGTGGTACTCACGTTGTCAGAACAATTCAAAAATAGTTCCTAAATGTTTAACATTTTGATTAATTGTAAACAACTTAAGTAAATAAAAAACAAAAGAATTACTATAAACTTATATTATATGCCGGTGTTTAATAAATATGTATATATATCTATATATATGTAAAACCGACTACAAAGAACTTATTTAATTAAAATAATTCCTATTACAAAAGTCGGAGCTAAGACATGTAGTTTGGATTAAAGTACTGACTTTAGTAGCCGTGGTTTCTTTTATAGGGGTGATAAACTAGCACACAGTCCACCTGATGGTAAGTGGTTGCGCGGCCCATAGACATCTACATCTATCCTCAATAAAGAATCAAAATGCAGATGCGTCGTTACCCGTGAAGATGGAATGCATTTTTTCCAGTAAAAAGGGTCTCTGGTTCTCTACACTCACCATACAAACACTGCAGTGTTAAGCTGCTATCTTACGCTGGTATTCTGTGAGAGCGTGGTCCTTCCCCGGTCAAGCCGACCCATTCGTGCTACAACTATACTACTAATATAGCTGCAGTATGGCTCTACCACGTAGAGTGGAAATATCTCATCGGAAATCTCCTAACATCAGCATATTTAAATTCTTCTCACTCACACTCATAAAAGTATATCAATTAAATAGAATATTTAAATTTGTAACTTTACAGCTTTAAGAACGTTGCCAAAGGGTACTTGCTAATTTTTAATTTATTGGAAGTGGAATTTCACAACTTAAGGACGCTGCAGTCAAATATTAAGCAACTTAAATTGAAAGTTCAGAAACTGCAAAGCTTTCCGAAACTACGTAGATCTCACAGATTTCAGTGTGTGGTTCAAGTTAAAAAAATTAAAATGATAGTTATATGTTCTAAGTCATATCTTTAGATAACACTTTTTGCAATCTTTAACAATTCATGTATTTTTTTACCGACTTCAAAAAGGAGACTCATAACTTTTGGGTTATGGTTATATAACTGGGTGAACCGATTTCGATAATTCTTTTTTATTTGAAAGCTGGTGCATTTCATGTCATCCCATATAAATTTGATCAAAGTTTGACCAATAGTTTTTGAGTGATTCTTAATAATTTACATTGAAGATGGTTGTACAAAATTTATAATTTTAATTTTTTTTTCATTCATGCATTACATCTTATCAAAAGTCCACTGCTGAAGATTCCCCATTAGATTGCTTCATAGGGGGATATTTGCGATAGCGTTTTATTATTTTGTTATCATCAGGGACATATTGCTGACCAACCTTTGCTTCATTTCTCTCTGTCGCCGCTTACGACAGGTCTTGGGTTAACTCTATAATTATTAGTTTATTAATAGGTTGATGGTTGAATCACATAAATATTTTATTAACACGCGTAATGTGTTTTTACGCTTTTCTACGCTCATTGATAAAAAAATATAAATGAGATATAATTTATTATAAAAAATTATATCTCATTTATAATTTTTAGTAGTTCATTATCTCTTCACCTACCCTGGGTATCACGTGAGCATTATGATGCTATTCTACGCTGGTATTCTGTGAGACCGTGACGTCCTTCCGCGGCTAACTGACTCATTCGAATTACTTGCTACTCATGTACTCTTAATTAGCAACGGCGTAGCCCTACTGTCTCGTTTAATATGGTCAAAAATTGTCATACAATAGACTGACTTAGTGATGCAGAAACATTTAAATACGATGGCTCCGTGGCTCAATAGCATAATTTACTTAATGAGTTTCGACTCTGAAACCCGTGGAATTGTTTCCCGCACGGAACAAATGTTTGTATGGCCTACAAATAATTGTTGCGGGTCTAGATGTTTGTCCTTGAGTAATATTTGAATGTATACTGCCTCCACGATACAGGGAAAAATATTAGCGTAACGTTTTACTAATGAAAAAAAATTAGTTATGTGTATGTTAAAATGGCAAAAGAACGTAATTGGAAACAGTAGTCATTTTTAGAAAACGATGAGAACAAGCAAGAAAATGTGCCAAGTGGACATGTATTGTGTGCAAGACTAAGCTCCAGATTTATTAATAAGTAGTTTCGCCTGCAGGAATCAAAGTTCAAGACAATGGTAAAAGCTACAGGATAAAAAATGTAGAAAATCACATAGAGAAAATATGTCTTATAATTGGTAGAGTATATTATAGAATATTATGATTGTAGCACAAAAGATTGGCTCGACCAGAGAAAAACCTCGCTCTCATATAAAATAAGCGTAAAATGGCAGCTTATTGCTGATGTAATTTGAATGATGAGTATAGAGAACCGAGGAACCTTTTCACTGGAAAAGAGGCATGCCATTTTAGTCTTCAGAGGTGACAAAACTTCTAAATTTTGATACTTGATCGAGGGTAGATGTAGATGTCTATAAGCCACAACATCCACTTACCATCAGATGGATTTTACTGGCTGATTTTTTCCTTTCTGGAAGATGGCTTGGTGAATTTCACCCCGAATCCACTTCGAACTTTTAAATAATAAAATATAAAATGTATAAATAACTCGATCATAACGCCAGCTATCGGGTATAGATATCGTGCTTTTCTTTTTTGGTACTAAGGTAGCCTTCATTTGTACAATAATAGTCCTGAATTGTTCTCATAGGGTTAACGTACGTGAACGTCGTAAAGTCGTACGAGTCAAAATATATATAATAAACAACGGTTCTAGCATTGATTTAATTGTATTATATTTAATCGAATTTTTTCGATACCAATGGAGCCAATGTGAGTTGGATCCTATTTGCGATGAAGAGACACGCTTGTATTTTGGAGGCGTTGAATCTCATGGGATTGGCATTGCCTCATTTGGAGACTGCTTGCAATAAGAGATTCACACACTTAACGATAGCAGATACAGAGAGATGGTTCTCTCAAAAAGTTCTTCACCCAGCTGATGAGGGGATGATTCGTACGGTTGCCTAAAATCCTATCTAAGCAGACTCTGACAAAGGCTTTCGAGACATCAAGGTAAACAACAATGACTTCCTTATTCTTCTCCAGAATTGCCCCATATGTTTGTAGCATACTCTAGAAGGTTCATAAGAATATATTTACAATAAAAAGAACATACAGTCCTACTCCCTGCGGTATAGTGGCCAGAACGTTGGCTGTGCTTACTCACTTTACTTTGCTTTGGGCGAAAAATAAAATCAAAGTAAACAACAAAAGCCTCCTCATTCTTCTCTAGTTAATTGCCCTATATGTGTGTGGCATACTCTAGAAGGTTCATAATAATATACGTGGGGCAAATTGAAATGATCGGGAATAAGAAAAACCACGTGCACGGTATAGATAAATTGTATTTTATTGTTTTTCGAAGTATTCTCCGTTCACCTTAATGCACTTTTCCATTCGTGCAAACCAATCATTAAAACAGTAATTCCAGTCTGAAGTTGATGTTGACAAAATGGCTGATTTGTACGCTTCCACAGCTGCTTCGGGGTGTTCAAACCGTTGACCGCGTATTAAATCTTTCATTCTAGGGAATGTAAAGAAATCGTTTGGGCTCAAGTCAGGTCTGTACGGAGTATGGCTCATCAGCTCAACGTTTTTCTGCTTCAAAAAATCATTTGTATTCCGAGCCGTATCGGAGCTCGCATTATCGTGATGTAAGATGATGCGACGTTTTGGGTTATTTTTTCGGAGTTCGGCTATCATTTCTGGCAAACAAACCATGATATACCACTCAGCGGTAACCGTTCTGCGTTCCTGTAAAGAAATTGTAGCAACATGCCTCTTTTTAGAGACAAACGTAGCGATCATTTTCTTTGACACGCTGCGGGAGCGAACCACTTTCGTTGGTTTGACCTCGCCTTCGAAGACCCAAACTGCTGACTGATGTTTTCTTTCAGGTTCGTATGAATAAATCCATGATTCGTCACCCAAGACGATATTATAAACGGCATTTAACTTCCCTCCATTGATGTGTTGCAAAGCATTCCGTCACCAATATAAACGAGCCGCCTTTTGCTCTTCGAACAAATTGTGGGGAACCCAGCGGGAAACTAGCTTTCTAACACACAGCTCATTATGTAATATCGACTGAATTACAGTCATTCCGATACTGATAACAGCCCGAATCTGCTCGTATGTCACATGGCGGTCATCTAATATAATAGTTCGCACAGCTGCGATGTTTTCAGGCGTGACCGCTGTTCTTGGTCGACCTGCAGAATAAAAGTGCTGAGCGACAAATGACCGCGTCGGAACTCGGCATACCAGCGGTATATTCTCGTTTGACCCGGTGCTTCAACATCATAAATCGAAACAAGTTCACTGAGACATTTATCTTGAGATAAGCCGCGACGTAAATTGTGATAAATTATGCCACGGAAATGTTCACGCGTGAGCTCTATTTCTGTTAACGACGTGTCAAATTTAAACCAACATAGTTTTTGTTTTTAAACATTTTTTTTAATTGTTTGAATGTCATTAAGATTCTAAGAGGCCAGTATTCAAATTCTAAAAAAGGTTTGATTGTAACTCAATCAGAAATATTTTATTCCTGATCATTTCAGTGTGCCCCTCCGTATAAAAATATTTACAATAAAAAGAAAATACAGTCCTACTCCCTGCGGTGTAGTGGCCTGATCGTTGGCTGTGCTTGCTCAATTTACTTCGTCTTTGGGAGAAAAAATAATTGAGAAATAATTGCAACCAGCCGTGGGTGGAATTCCTTAACAAATTGATGCATGAACCATGCGGACGAATAGTCCCAAATGCAAATGGCGAATATACATTAGTCATTTCTCAAAGACATATTTTCATCATTTACTCAGTCAAACTTTTGATAAAGATTTAAATTTTGAATTTAGAAGAGATTGTAATATTGCTTGACTTTTTTATCATTTTAACTTTTCTGTCAAAGTCCTATAATTGTTACCGGAACCAAGGCTCGTGTTCTGAATTACGACGCCGCTTGAAAATGAGAACTACTAAAGCGGTCGCTCATCTAGCACTCAGCGTGAAGTGTTACTTAACCTCTTTAACCAAGCCGCTGTAAGATTCAAGCGCTTGACATAATTATTTTGAATGTTTTTAATGAAATTCTGTCATTATCACTTATACATTGTAGAGCTGTGGTACACTAATAGACGGGTTCTGCGGCCTTAATACATTGCGCACTAATTTACGGTAAATTCTCCGTAACTCCTTTAGCCGACTGTGAGCAGATGAACATATTAGTTCTTGTTTTGAAAACCGCGAATGTTGTTCACGGCTATCTTACACATATTTCGTTTAATGTGACTAAGAAAACGTTGTTATCATTTATATGTGTGCGTGCGAGCTACCTGCCCGCACCCGCGCCCGCAGGATTTATAGTTGTGACACAGTTTTTCTTCTGAATTGCCCGTCTAGTAGCATACATAAAAGTATTTGGGTAGCATAGATGCCCTCGCCGTAAATAGCAAAGTATGCAAGAAACCCGGCTTTGATCTCCGTTTGCTCCAATTAAATTACTAATTGCAATTTTAAATGCTGAATTGGCACGTGCATTTTTTACGAAACAATAAATTTTATCATCCGAAGAATTTACCTCATTATATGTGCTTTTCTGCCATGTCGGTGCTTTGTAGGCAAAGATCACCATACACGTTGATAACCTGAAAAAATATTACAAACTTCGATTGAAATAGGATAAAAACTAATTCACACCAGTGTAAATTTATTTGTTACGATTCAAACACAAAGCTACACTGAATTCTATGATGTTTAACGTGTCACACAAAAGTGATGACTCGTAATTTGCTTTGATCCAAGTTCAGTTGATAAGGCTTCTGTGTTAACACAAAAATTTTATTCCAATTGGAAGAATATTTTTGATTAAGTTTTATTTTTTTCGATAAAAAAATAAGTGATAGCTTTGTAATGTAATGTTTTGACTCTTTTTCTGCATAGAATTCCCTCTGTGTAAGTACAGCCATCTTACATATTCCTGCCGTTTAAAACAGTGTCTGTACTGCTGTGTCCTTCAGTGTGAAGGGTGTAGAGAGCTGGTTCAACCACAGACTGCACGACATTCCATCTTAATTATCGCAGGAGACAACGTATCTGTTGCATTATTATTTCAAGTTGTCTGTAGGTGTATATGGACTGTAGTAGCCAAAGACATTTAAGTAGTAGTGGTAATAGACCGGACATCAGCAGCAAAATTGTCATCTGTAACGTATGTCCTATAGGATATCTTATATATATATATGATATGTTAGTCTTAGTGACATCGTCATAAATTCAAGACGCATTCTTTTCATATCTTTAAAAAATATTTTATAGAAAATATGCCCGGTTGTGCAGTAAGATATTGTAAGTCACGATATGGAGCAAAAAATTAACGTGATTTTGGTTTGTTATCGTAAGTATAACGTATATTTACCGAATAATCTATAAATTTTATTATTTTTAGTAGATTGTTCTAGAAAATTTATTTTTATTGTACTAAGCGCCCTCTGTTATCCTGTAGCGTCACTATTTATTTAATGTTAGTGATTGACGACGTTTATCGATTGGGGTTATTGATAAAATAATATACAGGAAGCCATACCGATACTAACAAAAATGAGTAGCATATACCAACTATGCTAAGTAGCCTACTTTATGTGGAAGGGTGGGAAATTTTTTTTAGGCATGATGATGAGATTTTCTGTGTTGCTTATGAACATGCTGAGGATACTTGCTGTGTTGATGTTTAGCAATACAGCAAGCAGGGGCGTAGCTACCGCCGTATCAGCCGTATCAATGATACGGGGCCCCCGGGCTACAGGGGCCCCGAACGTGTGTAACAAAAAATTCCAAGGACTTCTACGGGACAGGAAAGGCTATCACTATTATTTATAGAAGCAAAGAATTAAAAAAAAATAAACTGAAACCTCTTCAGCTATGAATGCCGCCGAATCGTCTTGAGCTATGTTAGTATTGTTTGGCTAGGTTAGTTCCTAGAAGTATTAATTGTAAGTAATAACTTATAATCAATATATAATAATTTTAATTCAATTCAAGTGTTTTTGTTACTTTTATGAAATCTATACTCTTCATTTATTTATTTATTTATTCGTATGGCATTCTTACAATCGTTCACAATAAATTAAAATTAAAATCAAAATTATAAAGTTATTCTATCTTTTTAATTGCTGAATCCATGTGATAGCGTCGTATTCGAGATAGAACAAGTCTGTTGGGTAGCCGTGGTACCTTGTGAGTGGGCAGTCTCTAGCTATATGCTCAACATCCTGGACAGCAGCTCCACACTCACACCCCGGTGTTTCCCTTCACCCGCTCATGGACATGAAGGCATTGCTTCGCCCGCATCCGGTTCATACCCTATTCAGTTGGCACTATTCCCTTCTTGGGAGCGCAAAACCGGCAGGTTTATGTGTAGGGTTGATGGTAATTTCCATGCTATCAGGGAGTTTTGCGTTCGATTCCTGGAACCACTCAGCAGATGTGTTAAATCCGCCGGACATGAGTTCACATGTGGTCTGGTATGGTGGGTTACGTGACTTCAGACGGTGGGTTGGCGGATCAGTAAACTCCGCGTGAGTTGGCAGGTTGGGATTTCCGTAGATCTTCTGGGACTCTCGTAGCAGTATTTGTTGTCTTCTCAAATGGGGTGGGCTTATATGGCTTATCACGGGGAGCCACTGGAGGGGGGTACATTTTAAGGTTCCAGATATGCATCTCATGGTCTGGTTCAGCTGGGTGTCCACATGCAGCATATGTGCACTATTTAACCATACTGGTGCACAGTACTCTGCTGTTGAGTACACCAAACTGAGACCGCTTGTACGCAGCACATCGGCGCTGGCCCCCCCAAGTGGTGCCCGCTAGCCTCTGCAAGATGTGCGGAGCGTACGTGAGACTCCGATCGCGAGTCACGCCCAGGTATCTCGGAGTGGAGTTGTAGTGCAACATGGCTCCAGCAAACTCAACAGTGGGTTCGTATTTTGCCATTTGGTTAGCCAAGTGAAAGGCAGTTACTTCGGTTTTGGCAGTGTTTTGTACTAAAGTATTTGTTTCCTAAAGTATTTGTCTAGTCTACTTCAGTCCTCGTTAAGGATACCTTCGGATGGTTTGAAGGTTTCGTGTTGGGAAGCTAGTGCTGTGTCATCAACATACATAAATTTACGACTCTGCGTTTCAGGTATATCATGTAAGTAAAGATTGAAGAGCAGCGGCGCCAAAACTGAACCCTGTGGTAATCCATTGTTCAGAGTTTTGGTACGACCATGAACTCACGGTTCCTAAGCATGCTATTTAACTGCCCCACCATTTTTCTTTATGGTACCGCTTTCATGAGCTTATAGACCAATCCTTGCCGCCAAACTCGGTCGTATGCCGCTGACAGGTCTATTAAAACAGCAACCGTCCTTAGCTTCTTATGAAACCCTGCTTCAATGTGGGTTGTGAGGGACAACACCTGTCGGTACAGTTGCGGCCACAACGAAAGCCAGCTTGTTCCGCTGGAACCACCTTATCAATGAGAGGCAAAATGCGGTTGCAGATTAGTCTCCCCAGAAGTTTGTAGACACCGCTCAGAAGGGCGATAGGACGATAGCTCTTAGGATCGTCTGCAGGTTTTTGGGGTTTCAGCATAGCAATATTCTTCGATCTATTGAAGTTGCGAGGCAATTTGTAACGTAAAAGGATATCTGAGAACTTTTTCAGCTATTTCCTGCATTTCGGGCCCAGGTGCTTTAGAAACTCATTGTAGACTCCATCGAAACCAGCAGCTTTATTAGGGGGGAATAGTTTCAAGGTGCGATCGGTTTCATCTTGGGAGAATTCTCGTGACAGCTGGTAGTCAATTGGTAGCGACGCCTTGAGCTGTTTAGCGCACTGTTGTGTCGCCCGGGTATCATCATTCATGCCTTTAACTGGGGACACTTCAACTATGCTGCTTGCAATCGCGTTGGCTAGTGGAGCGATCCGCCACGGGATTTTGTTCCGGTCTTGCCTGCCAACCCATTGAGCATCCTCTAAGCTTTCCTGCTGGAAATCTTAAAATCCATTGACTCTACGGTATCGAGCCACCTATTTTGACGCCCTTCATCGAGAGATTTCAGAAGGTCATCACCTATTTCATAGTTACCCGTGCAGGGATGTACGCCTTGCTGTAGCCTCGGAGAATGCTCTTTTTTGCTGTTGCTATGTTAAGTTTAGTGTATCTCTTGTAGTTTTCGGCACAGGGAGGTATCCATCTGATAACAGCATCCATGTCAGCGCTGAATTTGGACTAGTCTGCTTTGTGGAAGTTCCATCGAGGCAAAGGCACGGAGTTTGTTAAGGGGATCTTAATACCAACCTCCACAAGCACCTATCGGTGCTGGTTGTTCGGGAAGTCTGAGAGAATTCTTCGTGTGATTTGTAATGGGGTTCGATTGATGTCACAGGTAGTAAACGTTAAGTCTGGATTATAATCCCGTTTCCATCTTGCTGACCTGAACGATCCTCTATCCTTGGCATTAAATACCAGGAGTAGGTTGTTGTTCTACGCCCATTGCAGGAAGTGTTCACCATTTGCATAATTTTTGTTATATCGCTAGGTCGGGTGATGACTGTTGAAATCGTCGGCATATAGGCATGGATGTGGGAAAGCGGGGTGATTGGTAGTCCATGAAGAGTTCGGTGGTTTGTATACATTTACAATGGTAAGGTTATTGATCTTTATTGCAGAGGCAAATACATCCGGACCCCAAGGCAAGTCTCCGCACCGACATGTTAAATACCGTCTTTAACATAAGTGGCCATGCCATATTGCGAGTGGTTAATTGAATGAGCAAGGTAGTATCCCGGGATAGCACCACGTTTATATAGATCCTGTTCATCTCTAGCGTTAGTTTCCTGTAAAAGGAGTAACATCTATGTCATTTTCTAATAGAATCTTACTTACTACTTCTCATTTAGCTTGACTAATACTTTCTATATTAAGTTGGCAGGTTTGGGTAATAGATCCAATATCTCTAGTCCGGTGGCTCTCCGAGGAGAGCTGATCGCATTGAAGCATTTCAAGAGGGTAATTAAATGCTATAATAATTCTTTGAACGACTGTGATAGTGCTGTGAGGTTGCAGAATTATAGCGCAACAGTACAGCAGCCAGTAGTTTGTTGTTCGTTTAGCGCCACCCAGGGACACGTGCAGGGTGCGGGCGGCAATTCCTGCGGACACAAGCAATTTCATCCCCCTACTCTTCATTGGGGCCCCCCAACTAATTTTGATACAGGGCCCATCTAAGGCACGCTACGCCACTGACAGCAAGTCTTCTCTTTTACATACCGGGCTTCATTGTCTTGTGGTATTCAAGGACAAAACCATTATAGACCCTGGCTTACAGTGATAGGAGAGTGCTATAGGCTTGTGACATTAAAAAAAATTGTACTGTTAAAGATATTAGATTCAAGAAGTTGTAGGTTAAGCCTGAGTTAGAAAATAAGGTAAAACTTAAAATAACAATTTTTAATGATGTGGGTAGTGTCTTTTTAAGAAGAAGACGTCTCCATACATTCTTGGGCCCAAGTGTTAACAAGATGAAAGTACCATTTGAAAGCGTATATATAAACAATTAATAGCTGAAAAGCATTTCAAACTTAGTAACCTTCAACAACATTATCGATACTTTGGTATCGAAAGGGTAACACTCCTAAAACGATCTTATATTTTAAGCGTCACCTACTGGGGAATAGCTAAAATTTTTTCTTAATAAATGATAGCGTAGTTTTGCTATTTTTAGCTAGGGGGCGTCACACACGCACGAGCTTAAAGTTTTTGTATATAAATTTTCTTAATGCCCGCTCTATAGTATATATATATATATATATATATATATATATATATATATATATATATATATATTTTAAATCTCTTTGGTAGTAGCACTAGTCACTTACAATATTATAAAAAAATAGTTCGATTCTGTCGAGTTTTGGCGGGAAATTGAACGGCGGCGGTTTGCTGCTCCTGTATTATTGTTTAAATAATGGTTTGAAGTGGACTTTGATATGTAAATGTGGTGCGATTTTGTGTATTAAGTGTGTACGCATGTGAACTATTGGAAACGGTGAAACAAGTGATCTAATGGTGATGTGATTCTCAAGATAAGGCTGTCTGCTTAGGCACCTTGAGATACCATCGCCAACTGTCTGCTGGCCCAAGTTGCCGTCAAAATCTCCCAAGGACTTCACAATGTGACGCATCAACATATTGTGAAGTAGTGTACTATGAAGGAAAAATTTGTAATATGAAGGATAATCATACATTGAAAAATGGAAGACATGGCTGACGCACAAACCGTGCAGGCCAAGAAATGAAAGAAAAAAAAATGAAACTCGTAAGTGACTATAAAAAAAAAACTTTGGCTAGGGTTTAACTAAATGTTAGGATTCCTTCTACGTCTAGGAGTCCGTATGGGTAGGTGCCACCTTTACCACCTTCTTATCTATTTTTGCCGCTAAATAGCAGCGCTATGACTGCTGTGTTCCAGTGTCAAGGGCATTGAGAGCCAATACAAATACCGGATTTGAGGCATATTCTATCTTAGTCCTCAGGCGTGACATCGCTGTTGCCTTCATTGTTTGAAGTAAGATGCAGCTTGGTTCCGGTTCCCCGTATTCTTAACGGGTATGTAACAAGGTGAATTTTAGGTACTTAGTTTTAATTTGTACGCAATCTTACACACTTACACGCCCCTTCAGTAATTTTACTAAATTAAACCCAAGATGCAAATCGTAGGGCTGAAAGGACCCATCATTCAAATATACATATTTGCACCGATTAACTATTATGCTCATGTTCTTCTCGTCATCTCGAGGGTAATAGCTGAAAATCAGTGTTCGCTCTCTGAGCAATATTAATCGCTGAGCTAGGACCCATTTGTCAAACTGCAACATACATGTACATTTAGATTTTAAGTTTTTGTAAATAAATTTTTTTCGTAATACGTTACTGTGTACTTAGTTTAGTCAATGAATTTATGTGTGTGATTGGAGAAACAAATAAATGCTTTATCTATCTATCTATATCTAAGGTGTATTTTCTTCTAACTTCATACTCCAGTGAGCTTGTGTTTTTTGTTTATGTTTTATAGCTCATTAAAAGTAATGTTGAGTGAGCAATTTGTCAGTTGCGTTGCTTAATTACGTGTTGGCGGTCTTCACATTTCTTCGAAATCACTTAGTTTCTCATACAAGCAGGTTTTATTGCCAGTACGATGTTTTCCTTTCAGTTCTAAGCACGTGTTAAATCAGCTCTTAAAATTGTATTTTACATTTTTTTCATTGGTGCTGATGGGTAACGATCTCACGGTTTCTTAATGACATATTTGCCTATATTTTGATGGTTGCGACCGAAAAGGAAAATGGCCTAATGGCTGCAGCGATATTAGTAGTATAGTTGCAGCACGAATGGGTCGACTCGATTGGGGAAGAACTTCGCTCTCACAGAATACGAGCGTAAAATGGCAGCTTGACACTGCTGTGCTTCGTATGGTGAGTGTAGAAAACCGGAGACACTTTTTACTGGAAAAGAGGCATTCCATCTTAGTCCTCACGGGTAATGACGCATCTGCATTTTGATTCTTTATTAAGGATAAATGTAGATGTCTATGGGTCACAGCAACCAATTACCATCAGGTGGACTGTGTGCTCGTTTGTTGCCCTTTTCTATAAAAAAAATATTTGCCTATATTTTGGTGGTTACGACCGAAAACGAAATTGATCGAAATTATAATTTTGACTTAAAAACCGAAAACGAAATTCAGTCGGACATTAATTTTCACCTAGCTATATCAAGAAGTCGCTAAAATGTTGTATTGACATCTAAAAGTCCTTAATATTTTAGGTAAATATTACATCAAAGAGATTGAGAAAACATCAACATAATAATTATTCTAATTTCTAACAGAATTTTACAGCGCAGCTTAATCGAAAGTTGATTGATTAAATTCGGATACAATAAATCCGACGGAATAAAAATTAGACTGTGGGAAAAGGAGGAAAAATTATAAATTAATATTTTTTTATTCCTACAAACTCTTAGTAAAAGAAACCAAATAATAACCTTATAAAATGATGTTCTCATTGTATTGTAGCAATCAATTGGCAGTTAAAACTCAGCATGATGTTGCTGTATTAACAAAGTTAATACAGTTAAAGAGCTACATATGGCGATTTGAGAGCACTCACTGGACAATTAATAATTATTAAAAAAAAGTATTATAATTGTATTACGAATAAATATCGAAATAATTGATTTCACATAAGTACTTAATACACCATAATTACCGAGCTTTGCTTGACTTTGGTAGGAAAAAATCTTAATTTTCTCTGGGAACAAACCTATTTAGATAAACTTGGAAAGCAAAACGTTGTCGAATGACTAAATTATATGTAGTAGAGCCACGCTGCGGCTATGTTATACATAGTTGCGGCACGAATGAGTAGCCTAGTCTGGCAAGACCACGCACTCACGTAATACCAGCGTAAAATAACAGCTTAATAATGCTGTATTTCATATGGTGAGTGTACAGAACCAGAGATACTTTTTAGTATTAACGAGGCATTCCATCTTAGGCCTCAGGTGTAATTGCGCATCTGCATTTTAATTCTTAATCGAGGATGAATGTAGATGTCTATGGGCCAGCATCCACTAATCATCGGGTGAACTGTGTGCTCGTTTGTCACCCACTTTCTATTCACAAATACTAGAAATCATAAAACCCATTTCAGAGAAACATATGTACAAGAACCCTACTTATTTTAAAGTATAGGATTCCAAAATCATAGACTTTAATCATCATAATTATTTCCATTCTCCGCACAGTTTACAACTGGATATTGTCTTCTACTACAGAAGTTATGATTTTACGTAAGCGCTACTCTATTCATATGTTACAATGCATTTTATTTAGTTAGTCGTATAGTGGCGGTGTAAGAATAAAAAAGTAATACAAATATCATCTCATGAGTGTCCTAAGAGGCGAAACAGATGGAGATTGACAGCAGCGTCTTCTTAATAATGACTAATGTTAATAAACTGCGGTTGCCAAGCCGTCTGCCAAGCTTGGCTACTATGGAAAATAGCCACCTTATAAGGCATTTTGGGCAAATGAGGGTAGGCATTTGTTTAGCAGTGGACTTTTATAGGCCATAATTAATGGATGGATTTAGTTAGCGGTCATAGTAGGTAGTCTCTACCACCATCTTGAGCTACATAACCACTTACCAGATGGGACAGTAGTCACGCACTGGCACGTAATAGTTTTATTAATTTGCATGAATGTAATCACCAAAGTATACAAATAGTGTGTGAGGGTTTTCTATGATGACATACTGAACCGCTGCCTGATTCATAATGACATTCACATTTCGTTCACTGACGTCATGATATTGCTATGAAAATTGACGTTTAGAAAGTAAAACTAAACTAAAAAAAAATTATCACGCACAATAGCGCTTGGCCCTTGTTACATGCAACAGTGATTTTTGTGTTCTTTGCAATAAGACGTGAAATGCGTTGCAGACTTAATTATAAGAAGATCTTCAAAAAGGCCGCAATTAACATTTTAATGAACGAATCTGAGCCGAAGTACCTCAGGTGTTAATCGCTCGCAGTCAATTTCACAGTACGCGAGTAACCCACGTTTCACTCGTGGTTGAGCCATGCTGCAGCTATATTAGTAGTATAGTTGTAGCACGAATGGGTCGCCTCGACCGGGGAAGGACCACGCACTCACAGAATACCAGCGTAAAATAGCAGCTTTACTGCAGCGAAACTTAAAAAATGCGTTGTCACCCGTGAGGACTAAGATGGAATGCCTCTTTTCCAGTAAAAAGGGTCTCCGGTTCTCTACACTCACCATATGAAACATGCAGGGTTAAGCTGCTATTTTACGCTGGTATTCTTTGAGAGCGTGTTCCTTCCCCGGTCGAGCCGTTGTAGCACATTTTTGTGCTACAAATATACTACTAATCTGCAGCATGGCTCTACCAAGTGCTCGGAGGTAAAGGAAAACATCGTGAGGTAACCTGCATGTCTGAGAAAAAAGCCCTGTGCCCAGCAGTGGGACGTATATGGCCTGTTACTTTACTTTTTTACTTTAAATCTCTTTTGAAAAATTTGAAGCATTTTTATTGCGTTTAATCATTTGAAACAAATGACTGTTTTATTTCAATCGCGTAAAAAAACACGTTAATTGCTGCCTATTCATACTTTTTTATGAATGAAACTGTAAAAACTCGAAACCATGCATACTTGGCTTTAAAAAATCGTTGTGTAGTCTTTCATTCGTGATGAATGGCCTGCAAATGTTTAGACATCTAACGAACGAGTTATGTGACGTTCTTTGTACACAAACATAATAGAGGGAATGAATGAACTCTTTTAGCACAAGACTCACAAAAGTATTTGAATACAAAGAGAGTCCTTTCCTTAAGACGTTATACCGGGCGGTGTTTAGTTCATATAAACATATTCCTTTATATCCTACCTGATTATGACAATAGAAAAATATTTGTTTTCGATGCAAAGTATATCATAAATTAAAATATAAATATTTATAGGTTTATGAGATTTCCAATACTGTAATGACATACGACAGACTATTACGTCAGTACTGTCATCACGATATCTCTAAAACTATACTCCCGATTTACTTGAAATTTAGTATAGTTACTCATTTCGCAAGGTAGATGCTCACTAAGAACGGATTTTAGGAAAGTCTCATTAAAAAAAAATCTTAATATTTTACATCTAGGTTCCGCAATAAAATATTATCGTGCGCCCAGTGAAACGAGCGGGTCTCAGCTAGTGATTTTATAAAAGTTAAAAACTTCTAAAATTACTAAAACAACTCGTTTATATACCAATGTTATCAAACATCCAGCAAACATATTTAATGATCATGAAAAATAAAAGATTTCAAAACATACAGACATAGCCACAGTAGTTTTTATATTGTTCTTGAAAAAAAATAGTCTACTAATCAGAGATAACTGGAATGATGATTTCATAATCAGTCCAAGCTGCATTTGTCTCTCAAGGTTGCCTACTTGTGTTCGTACAGCGAGACAGCAACAGTCGTTAAAGACCTGTTCTTCAAATTTCTCCAAGCTTTTGTCTAAGTCGATTGTATTTTAAAAACTTCATTCTGTCAAGCACAAGATGACAGGATTGATCTGGGGGCACGGTAGTGCCCCCGCCAAGTCGAGAAAAAATACGGCACGGCCGTACCATCCTTTTCTCGAAGCAGTTCAGGCCATTTTCGACCCCCTATAACGTCGTTGTTATATATAACGTGTGGAATCAAAGGTCACTACCGTTTCGCGTGGCAACAGTTATTTCTAGAATATGAAATACCGCACTAGTAGCTAATACAGTCGAATCCACCTATACGGACTCAGCGTTAAACCCAAAAGTCCCGGGTGAAGCTCTCAGCAAGGAATACGCGCTACAATTCCCATTCAGTATATTTACTATACGCGCCTACCATTACGAGTTCCCGACAAAAATGGATCGCGTGCTATCTATCGCAGCGATGAATTTGGACTGGCTTGTCCTTGCGTGTCCTCGACACGACGGGACGTCAAAACCGGTATCGTAGAGGAGCGCGCGCCCTCTGACGTCAATTATTGACATTAGCGCTTGGCGCGAACAGTCATATATGTATAGTTTATACATAAAATGTATATATTATGTAGTTATTTATCATTTTGTGTAGTGTTATTTTACTCAATATTGTTTTTGTTTTTTATTGTTTTTTTTTTTTTATAAAACGTTACCCCCATACTAGGATTTTCTCCTGTGTCGTGGAGACAGTTTACAAATATAAATTGCACGAGGACAAACATCCAGACCCGCAACAATTATTTGTAGGCCATACAAATACTTGATCCGTGCGAGATTCGAACCCGCGGCTCCCAGCGCAACCACTCATTGCTAAACCACTGCGCCACGAAGCGGTCAAATTATTTATCAATATTGCCACATCTACGTCAAATTTTCACCATCCCATGGGTTGACTGGTAAAGAATGCCTCAAGGCATTAAGTCCGCCCTTTGTATTATTTTGTTTTAAGGAATACGATGACGAATAAGTAAGTAAATAAAAAATTAATAAAAAATAAAAAATAATTATCTTGATTACAAAGTTCGTAACACGTTTTAAAGTTTGAATTGTGAAAATTCAACTACGCGCTCATTTTCCAATTAATTGCAGATAAATAATCTGACGCTGCACCAGTTGGCACACAAGAACGCATTCCACTACGTACTCTTTCATGGAAGGCTTCCACTTTATTTACAACTATATTGACTTAAAAATGGTGTTTAATTGAACGCCATTTTTACTATTCGCTATCCTTAAGTGAAAAATTGTGTGTTCCAGTTCAATTGTGAAAAATATTATTTAGTTTTGTTATAATATATTAAAGAAAGGATAACTTAATATCACAAACCAATTTTTATATACATCTGCAGTCTACTCTTTTGTAAAGAGCCGGCAAAACTCCTGAAATTCAGGTGGTGCAGTTCTTCATGGTGGCAGTCACTTACCCTTTAGTGAGCCACATGCTCGTTTACACCCTCTTATATATAAAAAACTAGCCTATAATAGCTCGAAGAACTGACTAACGATGGTGATGAAAGGTTCTGGTGATTGGAGCAACAGTATCAACTCACCAACACAGTGTGAGCATGATGATGAAATTATGTAAACATGCAACATGGCGCATTCTTAGGCAAGTCAACATTTATCAAATATTAAATTAAAAGTATTATGACGTAGGAGAGTTTTACTAGGTGGAAGGAATTCTGCATTGTCGTGGTTGGCACCGCCTTCTTACTTATCTCTGTCACAAAAAATTAGCGAATACTAAACTACCTATTTAATTAACAGTTATTTCCTATGATTACCATGCAAATATCAAAATTTTCTGATCATCGTCATAACAGCCGAGGAAAGTCAGAACAGCCTACAATTAATTCTGTGCGAGGCAATAATGAATGAGTTATATACCATGAAGTTAGAATTTAAATAATTGGAAGCAATACCTTGAAAGCGTATCATCATCATCAGCATTACAGCCCTTCACAAGTCCACTGCTGAACATAGGCCTCCCCCAAAGAACACGACAAAGCACGGTACTGAGCCACCTGCATCCATCGACTTCCTGCATATCTTACCAGGTCGTCACTCCATCTAGTGGGGGGACGCCCTACACTTCGCCTGCCGGTACGAGGCTGCCAGTCGAGAACCTTTCTTCCCCATCGGTTGTCGGTTCTTCTACTAGTAATCCGTTGGGCTATGTCGGTCACTCTGGTTCTACTGCAGATAACCCCATTTCTGAGTTTATTTTATTTATTTCTACCACTTTATTTATATATTTCTACTGCGGATATGCTAATTTCTAAGTTTATCACGCAGAGTCAACCCGAGCATAGCCCTCTCCATAGCTCGCTGAGCGACCTTGAGCTTCCTCATCCGGCCAGCAGTGAAGGACCACGTCTCAGTTCCGTATGTCATCACTGGCAACACGCACTGGGTGTACAGTCTCGTTTTCAAGTTTTGAGGTATACCTGACGAGAAGATGTGCCGTAATTTTCCGAACGCTGCCCAACCGAGTTGAATCCGTCAATTGACCTCTCGGTCGAAGTTGGACTTACCTAGTCGGACTAATTGTCCCAGGTAAACATACTCGTCAACAATTTCGAGCTTAGTGCCCCCAACAACTACCGGCATATGTGTGACATGGACATTAAACATGATCTGTGTTTTCTCCATGTTCATCTTTAGACCTATCCGTTGGGAAACACTATTGTCGTCATTGAGCATAGTGCTTAGGTCTTCCAGCGATTCTGCCATAAGGACTATATCGTCGGCAAATCGAAGGTGAGTGATGTACTCGCCATTTATGTTAATTCCGTATCCTATCCAGCCCAGAAGCTTGAAAACGTCTTACAGTGCAGCGGTGAAGAGTTTCGGGGATATGACGTCACCATATCTTACACCTCTCTGCAATTGGATAGGTTTCGTACTCTGATTCTGTACTCGGATAGCCCTACTGTACAAGCACTTCAACACTTCGATATACCGACAGTCAACTTGACACCGCTGAAGGGACTGCAGCACCGCCCAAATTTCGACGGAACCAAAGGCTTTCTCATAGTCCACATACGCCAGACATAGTGGCAAATTGTACTCCTCTGACTTCTGTAAAATTTGCCGAAGGGTATGTATGTGGTCTATGGTGCTAAAGCCTTTTCGGAAACCGGCTTATTCGGGAGGCTGGAAGTCGTCAAGTCTGCGCGCGAGACGATTCGTAATGGCTCTCGAAAACAGCACGTAGACGCGGCTCAGAAGGGAAGTCGGTCTGTAGTTCTTCAAGAGAGCGTTGTCGCTTTTCTTGAAGAACAAGACCACCGTACTTCTGCTCCACGCCTCCGGTGTAATGCCACCATGGAGAACGGAATTAAAGAGCTTCTGAAGGACTTCAAGTACCAGTTTTCCACCCGCTATCAGAAGCTCCGCTGTAATTCCATCCTCGCCTGGAGGCAGATTCGAGGATTACTGTGTCCTCCCCCTATCTTCGGACTTCGGATCATCCTATAATATGCCAGCGTAACTTGTCTATCTCTTCTTCCAGCTCCACAATCTTCTCGTCAGTCCTAAGGGTGCGTGCGTTGTATGTTGCCAGGTCGTACATTCTTCAACAGATTTGACAGCATACAGGCAACTGAACAGACAGATCTCCAAATGCATGCGGCAGGACTTACGCAACTTCAATACAGCTCGTATTGAAGAAGCGATCGAGCAGAACCAAGGCTCCAAAGTCTTTGCCAGAGATCTGTCTGCCAGAAAGAGCCAACTGTCGAAGCTGAAGACAGAGTGTGGCAGCATCGTTTCCGGGACACCTGAGATTTTGAGTGAGATTGAGAGGTTCTATGGGCAGCTGTACATGTCATCGTTGGAGCCACACGCAAGTGTGAGTAACGATACAAGAGCGAGTCTCATCCGACACTATTCCGAAGATATCCCGGACGTCAGTCTGAGCGAGATTAGAATGGCTCTCCAGCACCTTAAAAACGGTAAGGCCCCAGGCGAGGATGGAATTACAGCGGAGCTTCTGAAAGCGGGTGGAAAACCGGTACTTGAAGTCCTTCAGAAGCTCTTTAATTCCGTCCCCCATGGTGGCATTACACCGGAGGCGTGGAGCAGAAGTGCGGTGGTCTTGTTCTTCAAGAAAGGTGACAACGCTCTCTTGAAGAACTACAGACTGATTTCCCTTCTGAGCCGCGTTTACGTGCTGTTTTCGAGAGTCATTACGAATCGTCTCGCGCGCAGACTTGACAACTTCCAGCCTCCCGAACAAGCCCGTTTCCAAAAAGGCTTTAGCACCATAGACCACATACATACCCTTCGGCAAATTGTACAGAAGTCATAGGAGTTCAATTTACCACTATGTCTGGCGTATGTGGATTATGAGAAAGCCTTTGATTCCGTCGAAATTTGGGCGGTGCTGAAGTCCTTTCAGCGGTGCCAAGTTGACTGTCGGTATATCGAAGTGCTGAAGTGCTTGTACACTAGGGCTAACTGTCGGTATATCGAAGTGCTGAAGTGCTTGTACACTAGGGCTACGATGGCTATCCGAGTACAGAACCAGAGTACGAAACCTATCCAATTGCAGTGAGGTGTAAGACAGGGTCACGTCATATCCCCGAAACTCTTCACCGCTGCATTGGAAGACGTTTTCAAGCTTCTGGACTGGAAAGGATACGGTATCAACATCAATGGCGAGTACATCATTCACCTTCGATTTGCCGACGATATAGTCCTTATGGCAGAATCGCTGGAGGAACTAAGCACTATGCTCACTGACCTCAATAGTGTCTCCCAACGGATAGGTCTTAAGATGAACATGGACAAAACAAAGATTATGTTTAATGTCCATGTCCCACCTATGCCGGTAGTTTTTGGGAGCACTAAGCTCGAAGTTGTTGACGAGTATGTTTACCTGGGACAAATAGTCCGGCTAGGTAAGTCCAACTTCGACCGAGAGGTCAATCGACGGATTCAACTCGGCTGGGCAGCGTTCGGGAAGCTACGACACATCTTCTCGTTAGACATACCTCAAAACCTTAAAACGAAATTGTACAACCAGTGCGTGTTGCCAGTGATGACATACGGAACTGAGACGTGGTCCTTCATAGCTGGCCGTATGAGGAAGCTCAAGGTCGCTCAGCGAGCTATGGAGAGGTCTATGCTCGGAGTTTCTCTGCTTGATAAACTTAGGAATGAGCATATCCGCAGTAGAACTAGAGTAACCGACATAGCCCAACGGATTAGTAAGCTGAAGTGGCAGTGGGCTGGCCATATAGCTCGAAGAACCGACAACCGATGGGGAAGAAAGGTTCTCGAGTGGCAGCCTCGTACCGGTAGGCGAAATGTAGGGCGACCCCCCACGAGATGGAGTGACGACCTGGTAAGACATGCAGGAAGTCGATGGATGCAGGTGGCCCAGAACCGTGCTTTGTGGCATTCCTTGGGGGAGGCCTATGTTCAGCAGTGGACTTATGAAATGCTGTAATGATGATGATAATGATGATGAAGTTAATGAACCAGAACTTCGAAGAAAAAGGTGAAGGTTAGTGAGGTAAGTATGGATTAAAGAATAGACACAATATAATACATGAAAATAGGTATGTTTAGATGCGTTTTCGCTCTTGAGGACTTAGAGGGCACCTAAATGTACTGTCACTGGTACAAAGGTAGACAGGTCTCGTCTGTCACCATACGAACACAGCATCATTAATCATCGAAGTTACGATGATATTCTGTGCTAAAATGGTCTCTCCCCGGTAGTTCGACCAATTCGTACTGCAGCCGTTATACTTGAGTGAACGGCAAAGCATAAACTTCTAACAAGAGTCCCGCAACTAGCTCACACAAGTGCAAGATTCACACATGATCGAAGTTACGAATCAGCGGTACATGGAAAAACTTTTGTAAGTTAATTTTGTAACGTCGGATGTTATTAAATGACCATATATTGTAAAACAATAAATAAACATAAACATAAAACAGAGAAAATATTAAGTTATAAATACTATCGACGCAGGCATTGTGACCCGCGTCGAGAGTACTAAATACCGAGTCGCGAGACCCTCGTACTCTCGTTTACTCTTGATAAAATTCAGCATGGCGCTACCTCGCAAAATATATGTATTTAATAGCGCCTATAATAAAATACGTTCAAAATTTTAATAATGTTCAGGTATGTAGTGAAATGTCATAACAAAATGTATTATATACTTGTACTACGATCTGGTTAACTTTGAACTCTCCCGGAAATTAAGTGCCACAGTCTGACATCAAATTTTAATATTTGTCTATTCGTGTTTCTAATAATTTAACAATATGTTTTCTAAAAATAAAATCAAGTTTAACCTTGCTTTTATTTTGTTTTTAAGTGTGTTGTGTTATGTTGCCTTGTTTTAAAGTTACAGCCTACTACGTCGCATTGCACGGCGCAGGCCTCCTCTCATTTCTGAGAAGGTTTTAGGGTCAGCAAAAGTCCGCTACATTGCTCCAATGCGTGTTGGCGGGCTTCACAGGTTTTTGAATTACTTTTTTTTATTTCTAAGTTTTCCTCGCGTTGTTTTCCTTCATCGTAGTGCACGTGGAAAGTCAGCACTTAAAATTGTAATTAATAATTTCATTGGTGCCGACAGGGTTCAAACATTCGATATTTACAGCGACCGCTTAGCCCCTTACCTACAATGGCTTGTCAGCTACCACGGCTTGTCTGATGGAATAGATGAGTAATACTAGTAAATATTTAAAAAAGTTAATTGGCAAAGAGACATTCCATCTTCAGTCCTCAGGGGTAAAAATGGATTTGATTCTTAACCAAAGATATGGTACGACAGTGGGCCACAGCGACACATATTTAATAATTTTACACAACGTCCAAGTTTTAATAGGTGGAGTGTGTTCGTTGAACACCTTAACTTTGATAGAAAGTGTTACAGAGTTTTTCGACTAAAAAATGGGGTCGAAAGTGCGAGATTTCTATTACACATATTATGTGTTATGGTAATAATATTAAATATTAATCCTCGTCTGCCAGAAAGAGCCAACTGTCAAAGTTGAAGACCGAATGTTGCAGCATCGTTTCCGGGACACCTGAGATTTTGAGTGAGATTGAGAGGTTCTATGGGCAGCTGTATACGTCATCGTTGGAGCCACTCGCAAATGTGAGTGACGATCCAAGAGCGAGCGTTATCCGACACTATTCCGAAGATATCCCGGACGTCAGTCTGAGCGAGATTAGAATGGCTCTCCAGCACCTTAAAAACGGCTAGTTCCCGGGCGGGGATGGAATTACAGCGGAGCTTTTGAAAGCGGGTGGAAAACCGGTACTAGAAGTCCTTCAGAAGCTCTTTAATTCCGTCCTTCATGGTGGCACTACTCCGGAGGCGTGGAGCAGAAGTGCGGTGGTCTTGTTCTTCAAGAAATGCGACAACGCTCTCTTGAAGAATTACAGACCCATTTCCCTTCTGAGCCGTATCTACGTGCTGTTTTCGAGAGTCATTACGAATCGTCTCGCACGCAGACTTGACGACTTCTAGGCTCCCGAATAAGCCGGTTTCCAAAAAGGCTTTAGTACCATAGACCACATACATACCCTGCGGCAGATTGTACAGAAGACAGAGGAGTATAATTTGCCTCTTTGCCTTGTGTATGTGGACTATGAGAAAGTCTTTGATTCCTTCGAAATTTGGGCGGTGCTACAGTCCCTTCAGCGGTGCCAAGTTAACTGTCGGTATATCGAAGTGCTGAAGTGCTTGTACAGTAGAGCTACGATGACTGTCCGAGTACAGAATCAAAGTACGAAACCTATCCAACTGCAGAGAGGTGTAAGACAGGGTGACATTATATCCCAGAAAATCTTCACCGCTGCATTGGAAGACGTTTTCAAGATTCTGGACTGGATTAACATTAATGGCGAGTACATCACCCACCTTCGATTTGTCGACGATATAGTCATTATGGCAGAATCGCTGGAGGATGTAAGCACTATGCTCAATGACCTCAATAGTGTCTTCCAACGGATAGGTCTTAAGATGACCATGGACAAAACAAAGATTATGTTTAATATTGTTGTTTTCAGCTTACTGTCAGCCACTTTACACTCCTCAGCTGTGAACGAATTACACTAAAGAGGAATATCGCAGACTGAAGGTGCAGTATAATGATTTGTTCCGCGTGTTGTTCCGTCAGCCACGATACTGTAGCGCGTCCCAGATGTTCGCAGAGGCCCGTGTCGTTGGTTTGGATGCGTTGATCCGTCACCGTATCGCGCGATTTAGAAGTTTTGTTTTTGGGTCGCAGAATAATCTCATCAAAATTATTTGTAATATTTATGCATGTAGTGAAATTTTTAGTAGGTGGTCAAATTTATTAAAATCTTAATAATAAAATGTAATAATATCATTGATTAACCAATAATTATAATTAAAATTTAAGGTATAGTGTAATAAAAAATAATTTTAATTTTATAATGGATCTGAGTTGTCTGTATCAAATAAATTATTATTATTATTATTATTATTTATGGGGTATTTGTATAGTTGTCTCATCTGGTTGGGTTGTATAAATATATAATTGAAAATGAAAATGATAAACTTACATAAATATCAATAAAATAAAATAAGTACATAAAAATTACATAAATAAATAAAAACCAAACCAGATGGAAGCCCTCGGCAGGGGAGACCAAACGGCCGAGGGTTAGGGGGAAAGGGAAAGAAACCGGCGGACGATGCGGGCGGTATCGAGGAGCACCGCCTTCTGCATTTGAGCTTGGAGCGGTCCGTCACGGAGTCCCAGTCGCCTCAGATGACCCGAGAGGCTAACTGGGATTAACCCGTTCGCAGAAACGACCGCAGGAATAATTTCGGCCGGCAGACCACCCCACATGTCGGTCACCTCGTGAGCCAGGTCCAGATATTTTGTCAGCTTATCTGTTTCGGCTTTCACGAGGTTCTCGGAATGGTAATGTCGACCAAAAATATCCTTGACTGTGCCCGGTCCATCAGCACAATATCAGGCTTATTCGCAAGAATAGTCCTATCTGTGATGATGGCCCGGTCCCAGTAGAGCCTGGCGCAGTCATTTTCGAGCACGGCTTCCGGCAAGTACTTATAATACGGCAGTTTCCGATCCACGAGACCGTATTTCAGAGCGAGCTCCTGGTGTAGAATCCTGGCTACTAGGTTGTGTCTGTGCAAATACTCAGAGTTAGAAAGCGCCGAACAACCAGAGATGACATGCCTAAGTGACTCACCGGGATGGCGACAATCTCGACAGATGTCGACGGTGCCATCCTTTAGGATGTATCTCCGATAATTGTTGGTCTTAATAACCTGATCCTGTATTGCACAGACAAAGCCCTCAGTTTCCCCAAAGAGGTCACCGAAACGTAGCCAGTGGAGGGAGGCGACTGTGTCTACGAAAGGCTCATGTAGGGCCTTGTAGAACCTCCCGTGGAGCTCTTTCTCCTTCCATACGGTCTCCCGGTCGGAAATGCTCTGTACTGCCGGGTCTTGCCATTGCTCGTTGGCTAAGGATAGAGGGGTAAGTCCTTTATCACAAGAAATAACGTCCCTATAGTATGGATCATCCGCTCTCGTTAGAAAGTAATTACGGAGGCTGCACACTTCGCGATTATGCATGGTAAGCGCGCTTAAAAAGCCGCGCCCACCATGCTTCCGTGGCAAGCACAGCCTCATTACTGACGATCTCGGATGATGCATCCTGTGGGACGTCATTATAGTGCGGACTTTTCTGTCCAGAGCGTTCAGTTCGGTCTGAGTCCACCTGAGTATGCCAAAGGTATACATGAGAACAGGCATGATCCAACCGTTATATGCGTGCGTCTTATTTACACCGGACAAAAGGCTATTAAGCACTTTGGTCAAGCGTGCATAAAACACATCGCAAACTGACCGTTTCATACCCGCCTCATCTACACCGATGTTCTGTGACATACCCAGGTATCGGTATGTTTCAGCCTCGGAAAGGGTTCTTATGCTGATGGGCATAGATAAGTCTATGCCCTCAGAGTTAGCAACCCTTCCCCTTTCGACATGGAGGATCGCACACTTATAAGTCCCCAGCTCCATTCCAATAGAATTGCTAAAATCACACGTGATGTTTAGCAATTCCATAAGATGGGAGCGACTGGAGGCGAATAACTTGAGATCATCCATGTAGAAAAGGTGGGTCACTTTTGTACCTCCTCTCCGAAGCTGAAATCCCCTCCCGGAACCCTCCAGTAAGGTACTGAGAGGGTTCAGAGAGAGGCAAAACCAGATTGGACTCAAACAATCGCCCTGGAAGATGTCCCTTCTTACCCTTATGTGGTTCTCCGCAGCCGTCATCCGCTCACCTAGATGACAAAGGATCGGACTCCACTGCCCCATACATTGCCCGAGTAAGTCTCGAACCGTACAGTCAACCTTGTACAGCTCGAGGACCCTCTTAAGCCATGTATGGGGCACCGAGTCGAATGCCTTTTTGTAGTCTATCCAGGCGGCGGAGAGGTTCCGACGGTTGCGTTTAACCACCTTGCCAATGACCGCGTCAATGAGGAGTGGTTCCTTGGTTCCACGACCACTGCCCTTACATCCATTCTGAGCGCGCGACACCACCTGATTTGAGTTCAGGTGACGAGTGATTCTCGCGCTCAAAATGGATGTTAGTGTCTTGTATATCGTGGGTAGACACGTTATGGGGCGATATTTGCTCGGGTCTGTGGTATCCTGATCTTTAGGAACCAAATGAGTGATCCCAGTAGTGAAGAGGCTCGGGAGCGACTTCTGGTCGAGAGCCTCTTGAAACTGTCGGGCGAGTACAGCGTGACACACCACGAACCCCTTCAGCCAGTAGTGATGCAGCCCGTCGAGCCCCGGACTTTTCCAGTTCGGGGCTCTACGGACCGCCTCAGCTACGTCTTCCAGCGTTATGATGACGGGGTCCATGTGCGTAACATTCGCACACTGACTCGCCACAACTTCCGTCCAAGGGCCCTTGCTGTGGTTTACGGGCTCTGACCACAGGCCGCGCCAGAATGCGATAGTGTCGGCCTGATTCGGTGCTGGGCCCGTTCCACGTACCATTGGTCGCTCCAGTGATTCATAGAGCCTCTTCTGATCACTCTGGAAGAGACGATTCTGGTTGAACCGTGTCGACCTCTCGGTATATCGCCGAATTTGCTTCCCCAAAGGAGCTATTCTCTGCTTCAGGTCGTCTATGCGCTCCGTCAGTTTTTGCGTTATATCCGGCTGGGACAAACTGATATTTGTCCCAGCAAACGCCATCCTGATGGTGCGCACAATTCTCGGCCTATTATTGCCCGACCTGAAGCTTATCAGTCTGCCGATGAGGGCCCTTGCCTTTGCGATACGGTCCTCAATCCTTCTTCTCCAGGCTGGGATGGCGCTACTTAGTCTAGTAGCGCGTCCAGCCGTGGGAACTTTGGCGCCAATAATGCGGCAAACTGCCAGTGCGGCGCCAAAAAGAATTGAGTCCGTCTCGCAAAGATCTCAGCTGGCTTCCAAATAGGTCACCAGCATTGGGTTGAGAGCCCTCACGATAGCCCGATTACGCTTACTCAGGGGCATGCGCGGGAGTCGCGGTCGATTTTCGAGAGGCATACTACGCGTTTCCAAAATAGCCTCTTCCAATGTACTCCTCATTTTCTCTAGTTCTAGTTCCTGGGAGACTGTTCCATCATCGTCTGAACCAACCACAACTGAAAGGTTTACGGCGGCATTCACGTGTGCTGGTTGCTCTGCAACTTGTGGCGCCGCATCCTCAGCCGTAGCATTTTCATCCGATGAGGGAACAGCCTCACGTCGTAGCCGTTCGAGTTCGGTGCTATCGAATATGTTTGAGCGCAAGATATACCAAACTCGGTCTGCCAGGTTTTGCTCGGTGACGGTTATAGATAGCTCCAGCTCAGCAAAAAGTCGATGCATCCTAGGCCGATATGCAAAATCTCCAATTTCTCCCCCTTTCACCCTAAAATACGCCCGCAATGCGTTGCTGTTCATCTGCATTGACCAACGCATGCGGCGTACTCCACCAGTGGCGGGTGCTGATTGCTGGGCCCGCGAAGACCCTGCCAACACCAAGCCAGCTGGTGGGGATAATGGATGCGAGGGGCTGCTAGATGGTCGTGCAGCACCTCGCGCTCGGCTGGCGGCCCGCATGCTGTCGCGTCCAGCGCCAGCTCCAGACGCGCCCCGGCGACTCCCAGGCAGCGGCCCTATACGCACTCTATTTGTTTCCATCATCCATGAAATGGGCGTCAATTAACGGGAGACGCCCAGGCCCGGCACCGTTTCATGATTTGGCCAAAAGCACAAGCAGGCTCAAATTAGCACCTCCAATTCTGCCGAGGCACGGCGCTCACACCTCTTGGCAAGGTGCTGACTGACTGCGCTGACGTAGCAGTTTTGTCACATAACCGTTACGTCAGCGGGCGATGGGGTCGTCAGTTCCCTACGCCTTTATTATTATTATTATATCCATGTCACACCTATGCCGGTAGTTGTTGGGAGCACTAAGCTCGAAATTGTTGACGAGTATGTTTACCTGGGACAAATAGTCCGACTAGGTAAGTCCAACTTCGACCGAGAGGTCAATCGACGGATTCAACTCAACTGGGCAGCGTTCGAGAAGCTACGACACATCTTCTCGTCAGACATACCTCAAAACCTTAAAACGAAATTGTACAACCAGTGCGTCTTGCCAGTGATGACATACGGAACTGAGACGCGGTCTTTCACAGCTGGCCGTATGAGGAAGCTCAAGGTCGCTCAGCGAGCTATGGAGAGGGCTATGCTCGGAGTTTCTCTGCGTGATAAACTTAGGAATGAGGATTTCCGCAGTAGAACTAGAGTAACCGACATAGCCCAACGGACTAGTAAGCTGAAGTGGCAGTGGGGCGGCCATATAGCTCGAAGAACCGACAACCGATGGGGAAGAAAGGTTCTCGAGTGGCAGCTTCGTACCGGTAGGCGAAGTGTAGGGTGACCCCCCACTAGATGGAGTGACGACCTGTTGAGATATGCAGAAAGTCGATGGATGCAGGTGGCTCAGGACCGTGCTTTATGGCATTCCTTGGGGGAGGCCTATGTTCAGCAGTGGACTTGTTAAAGGCTGTAACGATGATGATGATGATTAATCTTCGAGAAAGAGGTGTTCGTTAGCATGATGTTTCTCAATATTTTTATGTTTAAGACTTCAATCGTTCAAGTCGTTCAAGTAGAACACGATCACTAACAGACTGATGAACTATAATATAAAGATTTTTATGTAGTAACTAATAAGCATGTTCCTTATTATTCTATACAGCGATGTGTCAGTTATAAATAAATAAAAAAGGTAACATATAATGTGAATGACTACCTAGAAAAATGACCAAATTTCTATAGGAGCTGGACTTGACTTTTATTTTTCATGTCCCAAAACAAACTATAGCTAGATTGGTTTGTTTTTATGTAGTTTTCACCATCCCGTTTGAAAATTATATCTTAATAGCCACAATTTTTTAGAATAAGGTCAACATTACTTTTGAGGTTAGCATCACATATGTAATCACTTCAGTGATCTAAAATAATAATTAGATTTTTATTATGATGTACGATTGTGTATAATGGTTTATGTTAATGTAATAAAGTAAGTAGGTATGTAAATATGTACTATTATTGAAGAATTCCTCTCGCGAAACTTAGAAATTACTCTGGTATCAAGCTCAAAAATGAGATGGCGGCGAAGTGTATCAGTGCATATTCTACAATTAACGCATAGCAATCGCAGGGCTAGTTTTCGTTGTTATGTAGCTGTTGTCTGCATGATGTCTCTCAAAAATATGCAAGATGCAAAATCGGGGTTCAGAAATTAAAAGCACAGAATAATCCTTAAAAATGGTAGTTATCAGTCCGTAAAACAATGCCGAGGTCAAAACAACAGAAGGAAATCTAAAATAGTACAGTACGTATCACAATCCACAACAACGAGTGAAGAAAATAAGCAAAGAGAATATTATAATCACTACCTTAGAGATACTTCTATGATCACTACGTTCAAATAAGATGATGCGAATAATTGCAATATATAAATAGATATGTAGATGATTGCCAGGTGACAATCAATGTTATGTCAATGTCAAATCAATCAAAAAATAATTTCTATACGACATCATAGATAAGAGTGTACGACACAATTTCACTGCTTTTTGACAGTTTGACAGCAGATCTACCACAAAACTTGGCACTTGAGATGACTACGCAGGCACGCATGGATGAGCTAATGACGTCACACGAAAGTATTACCAAAATAAGCACTTTACAAACTCTAGTTGTCTCTCTTTTCTATTGCAGCAACTGCTTTTTTAAAAAGAGACAAAACTGTTTTTAACAAGTGTGTGTCGATATTATAGATATTTGTATAACTATTATTTCTATAGTGGAATATGCCTTCTTCATAGGTATATATCTCTATGTTGCCGGGTGACAATCAAAGGTGTCGATCGATGACCACAGATTATTAAATTTGATATTAAACTGATTGTTTTATTTCTTTAACTTGTTGTTTTGTTATATGCTTTCTCTTTCATGTTGCTGGTGGTTGTAATAGTATAGGTACCTTTCGATCTTATATTTATATATTTTTGTTTTTCTTTTTTTTTAGTGTATATAAGAATTTATTTTTATATTTTAATTTAGTATTTATGACATCCTCAAACATTTGTAACTATAGTGATTTGTTTCTATCGTTGTCTTCAAACGATGAGACACTTAGTGATGATAGTTATCACAGTACAACTGGTTCTACTTCACTCAACATCACCTTAAATTCTTTTTACTCAGATTGTGTGAATAACTTCAATGCAATTCATATTAACGCCCAAAGCATTCCGGCCCATTATCCTGACATGCTTGCATCATTTGAATCCCAAAATATTCACGCCATTTTAGTTTCAGAATCTTGGCTAAAACCCCGTCTGCATTCCACTTCTTATTCTTTGCCTGGATTTCATCTAATTAGAAATGATCGCACTAATAGGGGTGGTGGGGGCGTGGGGATCTATCTTAGATCCTAACTTCCATTTAAAATTGTTAGTTCGTCAAGTCAACCACCTCCTGTTGATTCTGCTAAGCATTTGCTGGTTGAGGTATCCCTGTCTCAGAATAAAATCCTACTTTTAGTTTTCTACAGTCCCTCTCTTTCTATAAATTATTTTACTTCTTTCGAATCTCTTTTAGAATCACTAGTCCCTACGTATAGTCACACTATTTTGATGGGTGACTTTAACTCCTGTTTGCTTAAAGGAGACAATCGATCTATAAAACTTAAAGCTGTAATTGAAGCGTGTAATATGCAAATCCTACTCCTTTCTGCTACTCATAACTTTCGTAACAGTACTCCTTCCCTTCTTGACTTAATAATGGCATCATCTTCTAATCTTGTTTTAAAGCACGGACAGCGTCCTGCTGATGCATTCTCTTATCACGATTTAATTTTTCTTTCGTATAAACTACACCTTCCTAAAATCAAACCTAAATTAGTTCTGCGACGTAATTTTGGAGGAATGGATATTGACCAACTCTGTGAAGATGCTTATAATATTGTCTGGTCAGTGATTGAGAGAGCTGCATTGACGATAAAGTGGAACTGTTCTGTTCTCTTCTCACTCAGTTTTATGACGATCACGCGCCAATGCATTATATGAGACTTAAACACCTACCTGCTCCATGGCTCTCTGATGATCTGAAAAGGCTTATTTTGCAGAAGAATGCGGCATTGTCAACGCTTAAGAGGAATAAAACAGAGGAAAATGTAAGGAAATACGCCGAAATCAGGAATCGATGCAACACATTATGTAGAGATGCGCAATGACACCATATTCATACATCAGTCGAGAACGGCGACTTATCTAGGGTGTGGAAGTTTCTCAAAATAGTTGGTAGTTGGTAGAACATCCCTCAATGCTTCACCTCCTAGTGTTGATTTTAAACTATTAAATCAACATTTTTCTAATCCTTTTGATAGTGAACATAAACTGCAAACACCTCGTTCGCTTTCCGTAACTCCGACTCCTAATTATCCTCCGTTCGGTTTTAGTCAGTTTACTGAATGTAATGTATGTATGTAAGAAAATCATATTATCCATCTCCTCAAATGATGCCGGTAGCGACAACATTTGCCGTAATATGATTGTTCCTCTCCTTGATGTTATTACTCCCATTATCACTTATTTACTCAATGCATGTGTCTCTTCCTCTAAATTCACTCAAGCCTGGAAGAGTGCTCATATTATACCCCTTCCGAAGAGATCTAATCCCGTCAACCTCTCTGATTTCCGTCTCATCTCAATCTTACCTTTCCTTTCTAGTCCTTGAAAAACTTATTTTCCAACAGCTGACCCTTTTCCTTAATAAGCTCAATTTATTGAATTCCTTACAATCCGGTTTCCGTCCTGGTCATAGTACGGCTACTGCCTTAATCAAAGTTACTGATGACATACGGTGGGGTATGGATAATAAACAACTCCCAGTCATGAGCTTGCTGGATTTCAGTAATGCGTCCAATACTGTTGACTTCGATATACTGTTGAGGCTTTTGTGTTCCCTTAACATATCTCCATCAGTAATTTACTGGATTCAATGTTATCTCAATAGCCGTCGGCAGTGTATTCGTGTCGATGAAACTCACTCATCTTGGTGTGATATTACTGCAGGCGTGCCGCAGGGCGGTATGTTGTCACCTTTACTCTTTTCCATTTTCATTAATTCAATCACTCATAAGATATCTTCTCTCTACCACATGTATGCGGATGATGTCCAGATTTACACACAATTTGCCAATTTGCTACATTAAATAAGGATCTAAATTTTATTCACGAGTAGAGTAAATCATATGGCCTAAATGTCAATCCTAAAAAGTCTCAGGCTATCATTATTGGCAGCCAGAGCTTTATCTCAAGAATTGACTGCTTCTCTGTATCACCTATTGTATTCGATGGAGTTGTTATTCCTTACTTTGACAATATCAAAAATCTTGGTATTTATATTGGTAATTCCTTAAATTGGATACGCCAACTGAATGAGGTAAGTAAGAAAACTTTTGTGGCTCTTTGTTCACTGCGTTGCCTTCGATCATTTCTTCCCATTTCTACAAAAATTATGCTCGCACAGTCTCTTCTCCTTCCAATTCTCGACTATGCTGACGCAAGCTATGTAGACATAACTGAGGACCAGCTAAATAAGCTTGAGAGACTTCAAAATACTAGTATTCGGTTCATATTTGGATTGCGCAAATTTGACCATATTTCCTAATTTCGCTCACGTCTAAAGTGGTTACCTATCCGACTTCGCCGGAACATGCATATACTTTCTATTCTGTACTGTGTATTATTTCACCCTTCTACTCCACCCTATCTAAAGGAGAAGTTTAATTTTGTGGGGCTTCCGGGGGAACCTTTACGCTCTTCTAGAAAATTCATTTTAAGTGTACCCACTCACAATACATCATTTTTTAATAAATCTTTTACTGCCCAGTCTATTAAGCTCTGGAATGCCCTACCTTTTCATATACGTGAGTCACAAACTATTGTTATCTTTAAGCGACTACTTAAAGAGCATTACTTGTCTCAATCGTTCGGACACTGTTAGGATAGATTGTGTGATTATGTATTTATTGCATCTATCAGCTTTATATTATTGTTTGAGGAATTTTGTATATATATGTATATTGATATATATATATATATGTGTGTATATGTACGTATGTGTATGTGTATGTGTGTATGTATATGTATATATTATATGTTGTATATTTATATTGCACCACCTACCACCTACCTATTCATTTTTTGTATTGCTTTACACCTTTGGTTGCCTGAAAGAGATCGCTATGTAGTGATAAGGCCGCCAAATTGTACATATTATATAATCTGATTTTTGTTATGACATTTGTGTTTTTATTCGTGGTGTACAATAAAAGTATATTCATTCATTCATTCATTCATTATGTAACTAGTCAATGACAAATTATGTTCCGTTGTACGTAATTGAACAAAACGCTTAGCATACTATGAAGCTATATAATTATTTTATGACATGAATCCAGTACGTAATAAATCAGTATAGTAGTTGATTTGATGGCTATATACTAATTGAATTAAATTAACATTAACAACTATTAAGAAAAACGGGAATAATTATAGTGTTTGAATATAAAGTTCTTTCTCATACGTGAAATGAATCGTCATTAGGTGCGTTCCAGTGCGTTCAGAAACCATTATTTTAAATAATTTCGGAACAGTTACAAAAACAAAAATATAAGGATTACTTTTTTTGTAGCTACTTAGAGAGGTATTTTTGTGTTTTTTAAGACCTTAAAAATAAGGATATTTTTCATAAATATGGCATATAGTGACGCCATCGGTTCATCGTCTGGTACGATGTGAGTGTGACGCAACAGTAGTTAAATATTTTTAATTAAATTTTAATCTTAATTATATTTAAATGTGTATGTATTGGAACTAGTACATATTGCTAATTTGTAAACAATGACATGACGATAAATATTTTAATTGAATTTTATATTGTAATATAATGAATTTAATTATAAAAAATGTATTTGCATGCTATTATAGATGGTTGTAAAAGCTGAACTACACTTTATAATAACCACCTAAATGTACCCTTTTTCAAAGCAAATAAATCTTCATTTCATTTTCATTTCATTTCATTTCATTATAGGAACTGTAAGTGTGTGTAAGTAACTCCAAATATGGGATAAGTCTGTCTCACCAAACCGCCTGCCTAACGTACTGAAGACCATCATTAAATCTTTCTTATTTTATCCAAATAAATAAAATAGTGCATGAGTTAAAAATGAGTGCAATTGCGCAATGGTACAAGTCTTTATCGATCGACGGTATCCGCACCTGCTCGAACAAGCTACGGTATGTTCTTAGATTCATCAATCGCTATCAATTATATCGATTACAAAATCAAAATTCTTCTATATACCATGTCTTTGGTGTAATATATTCTAATAATACATTTTAAATCCTTCATTTATGTATAGATAACTCCGAAACTCGTTTGTACCAAACTTGATCGCCTATTTACATTAATTTTTTTAGTAAAATCCAGGCCTTCAAAGTTAGAGCACATGAACTACTTTTACAATGCTCCAAATTAGAAGTATTTGTTTTACAAAAATTAACAGTTAGAATTACAACAACTTTCTTTAGTATTGATACTTATCTTGATTATAAAACTTTATCTTCGTAACACGGTTTAAAGTTTGAATTGTAATGATTTAACAACGCGTTCCTTTTCCAATGGATTGCAAATAAATTACCTGACGCCACAGAGTAAAGAAAAGGAAAGGACCAGAGGGGAAGCTTCTTAACAACGTCGAAAATGTATACCTATTCTGATAGGGTTGTCACATGATACATGTCAAAAATTTTCGGAAAAATAAAAATATTGTATAGCATAACACAACATGTGTATTAATTATAACTTATATTAATGTAACAACATATCTATTAATTGTTCAAAATCAAGAGCTGTTTCGTATCGAATAATTTTAAACAATATGGAAAAAATTAAATCAAAATATAGTGTATGTAATACGTAAAAAGGTACTTACTTCACTTGCTCTCTCGGGTACAAAAAAAAGGAAATATCCTTATTTTCTCTAGCATTATTCACGCATACTGTACAACTATTAGGCATTTTTGCTTATACAGAACACTTATTTTCTACCTATATAAATTTATAATAACTTAATTATTAATTATTTTAATTAAAATATTTAAATCGAATTATTTAATAATAGCAAAAAAACTTAATAAATTAGTTTATGTATAAAATTTCGAAATATTGTTGGTCTATTTATTTAAATGCCCACGAAGCCCTTTCATGGATACTCTGACTGAGCCGGCGCAAACCGGTTTGTGCCCCGACGGAGCGTCGGTGAACCTGTCTGTGAGAGCTCACGCACACATCGCTGCGCTATGTGTGGGTGTATTCGCAGCGAGCCGTTTGTATGTAGCTTCCCCTCTGATCGGTTTCTTTACTCATGTGCCGACGCTGCACCAGTTCGCACACAAGAACGCATTCGGTTATGTGCACATATACAATTATATTGACTAAAAAATGTTATTTAATTGATCGCCATTTTCACCATTTGATATACTAAAGTGAAAAATTGCGTTTTGTCATTTCAGTTGGGTATAAAATATTCTTTAAGTTTTAAATTTTTTAACATATGGCATTTAATACTCGAAACCAATTTTATATTAATTACTGAGCCTACTCTTGTTTAATAGGCCGGCTACGTAACTGCAATTCTCGTGTTGCAGTTATTCATGGGCGGCGATCGCCACTTATTTTTATATAAATAATGTAGCCTATAATATAGCTTGAAGAACCGCCAACTGATTGAAAGGTTCTCGAATGGTAATGGGACGCAACAGTGTCAACTCATCAACCCACCTGCCTAGTGCAGTGAGTATGGGCAAATCTTTTATCATAAGCATGCCACGTGCCTACCCATTTTTAAAAGGCCGGCAACGCATCTGCAATTCCCTTGGTTCTCCTGGTGTTGCAGTTGTTCATGGGCGGCGGTAGTCACTTGCCATCAGGTGAGCCGCATGCTCGTTTGCCTCCTCGTCTCCTATATAAAAAAACGTGCTGCATTCTTGGGAAATTTAAGATATTTCCAGCAGTGAAATAAATGTCTGATAAAGTCACCGAATACTAGCGTAAAATAGCACCTTAAAGCTACTGTGTTTCGTGTGCTGAGTGTATAGAAGCGGAGACCCTTTTTACTGAAAACGGGGCATTCCATCTTAGTCCTCACAGGTGACAACGCATCTGCATATAGAGTCGCAAACAGGGATAGATGAAGTTGTCTACGGGCGACAGCAACCACTTACCATCAGGTGGACTGTGTACTCGTTTGTCCTATCCTATCCTAGGCTATCCTATAAGAAAAAATAGGAGAGTTGTATTAGGTCGCACAATGAGCACACACTGTTTTGTTCCGATCTGAAAGCTATAGAGCCAGTGTAATTACAGGCAGCCGAGTGGAAGTCTCGTACTGACCAACGCGTTGTGCGACCAACCATTAGATTGAGTGATGACTTTATGAAACATATAGGAAGTAGATCAATGAAGATGTTTTAAGACCGTGATTTGTGTTGATTTGTGTTGTGAAGATGTTTTAAGACCTATATTCAGTAGTAGGTAATCATAATTATGAAAGTAGCTTAAGTTTGATATCTACTGGTTTACACAATACCAATTATAGACTATTGTTAGGAATACACCAGTTAAAAGTGCTGACGGTGTATATCGATATGCGTCAATTCGTTTCAGTTCTCAAGATATCATTAAATTACAAACACCGAAACTAGCGAATACTAGACTACAAAGTAATTTGACAGTTTTTTATTTAATATAGAGTAATTAATCTTATATTTGAAGTTAAGACAAGTGAAATTATGTATAGCTTATTCTTACTTTTCTAAAAATTGCAAACGCCTTCAGAATTTTGTCAACTGTTCATATTACGAATAAATTACATTTTTGCTTTAAGAATTAATTATACAAGTAACTTTCAAAGGATATGAATTTCATGCACGCGAGCCGAGAACGCTCTCTCATGCGATACTCGACATTTTGGCCTCGACGAGAATCTCTACGAGCAAGCTCTGCAAGCGAAAATGGGTTTTGTAATTAAACTTAAAAAAAAATAAAACCTCAAGAAATTCTTAATGACGACGTAATTTTTACGTACTTTATAGCTTCCGAAGTTGGTGCTAAGGCATCGTGTATAGTGTATGAAAGAATAAAGCTCCGACTTTGGAAGTTATGTATTTTGTAAATTCAAAATTTCAAAAAAAAATTCAAAATTCTATATTGCGCTTTTGTACGCAGCCATTTGGAATATGGTTCTGAAATTTGGAATCCAAAATATAATGAATATGTGGATAGGATAGAGCGCATACAAAAAAGATTTTTGCGTTTTCTTCAATTTAAATCAAAAAAGTTTATACCCAGCTATACTCTTCGATGTAAAAAAAATCACATATTACCTTTATATGAGCGTAGAAATATTGCAGATCTCTCTTTCCTCTTTAAAATTATGAATGGTAATGTTGATTGTCCTGAACTACTAAGTAAAATAGGTTTACATACCTCATCATCTGGTTTGCGGAAACCTACACTTTTATATGTACCATACGTGAAAAGTAATTACAGGAAAAACTCTTTTATTATTCTATCATGCAGATCTTTTAATGCTACAGCACATACTCATAATGTGGATATTGATTTATTTCATTCCAGCGTTATCCAATTTAGGCGTTCACTTTCTAACAACTTCTTTTCTTTTTGATAATGTAATTTATATTTAAGTATACTGTTACTATATCTCTTCTGACACGCTCTTGTCATATAAAGTATTATATAAGTGAAAACTTGTAAATGGCCTTCATTTTTGTTATAATTATATTATTTTTGTAAATTAGCTGTAAGTTTTCCAAGCAAATAAAAATAAAATAAAATAAAATAAAATCTATCTAATCTATATATAATAATACGAGTATCTAAAGGTATACCTTTTAAAGTTGTTTAACCCTACCGTGAACTAAGCAATATCACAAGCTCAATGTTAATGAAAAAAGAATCTCTTCTAAATAGTTAAAAAATAAATTAAATATACCTTATTTTTTACGTGATAGAGCCATGCTGCAGCTATATAGTGGTTGCAGCACGAATGGGTCGGCTCGATTGAGGAAGGATCACGCTCTCACAGAATACCAGCGTAAAATAGCAGCTTAACGCTGCTGTGTTTCGTATGGTTAGTGTAAAGAACCGGAGACCCTTTTTACTGGAAACGAGACATTCCATCTCAGTCCTCAGGGGTGACAACGTATCTGCATTTTGATTCTTAATAAAGGATAAATGAAGATGTCTTTGGGTCACGTACCATCAGGTGGACTCTGTGCTCGTTTGACACACTTATTCTATAAAAAAAGTCCTAAGGAAATTTTACTTTAAATAAAAAATTAAAAAAAAGAAACATTACAATCTGTCCAAAACTGGAGTCGTTTCGAAGAACCTTTCAGACTAAAAATACTAAAAATAATGTATCTTGTCATACTCACAATATGAACTAGTATGTACAAGCTATTTTTGCACAGTAAGTGTTACGTGCGCCAAAGTTAGGGATTTATAACACCATTTTTTCACATTTTTTGACAATGGTAGAGCCACGCGGCAGCTTTTGCTGTCGCACGGATGGGCTGGCTCGAACTGGGGTGGTACCACGACCTCACAGAATACCAGAGTGAAGTAGAGGTTTACCTCTGGGTTCCGCTTGTTGAACTTGGTGGGTAAAAATTCCGCTCGCGACTAATACTGCTCGGGGCAAGCGGAGCAATAGGACCAAGGCGACAGCTTTCACATTATCCGTGAATTTTTGCAATATCAGGGGACTTCATTACAACCTTAACGCTGTCCATTACCATCTAGAGACGGGGAAGCCGACTTTGCTCTTTTTAACCGAGACTCAGGTGTCCTCTCCGGCGGATACTTCATATCTCTCCTACCCGGAATACAAATTTGAACACTCCTTTGTGCCCCGGGCTGGAGTTTGCGTATACGTCAGAGATTATACCTGTTTTCGACACCTCGGCAGTCTTGAAGGTACGGACCTGTCCATCCTATGACTGCGCGTAGACAGCGACGACCATCCCCGCATCTACGGGTGCCTCTATAGGTCCTATAGCGGTAATGCCGATACAGACCGACTCATCGACCACTCCGTGCTACAAAAGATTACATCCGCAGAGATCGTGATACTCGGTGGTTTTAACGCCCACCACGCTGAATGGCTTGGTTCCTGTTTAACCGATCATGCGGGTAGATCTGTGTATGTCTTTGCCTTGGCATATGGTCTAACACAACTGGTTGCTTCGCCTACGCGGATCCCAGATGTGGAGGATCATGTACGAGTACCTTCCCTGTTGGACCTTCTGATGACCTCTCATCCGGATGGATATCAGGTCTTCGTCGATGCCCCTCTGGGCTCTTCGGACCATTGTCTGATCCGGAGTACGGTGCCACTCACGCTCCCATTGCAGTTGCGATCTGCAGCTTGCCGCCGTGTTTGGCACTATAGGTCGGCCGATTGGGACGGGATGCGGACTTTTTTGCATCCTACCCTTGGGGGCTGGTTTGCTTCTTGCCAGAAGATCCCAGCGTTGTTATCGATTCTGTTGCTGATGTGGTACTTCAGGGTATGGAACTTTTTATTCCATCCTCTGTGGTGCCCATTGGAGGCAGATCCCAGCCATGGTTTGGTCGCTCCTGTAAAATAGCATCACGCTATAAGCAGGAGTGCTACCGGGCCTGGGCTTACGCATCAACGTCCCGGAATATAAACACCAGCGCTCTTAAAAAGAAGTATAATTCCGCCTCCAGGTACTCAAAAGTGTCATTGTGATATGTTTGTGAATGCAATGAAACAACCGCTGTCTTGTAACACTCGTTTATTACTGGTTGGATGACTGTAATACATACGTATATATCATTCCTCCCCACTTAATTTTGGAACCTGGTAACAAGGTTTCTTAATTAAATACAGTAAAAATTTTTTCTACATAAACTTAACAACTAATAATAACTATTAACAATAATTAGCAAACTTGATCTCTGCGTAACTATAATTAACAATCGCTACTTAAAAATACTTTTTATAATCCACCGCTGGTCTTGTACGTTTCGGGCGTGTGGCTAAAAGTGGCAATGTTGGCGGTACATGGGAATCGCCAATTGTGGACGGCACAGCCTCCGTTTCTGCCATAGGCCCTTCTACGGGGGCAATGTTGTCCCTCTCATACTCCCTAGTCTCACAGTCACTTACTTCTTCTGCCTCACCGTGGTCAGATGAACCAAGATTCGGCGCTTCAGTATTCGAGGGCGATTGCAGCTCACCCGTCTGCATATTTGTAGCCTGTTCCATACTTTGCTCCGTATTACTTATACCCGGAAACATAGGCTGTTGCGCGGGAGGGTGTGCATTTACAGTAGCCGGCGACGTGGAGGGGCAACGAGTCTCCTCAGCAGCGACAATATCGTCGCGACTACTATCTGAACCCGTATATCTAATAATTTGATCCACATGTCTAATACACCAAACCTCCATGTCCCTAATATGAATTCTATACATTTTATTTCCTATTTTTTCCTTTATTCTACCTAACTGCCAAGATTCTTTTCGTGCACTGTACCATCGGGTCCAAACGATATCGCCGATTTCAAAAGATCTTTTCCCGGCTGCCGTAAGTGAATTAGAATTATGATTTTTTAAGGGTAAAATCAAATCGAGACGCGACCGCAAATTTCTGCCGAACATTAACTTTGCCGGCGTTTCACCCGTGGTACAATGCACGGTATTTCTATAGTTAAATAGGTACCCTAATAACATGTCATGAACTTTGTGCAAAGGTAAATTGTCAATTAATATACATTTTAACATTTTCTTACATGTTCTTACTGAATTCTCAGCTTGACCGTTACTTGGCGGATGGTAAATGGGTGACGTCATGTATTTTTAGCCATTCGATGAACAAAATGTCTGAAACTCGAGTGAATTAATTTTTACATCGTTGTCGGACACTAAAACATTTGGTATTCCAAAATTAGAGAAAACGCCTTTTAATTTTGTTATTAAAGCATTAGATGAGGTTCCGTTATGCATGTATAGACATTCTATCCATTTACTGTAGGAGTCGACGATTACCAGATATACCCTCTGCCCTACAGTCATGTAATCAATGTGCACTCGTTGCCATGGCGCGGTGTAGGGAGGCCAGGGCGCAGGGGGGTCGCGCGGCGGAGCGGCCCGCACGCTTGCGCAAGTCGCACATGATCCGATCCAGCGTTCGATGTCCCGGTCAATACCGGGCCACCACATTCTACTTCTAGCGTTACATTTAGTTTTGGTTATTCCTAAATGAGAATCATGAAGCTCGCGTAACAATCTATCTCTCAACCCGAGTGGTATAACAATCCTATGTCCCCTAAAAAGACAACCATTCTCATATTGTAAATCGGACTTGCAATGAAAATAAGGTAAAATAGATTAACATTTTAATTTACGCGGCCACCCGTGTTGCATGTACCCATAGATTACCTCCTCCTTAGGAGGTAATCTATGCATGTACCTAAGCACGGTTTTAATGGTCCTATCTCGCTCCGTCGTCTGCGCAACGTCGCGGGCCGAAATGGCCGGCGATGACGCATCGAGAAACCTAACTGCATAATGAATGTCTATATCGTTTGTATCTATATCGTTCGACGACTCGTTGACGCATTTTACAGGAGCGCGTGAGAAGTAATCGGCCACAATATTATTTCCGCTAGATACATATTGTACGACATAGTTATAAGCGGACAATATAACTGAGTATCGCTGCAGTCTTAGCGCAGTAGTAACAGGAATACCTGTTTTAGGATTAAAAATAGATACCAATGGTCTGTGGTCGGTTTTCAGGATAAAAGGATCTTCGCGACCGTACAAATATTGATGAAAGCGTCGGACCCCGAAAATAATGGCCGTCGCTTCCTTCTGTATCTGGCTATAGTTTCTTTCACTGCTCGTAAGTGAGCGAGATGCATACGCTAGCGGGCGTTCGATGCCGTCCTCCGCCCTTTGTGAGAGTACGGCGCCGAGACCGGTCGGGCCGGCGTCCACCGCCAGCACTAGCTGCGCCGCTGGCTCGAAATGAGCCAACACGCGTTCTGACGCCAGTTCGCGCCGTATCGCTGCGACGCTTTGTCGCTGCCGTTTTCCCCATTCCCATTTTGCATCTTTACGTAATAGCTCATGTAGAGGACTCAGTACAGAAGAGGCGTTTGGAATAAAATTTCTATAGTAGTTGACTACTCCTAGAAATCTTTTAACTTCGGTGACGTTATTTGGTTCCGGTGCACTAAGAATGGCTTGTACTTTATCCGGACAAGTTCTTAATTCCGTTTTACTAATCACGTAACCCAAATACCTGACGCTTTCTCTGAAAAATTGACATTTGTCTTTTTGTAAACGTAGGCCTGCCTTACATAGTCTATCTAGGACTTTACTTAGCCGCTGCATGTGGGAATTTCTATCGAGGCCCGTGACACAAATGTCATCAAGCCATATGCTTACCCCGTCTATTCCTGATAAGAGTGTCTCCATGCTCCTTTGAAAAATGGCTGGACCACTAGAAAGGCCGTACACTAACCTAGTGTATTTAAAAAGTCCTTTATGCGTATTAATTGCCGTGAGCTCGTCTGCTTTTGAAAATTGACCATTCACTTAACTTATGGTCAAAAATAGGCAGATTTCCCAGATAAGCCATTTTTTTTAATTGTGGGTACTCCTACTTCGTCGCCAATGATATGTTTGTGAATGCAATGAAACAACTGCTGTCTTGTACCACTCGTTTATTACTGGTTGGATGACTGTAATACACACGTATATATCACATTGCCAAGGCAAAGTCAGAGCACATCGGCAGAATTGGCGAAAAACTAGTTCGCCTCCCTTCGGGAACACGTGCATTCTGGTCTCTCGCCAAGGCTGTCCAAGGGAACTTCTGTCAGCCATCTCTGCACAGGGTGGATGACTCACTGGTCCATGACGCAAATGAGAAAGCCGATTTACTAGGCTCTCTTTTTGCTTCCAACTTGACTCTAGATGACGGGGGGAATACACCGGCGACCATCCCGCGATGTGAGTGCTCCATGCCGGATGTGCGATTTACACAGCGCTCTACAGAATAGTCTACAGAATTTCCCCATATTATTATACCGTAGCTAAGTATAAAACAAACGTATCCGTAATACGCCATAAGAGCTGTTGATTGCGATGCCGTCTTTGTAAGGTTTTGTAATATGTAAACAAAGCGGTTAAGTTTATTACATATTTTTTCTATGTGAGTTTTCCAGTTACAAAATGTATCTATATGTATACCGAGAAAGGCAATTTCTTGTACTTGTTTTATTTGTTCGCCATTGTATACAATATTTAGCTTTATTTCATTATTTTTCATATTAAAAATTGTATTAACTTGGTTTTGCTTATGGTGTAAATTATTATGTTCTAACCATTCAATTATAAATTTTAAAGAATTATTAATGTAATTTACAAATTTACCAATGTCAGTTTTTTGTTACATGTCATTAGCATAGCCATATCATCTGCAAATAAAGTTAATAAATTATTCGTTACATAAGAGATATCATTAATATAAAATAAAAACAAAAGTGGACCAAGTACACTGCCCTCTGGCACGCCATATCCCTTAATTATGTACGGTGATTTATACTGCTCAAGTTCTTTATTATAATTTAACCTTTAAATTTCAACAGAAGTTTTCGATCTTTAAGATATGATTCTATCCAATTGAATGCCGGTCCGCGAATGCCTAAGTTGTAGAGTTTGTTTACTAGAAGTTTGTGTGAAATGAAATCAAAGGCTTTACTCATATCTATGAATATTATTGAAGTGTGATTTTTGTCATCTAAATTATTAACAACATTTTTTACAAGATGAAAACATGCATGGGTAGTTGATTTATTGCTTTGGAATCCAAATTGTTCATTTATTATTATATTAAATTTTGAGGTGAATTCTATTATACGCTTGTACATTGCTTTTTCACATATTTTGGAAAATTTAGGCACTAAAGTTATAAGGCGATAGTTACACATGTGACCTTTATCATCTGTTTTATGTAGCGGTTTTACTATAGATTTCTTTAAACTCTCTGGAAATTTGCCATTAGTAAAAGAAAGATTAATGAGGTAGGTTAAAATGTGTACTAATTCTTTACTGCAACATTTTATTATTTTCGTGGAAACTGAATCATATCCCACTGCGTTTGTGTCATTCAATGACCATATTTTATTCATCACATCGGCATAACCATATGGCTTCAAAAAATACTGCTAGATATAGTAGTTTTATTTGTGTTAATATATTCATAAGTTGGAGATCTATTCATAAGGCTAATGAAATATTCATTAAATGACTCGGCGATTTTAGTAGGATCTGTAATTAATTTATTGTCAACCTCTATTCCATTTATAAATAAGTCTTTATTACTTTTATAAGATCCCTGTTTAACGACTTTCTACGCAGCTTTACACTTATTTTTTGAATTTTTCACAAACTTATAGTTATTAATTTTTTCAGAAAGGCGAAAGCATTTTTTAAGGAGCTTTGCGTATTTTATGTGTTTAATTTTGTTTTCTTTACTATTGTGTTTGTAATATTGTAACTGTGGTTTTCTTTTCGTTTTACAACTAACCTTTAGGCCTTTAGTCAACCACCTAGGTTTAGATGGTTTGTTCAGAATTTTAATGCGCGTCTGAGGAAAGCACAATTCATGCATTAGCAGGAATAGTTCATGAAATGTATCAAATGTAATATTTATGTCATTTTCACTATAAACATGTGACCAATTTATACTACACAAGCATTCATGAAATTTTCTAATATTATCTTCAAAGTAGTCCCTATGTCCCTATGAAAGCAACTAAAATAAACTAATGCAGCTGTCTCAACAATGGTGAGACTTCTAATCTTTCTAACAGAATATGCTGCAGAACTACTCGCTAAATATATATATATATATATATATATATATATATATATATATATATATATATATATATATATATATATATATATATATATATATTAAATTACGTAAATTGAAATACATTTGGTCTTTTAGCCGTTTAAGAGAAAATTATTGGCACTAAATCAATGCACTAATTTCGATAGAGCCTTATTTAATATGATTGATTGATAATGATATCCATGATTAGCAGTTACATCGTCATAATTAAATGACTGTCGATTGAGTTTGAAAGTTGAAGAGGTATCATCATCAAATAATTCTATATCGTTATTGTCCCCTACAACATAAGATAAGTCATTAATATAGACAAAAAACATGAATGGACCAAAAATAAAGCCCTGAGGAATGCCCATCGATACTACCGATCCGGAGGAACCTTTACATAGTTAACGACTTTTGAGCTCTGTTACTGAAATTTGAAATAATACAAGTAAGTCTAAGCGCAATATTTTTGACCTCGTAATGTTCTGGTTTCCTGATTAATATCTCGTGATCAACACAATTAAAGCCTAGTAAAGATCACAAAAAATACCTAAGGCATCTTGTATATTGTACTAGGATTTAAAAATATGTTTGATAAGCTCAACACCGGCGTGGGTCGTCGAGCGAATTATTGAAACGATTTCATTTTTATGTAGTAGTTTACTGGTTTTAAAAAATTATGTACATAATGTTCTACAAGATTTAAATAAAGGTATTACTTTACTATGTTTCATTGTATCAGGAAACACACAAGATTCGATACTAGTATTAAAAAATAGCAAGATGCGCTGCAATTAAATCACAAATTAAAAAACATATATTGGACTTTTGAAGGACTGATGATTTTTAAGAGATCTGAGAGTGACAAACAAGAACTCAATCCTTCTTGTACTTGTAGATACTGTGGACCCATAAACACAGTCTATCTTAAAATACAGATGCGCTCTTACCCTTTAGGACTCAGATGGAATGTCTCGTTACGAAATACAGCAGCATTACGTTGCTATTTTACGTTGGTATTTTCTAAGAAATTTATCCATTCCTGGTCAAGCCGACCCATTATAGCTGGACAAACACAAAATGTGTGTGTGATGTTTAATACAACATAAGATAACAATTAAAATAATATACTATACAAATATACACTATAAATGAGTAAGTTGTTAGAAATATATTCCTAAGGGTTATTTTCCCTTCTGTAGTTGTTTAGTTAGTGTAGTAGTTGCTTAAACAATATTTATTTAGGCGGCATACGCACTCGAAAATCGTATTAAGTTTGGCGAATAAATACTACAAATAATGAAGTCAAGTTTAATAAAGTAAACATAAGTTAAATTAAATGCGATAGAAACCTTAAAATAAGTTTTATTCTACTTTAAATTAAATATACCACAATACACATATTAAATTTTTATTAAACCGTTACTGTTGGTATATTATTACAATAGTTCTTATGCTTCTTTAAAAGTAGACTGTTGGACATAAAAGTCTCCCACAGCAGACAAGATTTGCTACAATAGCCACGCATGGCAGGCAGGTTGACAAACTGATATACGGGTTCTCGCACTTTGATTAAAAAAAAAACTTTTATAATCATAATCATAATTTATTTGCAAAAACATGTTACATTACAGGTTGGTAAATTATTTAAGACCAGCATGCTTTGTCATAATGTTGACATACAAATATTTATCTAATACATAATAAATTAAATTTTCACAACTAATATAATAAATAAAATTGTATTTTCAAATTCATCATAATCACTTTATTACATTCAATTTAATTAAAATAATATAATTGTAATTACTTAGTTTATTTTAATATCGATGCCTTATCCTAATCATAGAATTTAAATATTCTTCAACAGTGTAGAAGCATTGCTCCTCAGGCCATTGTTTAACAATCCTGCGAAAACATAGTTTTGGGAGTGATGGAAACTCTGTAGGCAGTTTACAAATAGTATGTTATCATTAAATTAATAAACGCCGATGTTAATAACTTGATCTTATTATAAATTATGAATTTAGAAAAATCTTCGGTCCTACTTCACGTCGCTGGTGCAGATATTTACATGTTGTGGTATACAGAGTGCGTTCTTTTCCGTCAGTCAGTATCATCAGTGTCCATCGGCCTGGCACTCTGATACCCTATTATGCCGAGGTAGGCGTTAGGGGCGATAAATAAATATAAAACTGGAACTGGGCCGCAGTATCTTCCTAATTTTAACACAAACTAATAAAATTCTGCGGTTGCGAACCCGTTTGTCAAGCGTGATAGCTATGCCGACCCCTCTATCAGGCAAATTAAGTGGAAGTCCTATGTTCAGCAATTCACTTTTGATAGGTTATAATAGATAGATATAAATTAAGAGATTCCTCAAGCTATCGATAGCTACATGAACTCTAGGAGGACGATTTCTGTACACAGAATATCTTTTTTTATTTGTAAAAATATGTATATGAAACTGAATAATATGCAATACAATATAATATATATAATAATTTGTATATATCACCTTACTTTTGCTGATTTACCAAAATGGCAACTAAATATTATATCAATTCTATTATCTTGTGCTTGATAGAATGACGTTTTTAAAATATTAGCGACTTAATTATAAGCTTGGAGAAAAAATGGTAGCAAGAAATTTGAAGAATAGGTTTTTAACGACTTTGCTGTCGCGCTGTGTCCGAATAATTGAAATAGGCAACCGAGAGAGACAAATGCTGCTTGGACTGATTATTCTACGAAAAATTGAAGAATCATCATTCCTGCTATCTCGTCAAACTAATTTTTTTCAAGAACAGTATAAAAACTACTGTGGCTATGTCTCTATGTTTTGAAATCTTTTATTTTTCATGTTTGATAATATGTTTGATAACTTTGCTATAAACGAGCTGTTTTAGTAATTTTAGAAGTTTTCAAGTTTTATAAAATAACTAGCCGATACCTGTTTGTTTCGCTGGGCGCAAGATAATATTTTATTGCTGAACCTATATGTAAAATATCAAGAATTTGTTTTGATGGGAATATCGTAAAATCCGTTCGTAATGAGCGTCTTCATTGCGAAATGAGTAACTATACTAAATTTCAAGTCATTCGGGAGTATATTTTTAGAGATATCATGATGACAGTACTATATAGGTGGAAATCTCATATATAAATTTATGATATAGTTTGCATCGTAAAAAAATATTTTTCTATTGTCATTATCCAGCTAGGACATAGAGGAATATGTTTGTATGAACTAAACACCGTTCGGTATAACGTCTTATGGAAAGAACCCTCTTTGCATTCAAATACTTTTGTGAGTCTTGGGCTAAAAGAGTTCATTCATTCCCTCTATTATGTTTGTGTACAAAGAACGTCATATAACTCGTTCGTTAGATGTCTAAACATTTGCAGGCCATTCATCACGGATGAGAGAATACACAACGATTTTTAAAGCCAAGTTTGCATGGTTTCGAGTTTTTACAGTTTCATTCATAAAAAATGTATGAATAGGCAGCAATTAACGTGTTTTTTACGCGATTGTAATAACAGTCATTTGTTTCAAATGAAGAAAAGGAATAAAAACGCTTCAAATTTTTCACTTACTTACTTACTTATCGTCACGCACAATCCCTGACGGGGTAGCCAGAGAGAACAGATCGCCAAGTGTCACGATCCTTACATACCTCTTTCGCTTCTTTCAGATTCATTATCTTCTTCATACATGCACGTCTAGGTATCCGAGTACTCTTGACCCTCCCCTCTTCGAGCAATTTGCTCACATGGTCTTCGAAAGTTAGTTTCGGTCTACCTCGACACCTTTTAATATTAACTTTCGCGCTATATATTTTCTTCACCATTCGGTCTTCACTCATTCTCTCAACGTGCCCAAACCATCGAAGCACGCCCTTATCAATTTTTGTGATAAGGTCATCTTTCAAACCTGCCATATTGCGAATCTCTTCGTTTCGCTTTCGGTCAGCCATGGTGACGCCGCACATTTTACGAAGAGATCGCATCTCCACTGCATTCAACTTGCTTTTATGCTTCTTCTGGCATACCCAGGTTTCGCTGCCATATAACAAAGTCGGTACCAACACTGCGTTATGTATTGCAAGGCGTGCACTCTTCACTACGCCTTGCCTTTTGACTAACGCAGTCAGGGCACCATTGACTTTGTTCCCGGCAGCGACACGCCTGTCCACATCTAAATCACATCTTCCATCCCGGCTAAAAGCACTCCCCAAGTATACAATTTCATTTACCTGTTCTAGACATTCCTGATTTACCCATATTTCACACTTCGTTCTCTCTTCGTCCCTTTCAAATACCAGAACCTTAGTTTTATTAGCATTCAAGCGGAGACCTTTAATTTCACATTCCTCTTTCATACACGTGACTAATGCCTGCAGTTCTGCCTCTGATGGTGCAATAAGCACTGCATCATCAGCATACAACAGACAATTTACTTTAATGTCACCCAATTTCACACCCAAACAGCTATCTTTCAGCTTCTGTAAACAGCTGTCGAGATACAGTATGAACAGCCAGGAAGACATGACACAACCCTGTTTTACGCCCGTTTGGATGCTAAACATGGGTGACAGGTCATGCCCTACCCGCACACAGGCTTTACAGTCACAGTAAAGTGACTGCACAGCCCTTAGCAATCGACCATCCACACCGTACCCCGGCAACAATTCCCACATTTTCTTCCTTACAACCTTATCAAATGCTTTCTCAAGATCCACAAAAGCACAGAAAATCCTCTGGTTAGCAGCCAGAAGCTTTTCGTGATCATGCGGAGAGAAACAATTTGATCCGTGCATCCTCTTCCAGGTCTAAATCCGCATTGTCCCTCCCATAGAAATCTTTCCGATTTCTCTTGCATCCTACGTGTCAAAACCTTCGAGTAAACTTTACTTGCTAAACTGGTCAAGCTGATCGCCCGATAGCACCCGCAGTCAAAATGTGAACCTTTACCTTTATATAAAGGCACAATGACTGCGGATCGCCAATCATCCGGGACATCCCCCGTCCGCCAGCACAAATTGCACAGCAGATGAAAGCTGTCCCAGACGCGAGGCCCACCATTCTTGACCATTTCAGCAGTAACTCTGTCTAGTCCCGCAGCCTTACCACATTTCAAACTTCTAATCGCACGTTCAATCTCTTTCATACTGATGACCTCAGTGTCATCGAGGTCTGGGTCTGGCGTACCAGTCTCGGCGTCATCCCCGGATCCCTCACTAAGATCATCACACGCATACATTTCTCTATAAAATTCGCTCCATCGCTGCATGACGTCCGATTTTTCTGAGAGGACGTCATTGGTTCTCGAAAGCACTTTGTTCATTCTTAAGGTCGTCGCACCACTTCGGGTCCTTCCAACCTCTTTCCAGAAGAGTTTGGAGTTCTCCTTAAAGTTGTGCGACAACCTTTCGTCCGCTTCCATTCTACACCTTTCACGCACTTCCTCAATCAATGCTTTCGTGTGAACTTTCTGCAGCTTATATCTTTCTTTCATCTTCTCTCTCATATCCTTATCATTACTAGAGGCCAAGTAGTCTAACCATGCTTTCTTCTTCTTGTTTACAGCTTCTTTCACTTCATCATTCCACCATGCATCTCTTCTTTTACTACTGCCTCTTTTAATCGTTCCACACACTTCTTCCGCTGCACTTACCATTCCATCCCTAAGGTTCTGCCATGTTCTTTCAACACATTCTTTTCTGCCATCGATGTTGTCAAGCTTTTCGGCTACCCTCGCATGATATTTGTCCCTAGTATCCGCTTCCTGAAGCTTCCAGCTTCGGATGCGACAGACCGACTGTGGTTCTGTTACTGCCGTCCGGTAGCGCCAACCCGCGAACAGACCCCTAAATCTAGTAATCACTAGATAGTGATCCGTTCCCAGGTCAGCACCCCTGAACACTCGCGTATCCATCACCTGTTTTCGCAGTCGGTCATCCACCAGGAACAAATTGATCATACTTCTCTCATTCTTACTTTCTCTAGTATACATATGGATTTTCTTGTGATTAAACATAGTGTTTGTCACAAGAAGACCCTTTTCCTTGCATACCGCCAGTATAAGCTTGCCAGCATCATTAACCCTTTTATCGCCAAACTTTCCAAGCACCGACTCGTACCCTGGTCGAGCGGTACCAACCCATCCATTCAAATCACCACATACAACAATTCTTTCGTTTCCCCTAGCCAAATCTAGAACTTCTCTTACATTCTCCCAAAACTCCTCCAGCTCAGCCTTGGACGACGAAGCTACCGGCGCATAAACAGCCAAAAGGAATATCTTCGTCAGTCCCAATTTAAAGCGAACCCAGAGAAGTCTTGAGTTCACAACCTTATATTCAGTTATAACATCGACCAACCGAGACGACAGCAGCACCCCCACTCCCTGGCGGGCGCTCTCGCTCTCCGGGACTCCGGACCATAGAGCTAACGCCCCGCCAGGGAGCTCTTCAGTACCACTGCCCTTCCGTTTGGTCTCCGACATACACACGACATCTAATTCTCTTTCTTTCATTATTTCGATCAACTCATTCGTCTTATCTCTCATGCCTCCTCTAACATTCCACGTGCCAACTCTGCACTCTGTCCTCCACCTTCCGCCGTGTCGGGCTGTGCGTGACGGGTGGCGGTCCCCATCGCCGCTTTGCGCGCTGCATTCCACACCAATGGGGACGAGCTGGTGTGCGTCGCCTTGGGGGGACGCCCTAACCCTCGTTGACATGGGTGCGCAGCTAAGTAGAATTGCAGCCCTGAAAAGGGCTGGCAGGGGTCGCGACGAGCACGCTTCTACAGTGACCCCTAAATTTTTCAAAAGAGATTTAAAGTAAAAAAGTAAAGTAACAGGCTATATACGCCCGACTGTTGGGCACAGGCCTTTTTTCTCAGACATACGAGTTTCCTCACGATGTTTTCCTTTACCTCCGAGCACTTGGTAAAGCCATGTTGCAGATTAGTAGTACAGTTGTAGCACAAATGTGCTACAACGGCTCGACCGGGGAAGGAACACGCTCTCAAAGAATACCAGCGTAATATAGCTGCAGCATGGCTCTACCACGAGTGAAACGTGGGTTGCTCGCGTACTGTGAAATTGACTGCGAGCGATTAACACCTGAGGTACTACGGCTCAGATTTGTTCATTAAAAATGTTAAATGCGGCCTTTTTGAAGATCTTCTTATAATTAAGTGTGCAACGCATCTCACGTCTTATTGCAAAGAACACATAAATCACTGTTTCGCGTAACAAGTACCAAGCACTATTGTGCGTGATAAAAATATTTTAGTTCAACTTTATTTCCTAAACGTCATTTTCATAGCAATATCAAAACGTCAATGAAAGAAATGAGAATGTCATTATGAATCAGGCAGCGGTTCTGTATGTCATCATACACAACCCTCACACACTATTTGTACACTTTGGTGAGTACATTCATGTTCATTCACATTCACGTTACCCGTGAGGACTAAGATGGAATGCCTCTCTTCTAGTAAAAAGGGTCTCCGGTTCTCTACGCATACCATACAAAGCACAAAAGTGTCAAGCTGCCATTTTACGCTGGTATTCTGTGACAACGTTGTCCTTCCCCGATCAAGCCGACCCATTCGTGCTACAACTATACTACTAATATAGCTGCAGCCATTCGGCCATTTTCCTTTTCGGTGGTATCCACCAAAATATAGGTAAATATGTCATCAAGAAACCCTGCGATCGTTTCCCATCAGCACCAATGAGAAAAAATGTAAAATACAATTTTAAGAGCTGATTTAACACGTGCTTGGAACTGACAGGTAAACATCGTACTGGCAATAAAACCTGCTTGTATGAGAAACTAAGTGATTTCAAAGAAATGTGAAGACCGCCAACACGTAATAAAGCAACGCAACTGACAAATTGCTCATTCAACGTTACTTTTAATGACTTATAAAACTTAAACAAAAAACACAAGCCCACTGGAGTATGAAGTTAGAAGAAAATACAGCTTAGATATAGATAGATAGATAAAGCATTTATTGGTTTCTCCAATCACACTGTCGTGAAGCGACAATTAAAAGAGAAAGAACCTAACCTAAGAACAGCAAAACAACAAAAGTAGACCAAGAAAATAATATATTTAAAGTTTCAGAAAAGTATTTACAATTTTATAAAAAAAAATGAAATATGAAGATGATGGATGAAATGAGATTACAATTAGGTTTTAAAAAAAATAAAGATAGGAGAATAGGATAATATAGTTTTATAGTGGAGCCTGGAGCCTCGCTGTTTTTGTAGAATAGGCACACGCAGAGCTTGAGGTTTCTCAGCGGCGACGGCACACAGCGCCTGGACTGGGCACACGCAGCGTCCGGAGCCGGCGCACGTAGCGCCTGGGGTAGGTGCGCTCAGTACTTGGAGAAGTAGTCGCCGCGCCCAGAGGTAGCGCGGGCAGTAGGTGCACTCGGCGCCTGGAGCAAGCAGTCGTAGCGTGCCCGAAGGTAGCGCGGCCCCGCGCTTGAAGCAGACTGCCGACGACTTCACGTGTAGATGGAGGCTTGCAGGATCCCGGCGCCTGGTTTGCAGGATGCGCCGACGACATCAGGATGCGCCGGATGTAGACGGAGGCTTGCAGGATCCCGGGGCAAAGCGGCCCCGGGATAAGGCCTTTAGTAGATGTTTCTCGTTTGAGAACTGAAGCGAGACTGTTTTTTTTTCGTATTCTCCGATTGTTCGGCTTTTATACCTTTTTAGAGAGAACGAGAAATTATTTAAATTAAAAGGAAATTTATTGTAAATGACCTAGAGCAAAAGAGTATTTATGTGAATATATCGAGATAAAACATCATATCGGTAACGAATTTGAATAAAAATTGCCATGACAACGAAATAAATAACGGCTGTCCAATATAAAATTTTTGGTTTTTAGGAATATAATTGGAAATTCATTACATTTAAGTAAGAAATGAGATATTATTCACATAGGAAAAACCAATGCACGGCAGCGTACACGAAGCCTGAAATTGTAGAGTTACAGAGAATTCAATAAAAGACCGAAAAAGGTAAGACTTCATTGACAGCTATTTTAAAAGTACTAAATAGTGTGAAAATATGCAGTAAAATGATATGTTATTATGTAAAAACGTTACAGGATCCTATGGAAATAAAGGTGATGCTAAATATAAATGCAGAAAATCAAAAACAGAATTGAAAAATAGTATAAAGTGATGCAAAACATGAATGCAGAAAATCAAGAACAGAATGGAGAAATAGTGTACAATGAAATGTAAGTAGTATAACTTTACATTTTCCCCCCGACCCTGGAAAATTCTTGACTCAGCAAACATTTTGACATGTACATTCTAAAATAAACCATAAAAACACAGCTTTGCAGAAACAGACATCACCAGTCAAAATCAGATATACTATCTCTTACATTCATCATCTGCATTCAGGTAAGGGTGGAGTTAACATTCAATGACTACCACTCTAAAAGTGTGTTTTCAAAACGACATTAAGGCTTATTTAAGGAGTAGTCAACCGCTCCTGTGTGGAAAAAAAATTAGTCGAAGAAACACCACTCTTAGAAGTGTGTTTTCGAAAGGACATTCAGGCCTATTTAAGGAGTTGTCAACCGCTCCTAAGTGAAGATAAAAAAATTCGAAGAGACACCACTCTAAAAGTGTGTTTTCGAAAGGACATTCAGGCTTATTTAAGGAGTTGTCAACCGCTCCTAAGTGAAGATAAAAAATTAAGGGAGTAGTCAGCTGCTCCCAGGTGAAGATAAAGGTGAAGAAAATTAAGGGAGTAGTCAGCCGTTCCCAAGTGAAGATAAAGATAAAGAACTTACTCTTAAGCAAGCATTAGTCGCTATGAAGTTGAAGAACCCTGGAACACCAAGCAAACAAACAAATTAAAAGAAATTTAAATAATAAGGTGAAAATGATGATATTTATACATATATACAAATTAACAGTTATATTTATACATATATACAAATTAAAATGTTTAGAAAATTTATGAATCGTCTCACTTCAGCTTTCAAAAACAATTTTATATAAAGTGCAAAGTGTAAAGTTAAGTTTAAGAAATAAAAATATTATTAAAATTGTACCTCTTTAAGTTATCTAGAATAAAAATATTAGAGTGATGAATGTAACTTAGAGTGATGAATGTAAATGAAGTGTTATATGTAGGTCTAAATATAATCTAGATAAGTTGAAAAACTAGAAGAAGTTTTGTTTTAGAATTTTGAAGGTATGAAAAGGATGTGTAAATGAATGATGAATAATGAGTTAAGAACAAAAGGGAAAGCAATTAAATCAAAAGGGAATAGACAAGGCGCAGTAAAGGTGAAGAATTAAGAGAGAAAGAGGACTTTTACGTTGGGCGCCAAACTGTCGTGAAGAGACAATTAAAAGAGAAAGAACCTAACCTAAGAACAGCAAAACAACAAAAGTAGACCAAGAAAATAATATATTTAAAGTTTCAGAAAAGTATTTACAATTTTATAAAAAAAATGAAATATGAAGATGATGGATGAAATGAGATTACAATTAGGTTTTAAAAAAAAATAAAGATAGGAGAATAGGATAATATAGTTTTATAGTGGAGCCTGGAGCCTCGCTGTTTTTGTAGAATAGGCACACGCAGAGCTTGAGGTTTCTCAGCGGCGACGGCACACAGCGCCTGGACTGGGCACACGCAGCGTCCGGAGCCGGCGCACGTAGCGCCTGGGGTAGGTGCGCTCAGTACTTGGAGAAGTAGTCGCCGCGCCCAGAGGTAGCGCGGGCAGTAGGTGCACTCGGCGCCTGGAGCAAGCAGTCGTAGCGTGCCCGAAGGTAGCGCGGCCCCGCGCTTGAAGCAGACTGCCGACGACTTCACGTGTAGATGGAGGCTTGCAGGATCCCGGCGCCTGGTTTGCAGGATGCGCCGACGACATCAGGATGCGCCGGATGTAGACGGAGGCTTGCAGGATCCCGGGGCAAAGCGGCCCCGGGATAAGGCCTTTAGTAGATGTTTCTCGTTTGAGAACTGAAGCGAGACTGTTTTTTTTCGTATTCTCCGATTGTTCGGCTTTTATACCTTTTTAGAGAGAACGAGAAATTATTTAAATTAAAAGGAAATTTATTGTAAATGACCTAGAGCAAAAGAGTATTTATGTGAATATATCGAGATGAAACATCATATCGGTAACGAATTTGAATAAAAATTGCCATGACAACGAAATAAATAACGGCTGTCCAATATAAAATTTTTGGTTTTTAGGAATATAATTGGAAATTCATTACATTTAAGTAAGAAATGAGATATTATTCACATAGGAAAAACCAATGCACGGCAGCGTACATGAAGCCTGAAATTGTAGAGTTACAGAGAATTCAATAAAAGACCAAAAAAGGTAAGACTTCATTGACAGCTATTTTAAAAGTACTAAATAGTGTGAAAATATGCAGTAAAATGATATGTTATTGTGTAAAAACGTTACAGGATCCTATGGAAATAAAGGTGATGCTAAATATAAATGCAGAAAATCAAAAACAGAATGGAAAAATAGTATAAAGTGATGCAAAACATGAATGCAGAAAATCAAGAACAGAATGGAGAAATAGTGTACAATGAAATGTAAGTAGTATAACACTACAACACGTAAATTCAGTGACTAAATTAAGTACAAAGTATATTATTACGAAAAAAAAATTACAAAAACTTCAAACCTAAATGTACATGTGTGTTGCAGTTTGACAAATGGGTCCTAGCTCAGCGAGTAATATTACTCAGATAGCAAACACAGATTTTCAGCTATTAACCTCGAGATGACGAGAAGAAAATGAGCACAATAGTGTAAATATGTATATTTGAATGATGTGTCCTTTCAGCCCTTTTTTTTTTTTTTTTTTTTTTTTTTTTTTTTTTTTTTTTTTTTTTTTTTGCGGATGGAAAATCATCAAATGACGCCTTTCGCTCTGGGTGGAGCGGAAGGGAGTGTCAGACTTTTACTGACTAAAAACCATCCGTGTTCCTTCAGTGCCCTTACGTTCCGGAGCCGCGGTATCTCTTTCGAACAGCCCGCAGCCCCGGCAGGCGTCGGCCCTTGCGGGCCCCTTCACGCTGCTGACAGCTCTTTGAGGCGCGCGTGGAACAAAACGCGCCGTCGACACGGCCTGTCGTCGTTAGACGGACGGACGGCGAGCTACCCATTGCTCGCCGTCCACAGGCCCGCGCCTACGGTGGCCGGGGGCCACGACGTAGCCCCCGACACCCGGGGCGTCTCCCGCGGCGGCCGGGAAGGAAAGCTGTTGCTCTTTCCTTCTCCCGCTCCGCCACCTCCTTCGCTAGCATCACTGCTTCGCAGAAGGTGGTGACGGCATCCCATTCCGTCTCGCTCCGGACCATGGCTTCGACCAGGGCCGGACGCGAGAGGTCGCCGCCGCCTATCGCCGCTACGAGGTCACGGCGGTGCTCCGCCCAAGCAGGGCACACCTCCACGGTGTGCTCCACCGTGTCCTCCGGTCGATCCTCGCAGTGGGAGCACCCGGGCGTTTCCTCCCGCCCGATTCGGTGCAGGAACCTCCCGAACACACCGTGTCCGGTGAGGACCTGCGTCAGGCGGAAGGTGAGGACGCCGTGGCGTCTCTCTAGCCACTCCTCAAAGAGGGGTCTTATCGCCGCTATAGTGGCGTGCCCAGTCCTTTCAGCCCTGCGACTTGCATCTTGGGTTTAATTTAGTAAAATTACTGAAGGGGCGTGTAAGTGTGTACGATTTCGTACAAATTAAAACTAAGTACCTAAAATACACCTTGTTACATACCCGTTAAGAATACGGGGAACCAACCTGCATCTATCTTCAAACAAAGAACGAAACAGCGTTGTCACGCCTGAGGACTAAGATGGAATATGCCTCAAAGCCTGTATTTGTATTGGCTCTCAATACCCTTGACACTGGAACACAGCAGTCCTAGTTCTGCTATTTAGCGGCAAAAATAGATAAGAATGTGGTAAAGGTGGCACCTACCCATACGGGCTCCTAGACGTAGAAGGAATCCTAGCATTTAGTTAAGCCCTAGCCAATTTTTTTTTATAGTCAGTTACGAGTTTCATTTTTTTTCTTACATTTCTTGGCCTGCACGGTTTGTGCGTCAGCCATGTCTTCCATTTTTCAATGTTTAATTATCCTTCATAGTACAAATGTTTCCTTCATAGTACACTACTTCACAATATGTTGATGCGTCACATTGTGAAGTCCTTGGGAGATTTTGACGGCAACTTGAGCCAGCAGACAGTTGGCGATGGTATCTCAAGGCGCCTTAGCAGACAGCCTTATCTTGAGAATCACATCACCATTAGAGCATTTGTTTCACCGTTTCCACTAATAGTTCACATGCGTACACACTTAATACACAAAATCGCACCACTTTTACATATCAAAGTCCACTTCAAATCATTATTTAAACAATAATACAGGAGCAGCAAACCGCCCCCGGTCAAGTTCCCGCCAAAAACCCTTACGACTTTCATTACCGAATCGAACTATTTTTTTTATAATATTGTAAGTGGCCAGTGCTACTACCAAAGAGATTTAAAATATATATATACTATAGAGCGGGCATTGGGAAAATTTATATACAAAAACTTTAAGCTCATGCGTGTGTGACGCCCTCTAGCTAAAAATAGCAAAACTACGCTATCATATAGTAAGACAAAATTTTAGCTATTCCCCAGTAGGTGACGCTTAGAATATAAGATCGTTTTAGGAATGTTACCCTTTCGATACCAAAGTATCGATAATGTTGTTGAAGGTTACTAAGTTTGAAATGCTTTTCAGCTATTAATTGTTTATATATACGCTTTAAAATGGTACTTTCATCACGTTAACACTTGGGCCCAAGAATGTATGGAGACGTCTTCTTCTTAAAAAGACACTACCCACATCATTAAAAATTGTTATTTTAAGTTTTACCTTATTTTCTGACTCAGGCTTAACCTACAACTTCTTGAATCTAATATCTTTAACAGTACAATTTTTTTTTAATGTCACAAGCCTATAGCACTCTCGTATCACTGTAAGCCAGGATCTATAATGGTTTTGTCCTTGAATACTACAAGACAATGAAGCCCGGTATGTAAAAGAGAAGACTTGCTGTTTTGCTAAACATCAACACAGCAAGTATCCTCAGCATGTTCATAAGCAACACGGAAAATCTCATCATCATGCCTAAAAAAATTTTCCCACCCTTCCACATAAAGTAGGCTACTTAGCATAGTTGGTATATGCTACTCATTTTTGTTAGTATGGGTATGGCTTCCTGTATATTATTTTATCAATAACCCCAATCGATAAACGTCGTCAATCACTAACTTTAAATAAATAGTGACGCTACAGGATAACAGAGGGCGCTTAGTACAATAAAAATAAATTTTCTAGAACAATCTACGAAAATTAATAAAATTTAAAGATTATTCGGTAAATATACGTTATACTTACGATAACAAACCAAAATCACGTTCATTTTCTGCTCCATATCGTGACTTACAATATCTTACTGCACAACCGGGCATATTTTCTATAAAATATTTTTTAAAGATATGAAAAGAATCCGTCTTGACTTTATGACGATGTCACTAAGACTAACGGAGATATATCCTATAGGACATAAGTTACAGATGACAATTTTGCTGCTGATGTCCGGTCTATTACTATTACTACTTAAATGTCTTTGGCTACCACAGTCCATAGACACCTACAATCAACTTGAAATAATAATGCAACAGATGCGTTGTCACCTGTGAGAATTAAGATGGAATGTCGCGCAGTCTGTGGTTGAACCAGCTCTCTACACCCTTCACACTGAAGGACACAGCAGTACAGACACTGTTTTAAACGGCAGAGGAATATGTAAGATCGTTGTACTTACACAGAGGGAATTCTAGGCAGAAAAATAGTCAAAACATTACATTACGAAGCTATCACTTATTTTTTTATCGAAAAAAATAAAACTTAATCAAAAATATTCTTCCAATTGGAATAAAGTTTTTGTGTTAACACAGAAGCCTTATCAACTGAACTTGGATCAAAGCAAATTACGAGTCATCAGTTTTGTGTGACACGTTAAACATCATAGAATTCAGTGTAGCTTTGTGTTTGAATCGTAACAAATAAATTTACACTGGTGTGAATTAGTTTTTATCCTATTTCAATCGAAGTTTGTAATATTTTTTCAGGTTATCAACGTGTATGATGATCTTTGCCGACAAAGCACCGACATGGCAGAAAAGCACATATAATGAGGTAAATTCTTCGGATGATAAAATTTATTGTTTCGTAAAACACGCACATGCCAATTTAGCATTTAAAATTGCAATTAGTAATTTAATTGGAGCAAACGGAGATCAAAGCCGGGTTTCTTGCATACTTTGCTATTTACGGCGAAGGCCTCTATGCTACCCAAATACTTTTATGTATGCTACTAGACGGGCAATTCAGAAGAAAAACTGTGTCACAACTATAAATCCTGCGGGCGCGGCTGCGGGCAGGTAGGTCGCACGCACACATATAAATGATAACAACGTTTTCTTAGTCACATTAAACGAAATATGTGTAAGATAGCCGTGAACAACATTCGCGGTTTTCAAAATAAGTACTAATATGTTCATCTGCTCAAGTCGGCTAAAGGAGTTCGGAGAATTTACCGTAAATTAGTGCGCAATGTATTAAGGTCGCAGAACCCGTCTATTAGTGTACCACAGCTCTACAATGTATAAGTGATAATGACAGAATTTCATTAAAAAAATCTAAATAATTATGCCAAGCGCTTGAATCTTACAGTGCCTTGGTTAAAGAGGTTAAGTAACACTTAGCGCTGAGTGCTAGATGGGCGACTGCTTTAGTAGTTCTCATTTTCAAGCGGCGTCGTAATTCAGAACACGAGCCTTGGTTCCGGTAACAATTATAGGACTTTTAACAGAAAAGTTGAAATGATAAAAAATTCAAGCAATATTACAATCTCTTTTAAATACAAAATTTAAATCTTTATTAAAAGTTTGATTGAGTAAATAACGCAAATATGTCTTTGAGAAATGAATAATGTATATTTGCCTATTGGTCTGCAGGGTCCATGCATCAATTTATTAAGGAATTTCATCCATGCCTGGTTGTCGCCTTTGTCAATTATTTCTCAGTTATTTTTCGCCCAAAGCAAAGTAAAGTGAGTAAGCACAGCCAACGTTCTGGCCACTATACCGCAGGGAGTAGGACTGTATGTTCTTTTTATTGTAAATATATTCTTATGAACCTTCTAGAGTATGCTACAAACATATGGGGCAATTCTGGAGAAGAATAAGGAAGCCATTGTTGTTTACCTTGATGTCTCGAAAGCCTTTGTCAGAGTCTGCTTAGATAGTCAGATTCTGGTGTGTTTCCTGATTTAATGAAGTATAGTAAAGTAATACCTTTATTTAAATCTGGTAGTGCATTGGACCCCGCTAATTTTAGACCTATTTCTGTACTACCAACTCTTAGTAAAATTTTTGAAAAAATAATTTTGGATCAATTGTTAATTTTTTTTAATACAAATAAATTACTTCATAAAAACCAATTTGGATTTACAAGGGGTCGCTCGACGTCTGACGCCGGTGTTGAGCTTATGAAATATATTTTTAATGCCTGGGAGAATTCACAGGATGCCTTAGGTGTTTTCTGTGATCTTTCCAAGGCTTTCGATTGTGTTCATCATGAAACATTAATCAGGAAACTACAACATTACGGTGTAAAAAAATTGGCGCTTAGACTTCTTACTTCATATTTAAGTAACAGATCTCAAAAAGTCGTAATAAATGGTAAAGGTTCCTCCGGATCGGTAGTATCAATGGGCGTTCCTCAGGGCTCGATTCTTGGCCCATTCCTGTTTTTAATCTATATTAACGACTTACCTTATCTTGCAGGGGACAATCACGAAATAGTATTATTTGCTGACGATACCTCTTTAATTTTCAAACTCAAACGGCAGTTAATTAATTATGACGATGTAAATAATGCTCTATCGAAATTAGTACATTGGTTTAACGCCAACAATATGCTCTTAAACGGCAATAAGACTAAGTGTATTAAATTTACAATACCTAACGTAAAACATTCGAGTACCAGTGTGCTATTAAATGGGGAGGAGTTGAGTCTTGTGGATACCACTGTTTTTCTCGGTATTACTATTGACGCGAAATTTCAATGGGGCCCCCATATATCTAAATTAGCAAGCAGACTTAGTTCTGCAGCATATGCTGTAAGAAAGATTAGAAGTCTTACAGATGTTGAGACAGCTAGATTAGTGTATTTTAGTTACTTTCATAGCGTAATGTCTTATGGAATTTTGCTATGGGGTAATGCGACTGATATTGAAGCTTTATTTGTTTTGCAAAAGAGAGCCGTTCGGGCGATTTATAACCTAAATTGTAAAGAGTCCCTCAGACAAAAATTTAAAGAAATAAACATATTAACTTTGGCATCGCAATATATTTATGAAAATCTAATGTATGTACATAAAAACATAAATAGCTTTAATAAGAATAAGGATGTGCATACTTTAAACACTAGGAACAAACATAAGCTTGTAATACCAGTTACTAGACTCCACAGAATCAGTAATTCATTTATGGGGCAATGTATACGCTTTTACAACAAAATCCCAGAACATATTCAAAGTTTATCAATAAACAAGTTTAAAAGTTTTATTAAAGAAAAACTGTACAAAAAGGGTTATTATAATATCAAGGAATACATGAATGAAAATAACCCCTGGGAATAAGGTGATCGCCACCATGCTGGTTCTATTAAAAATCATTTAAAAATTGTATAAATGTAATTATTGTTAAGTGAAATATGTTTGAAAAAAAAAGTCCCGCTGGGTTTCTTGCTGGTTCTTCCCAGGACAGAGGTATTTTCCGAACCAGTGGTAAATAAAAAATGACTTTCAATAAGAATTATGTAATAATCGATATTGAATAAAAAATTATTCTATTCTATTCTATTCTATAGCTTTTATGCAAGCTTTCAACGTACGGCTTATCTTTTCATCATCTGGGTGAAAGACTTTTTGAGAGAATGGTCTCTCCGTATCTGCTATGGTTAAGTGTGCAGGCAGTCTCCAAATGGGGCAATGCCAATATCACGAGATTCAACGCCTCCGAAACACAAGCGTGTCTCTTTATTGCAAATAGGATCCAACTCACATTGGCTCCATTGGCATCGGATAGAATTCGATTAAATATAATACAATTAAACCAATGGTAGAACCGTTGTTTATTATATATATTTTGACTCATACGGCTTTACGACGTTCACGTATGTTACCTTCATTCACAAACGTTAACCCTATGAGACCAATTCATGACTATTATTGTACAAATGAAGTCTACCTTAGTACGAAAAAAGAAAAGCACGATATCTAGCCCCGATAGCTGGCGTTATGATCGAGTTATTTATACATTTTATATTTTATTATTCATAGTCTGGCGTGGATTCGGGGTGAAATTCACCACGCCATCTACCAGAAAGGAAAAATCCAGCCAGTGTCGTCCACCTGGTGGTAAGTGGATGCTGTGGCCCATAGACATCTACCCTCGATCAAGTATCAAAATGCAGAAGTTTTGTCACCCCTGAAGACTAAAATGGTATGGCTCGTTTCCAGTGAAAAGGTTCTTCCGTTTTCTATACTCACAATACAAAACACATCGGCAATAAGCTGTCATTTTACGCTTATTTTCTATGAGAGCGAGGTTTCTCTCTGGTCGAGCCAATCTTTTCGTGCTAGAACCATAACATTCTAAAATATACTCTACCACTTATAATACGTATTATCTATATATGTATTTCTACAATTTTTGTCCTGTAGCTCTTACCATTGTCTTGCACTTTGATTCCTGCAAGCGAAACTACTTATTAATAAAACTGGAGCGTAGTCTTGTACACAATACATGACCACTTGGCACATTTTCTTGCTTGTTTTCATCGTTTTCTAAAAATGACTACTGTTTCCAATTACGTTTTTTTGCCATTTTAACATACACATAACTAATTTTTTTTCTTTAGTAAATCGTTACGCTAATATTTTTCCCTGTATCGTGGAGGCAGTATACATTCAAATATTACTCAAGGACAAACATCTAGATCCGCAACAATTATTTGTAGAGCATACAAACATTTGTTCCGTGCGGGATACAATTCCACGGGTTTCAGAGTCGCAACTCATTAAGTAAGATATGCTATTGAGCCACGGAGCCATCGTATTTAAATGTTTCTTCATCACTAAGTCAGTCTATTGTATCACAATTTTTGACCATATTAAACGAGACAGTAGGGCTACGCCGTAGCTAATTACGAGTACATGAGTAGCAAGTAATTCGAATGAGTCAGTTAGCCGCGGAAAGACTTCACGGTCTCACAGAATACCAGCGTAGAATAGCATCATAATGCTCACGTGATACCTAGGGTAGGTGAAGAGATAATAAACTACTAAAAGTTATAAATGAGATATAATTTTTTATAATAAATTATATCTCATTTATATTTTTTTATCAATGAGCGTAGAAAAGCGTAAAAAACACATTTCGCGTGTTAATAAAATATTTATGTGATTCAACCATCTACCTATTAATAAACTAATAATTATAGAGTTAACCCAAGACCTGTCGTAAGCGGCGACAGAGAGAAATGAAGCAAAGGTTGGTCAGCAATATGTCCCTGATGATAACAAAATAATAAAACGCTATCGCAAATATCCCCCTATGAAGCAATCTAATGGGGAATCTTCAGCAGTGGACTTTTGATAAGATGTAATTCATGAATGAAAAAATAAATTAAAATTATAAATTTTTTACAACCAACTTCAATGAAAATTATTAAGAATAACTCAAAAACTATTGGTCAAACTTTGATCAAATTTATATGGGATGACATGAAATGCACCAGCTTTCAAATAAAAAAGAATTATCGAAATCGGTTCACCCAGTTATATAACCATAACCCAAAAGTTATGAGGTAACACACATAAAAAAAAACAATATAATCGAATTGAGCACCGTGTACTTTTTGAAGTCGGTAAAAAAATACATGAATTGTTAAAGATTGCAAAAAATGTTATCTAAAGATAGATCTAAAGAACATATAAATATCTTTTTAAATTTTTTAACTTGAACCACACACTGAAATCCTTGAGATCTATGTAGTTTCGGAAAGCTTTGCAGTTTCTGAACTTTCAATTTAAGTTGATTAATATTTGACTGCAGCTTCCTTAAGTTGTGAAATTCCACTTCCAATAAATTAAAAATTAGCAAGTACCCTTTGGCAACGTTTTTAAAGCTGTAAAGTTACAAATTTAAATATTCTATATAATTGATATACTTTCATGTGTGTGAGTGAGAAGAATTTAAATATGCTGATGTCTGATTTCCGATGTGATATTTCCACTCTACGTGGTAGAGCCATGCTGCAGCTATATTAGTAGTATAGTTGTAGCACGAATGGGTCGGCTTGACCGGGGAAGGACCACGCTCTCACAGAATACCAGCGTAAGATAGCAGCTTAACACTGCAGTGTTGGTATGGTGAGTGTAGAGAACCGGAGACCCTTTTTTTTTCTCTTTATTTATTTAGAGATTTTTATTTGTTAACATGTCAATCCCATTATAACTAACTTAAAACCTATACATTTACTATTAATCTGCACATACTCAATGCAATATCCGAGGTGGGTGCATGTAGAATCCCTTGCGCAATACCCATATTGTACACATTTATCTTATAGGTCCTTATAAATAATTCCCTTGCCCCTCGGTTCCGCTCACATTCCATTAAAAAATGATGTAAATCTTCTATTACTCCACACGTTTCACAATTAGGTGAATCAGTTCGTTTCATTAGATAAGAAAATTTTTTGATGGGATCTGACCTGTTCTTATTCTAAACATTATTTTAATAACATTTCTATTTAATGAGACCCTTTTTACTGGAAAAAATGCATTCCATCTTCACGGGTGACAACGCATCTGCATTTTGATTCTTTATTGAGGATAGATGTAGATGTCTATGGGCCGCGCAACCACTTACCATCAGGTGGACTGTGTGCTCGTTTGTCACCCCCATAAAAAAAACCACAGCTACTAAAGTCAGTACTTTAATCTAAACTACATGTCTTAGCTCCGACTTTTGTAATAGGAATAAATTTAATTAAATAATTTCTTTGTAGTCGGTTTTACATATATATATATATATATACAGGGTACTTTTGGAACGCTCCCGAAAACTAAGACAGGCGACAGCACCAAGTATACCTTTGATCATGGGTCACAAATAAATTCGATCCTGATGAAAAAAAAATCATCTTTTTACAACGTTTTATTAGCTTTATTCACGCGCGATCATGTTAGTACAGCTAAATGAAACGATAATTTCATAAAAAATATCATGAAAATACTAAAACATAAAATCAGCAGTGGAAACTGAATGGATATCACCTGACTAATGGAGGTTAATGTACGCGTGAACGGTGAAAAAAGAACGCTGGCCTTGAACTTGGCCACTGAGCGATTTATCACATGTTGGTACGAAGGGGGCGCGACGGGGGAACAATCCGCCAGTATTACTGTGCCTGCATGCTATTGGTTCCCGCGCTTTGTTCGCTCCAAAAATACAGTCGCATACACAGCTTACTTTGCGACTCGCGACGATGTTTTAAAAAGGAAGGAAAGAAAAATTATTTATATCTATTGTTTTATGACTGAACTAGTGAACGAAAAGGTAAATATGATAGGGGAAGGTGAATGGGGAAAATTGTGCAGTAAAATTGAAAGTGTTGAGGAAGAATACCGAAAAACTTACCATGTGATCGACCTGATGACGGAAGCTCAAGCGAAGATGAAAGTGATGATGAAGTAGCATCCAGTAACACCAACACACCATCAACATCTGGCTTCCATGTGACCCAAGACGACATAATGGACGGCGTGCCACCCTTAGCTTAATTTTTCTTGTTACAAACTACTTTATATTTTACGATAGAAATAACAAATAATGCTCAAATAAACATTATCCATTCTTAATTCCAACCTTTTCCAAAGTTCTAAGTAGCTAGTAAAGCACCTATTATGATTCTACAATAAAAGAATTAATTACTTACTATAATATTATAAAACAATATCCCAATACCATGTAGTACTTTAGAACGCGACTGTAACCATATTCCCCCCACTCGACCTGTATCTAGCTCGGTGCGAAACAATTGTAACCCGGCCGGCTCGTGTTGCTTCACGCTGTGACGCAGTAGGTTTCAATTTTGTCGGGATTCGTTATTAATCGTAGTTTTTGAAACAGTTCCGTGTTGATTTAGTACACGCGTGCGCGTCGCGTTTCGTCGTCGTTTTATTTATTAAATTGTTTTTACTTGTGATAACGTGTTAGTATTATTCTTGTTGTAACGTTTTTTGTTTTAATAATGCTTAACGTGTACGTTTAAGTGATTGTAAATACGGCAAACATGTTAGGTATCCGAACCTAGGTACACGAAGTATCGCTAAATAAATTGTTAAGACGTCGGGATGGAACAAGTGTGTCATACTGTGCAGTGCACAAAGTGTTGAAGCGTAATCGAATGCGCCCATACAAATTGCACAAAGTGCAAGCTTTAGTTCCGGCAATCACGACCACCGACGAGTTTTCTGCCGTTGGTTATTATACCAGCAACAACGTGTGCCTGGTTCCATTGAGCACATTATCTGGAAGGATGAGTCGACATTTACCGAAAACAGCCTGTGGAACCGAAGAAATACACACGTGTATTCAGAGGTTAACCCGCACGCTGTTCGACAAACCGGGCACCAAACCCGATTATCGGTTAACGTATGGGCAGCTTTATTTAAGGATCGCATACTGGGACTAGTGTTTCTGCCACAGCGACTGAACGGACAGCGATACCTAAACTTTATAAATGAACAGTTGGTTGACATTTTAGACGACCTATCATTGGCTGAATATCGCCGCACATGGTTCCAGCATGATGGTGCCCCTCCACATGTCGTGAGGTTCGTCCGTGAGCACCTCAATGAGCTATTTGATGATCGCTGGATCGGCAGACTAGGATAACACGCTTGGCCACCTCGCTCACCAGATCTGACCCCGTTAGACTTCTTTCTGTGGGGTATGTGAAAGAAAGGGTTTTTAATCGTGAGTGTGATAGTGCTGATGAAATACACCAAAGGATCGTGGATGCTTTCGCGAAACTATGTACGGACTGTGTCGAAGACCACACGATAATGCCCCGCCTGCACCCAAATCTACCTTGAAATGAATGGAGCACAATTTGAGCCGCATCTCATAAGACCACGATGGATTTAAGCTGTTTCATAACTATTTTTTTTAAATAACTTGGTACTGGACTAATCTGAATAGGTACATAACTGAATACATGAGAATAATAAATATACCTACACGATGAATAAAAACGGATGACTCCAATCTTGGTTACATTTCATTTAAGTATTTTTCATTAGCGGGGAATCGAACCAGTTATTTGGGTTTATTTAACCTGTAAATTCAGGTTAAAGTAGCTACGTGGAGACAAGCACAGTGGCAAAATAGTAGGTTAAGTAGATAAGTTAGGTATTTAGACAAGTGTTGTAAATTAATAGGTATTGTGGTATGGCCCGCTAGTTGCGGACCGCGCGAATTTGCGTTCGCGCGTACATTGACCTTTAATCAGCTGATATAAGTTCAGTCATTCCACTGCTGGTTTAATGTTTCAGTATTTTCATGATATTTTTTATGAAATTATCGTTTCATTTAACTGTACTTACATGATGGCGCGTGAATAAAGCTAATAAAACGTTGTAAAAAGATGATTTTTTTTCATCAGGATCGAATTCATTTGTGACCCATGATCAAAGGTATACTTGGTGCTGTCGCCTGTCTTAGTTTTCGGGAGCGTTCCAAAAGTACCCTACATATATATATATATATATATATATATATATATATATATATATATATATATATATATATATAAATACATATTTATTAAACACCGACATCTCTATAATATAATAATATAAGTTTATAGTAATTCTTTTGTCTTTTTTTTAATTTTAGTTGTTTACAATTAATCAAAATGTTAAACTTTTAGGAACTATTTTTGAATTGTTCTGACAACGTGAGTACCACAAAACAAAGGTCGTTGTTTATTTATCTTTCTAGATAGTTGAAAGCTACGTTTTTTAAATTTTTTCTTCAGTATCTTCTGTAGTTACATTCTTCTTCATAACATGGAATGTCATGAAATTCATTCATTTTTTATTATTCCTGTTTGTTCAAGTTTGACAACCACTCCATAAAATAGGTCCCTACACACACACATACACACAATGCACGCGGTATAATCAAATTATACATTAAAAAAACGTTAATAAGTTCATTATTATTCTCGCAATACATTGTAAATCTTTCATCTACACACAAATAACACCGAAACTTATTTGTACCGACCTTAGTCACCTATTCAGCTATTCACATTTCAGTCCTTCAAAAATCGTAAGCGTAAGTTATAACTTTCTATCGTATTGATATCAGAAAAGCACCTTTATTGCAGCCAAGGCATTTTACATGATTCATCCATTTAATATGTATTGCTAAACAGACGCATATATTTATAGTTATTTGTATGTGAATGCCTGTATTTATATATTTGTATGTATGTATATATAGGTCATTGTTACGGCCAGCAACTTCCTATCCCAGGAGTAGGATCCTCCACGGCCCATAGACGAAGAACCTACAAGCAGGTGCAGGTCGGGCGTCCTAACGCCAAGGGTGAAAAGTTTCTAATTACAATAAACAATCTGGGGTAAGCGTTCTATTCTAATAAACGGAGCTTACTTACCTCTATTTAAGGCGACTGGTCCCTCAGGATTCGGTCAGGTCGCATGTGTTTGTATAGTGCTAGGAAAGTAATGGTTAGTGATGTGTATCTGGGTGTGGCTGGTAGTGTTACTGACCTTATTAGACCGTTACCCTCTGCAGCAGTCCGGACCTCAGCACCTCTCCACCTCACGTCACTTTCTTCGTTAGTCACGATGACGGTTCAGTAACTCTGTCGTACGATTAACTACCTTACAGAAGCCACTAACTCTCGTTTGTTATAACGCCTAACTCGCGAAACGAACACAGAACGTACGGATCAAAGGTCACTACCGTTTCGCGTGGCAACAGTTATTTCTAGAATATCAAATACCGCACTAGTAGGTAATACAGTCGAATCCACTTATACGAACTCAGCGTTAAACCCAAAAGTCCCGGGTGAAGCCCTCAGCAAGGAATACGCGCTGCAATTCCCATTCAGTATATGTTACGGCTTGAATGTTTCGCAATGTGTTTCGTGGGTGGTTTTGGGAACCAGAGAACAACCAGACCAAGGGCTGGCTAACCCGATGATCCCAACCGGGAAGTAAACGAAAATAGCTTTAGAACTGGGTAGATAAGGCAAGGATACTCACAAGACTGGAGCACTCCTCGTGGTTATGGTGAAGTCTGTATATTTAGGCTGAAGTTCTCGTGTATACACAGATACCACACTGCACTTCGAATGTATATGGACACGAGCAATTGCACGATAGTCTTTCAACTTATTTATTGAGTATTTTTAAACGAGCGGTAACGAACACGTTTTATGCGTGCGCGGCCATCTTGCTTCCTCTTTTTCGACGACAGGTGGCGCACCATTTTGAGTAGTGCGTATATGGGGGAGGCGGGAGGATAGGAAATACTTAGGAAAAGGATGTTATATCGGGACTGTTCCGAAGCCACAACAGTATATTTACTATAAGCGCCTACCATTACGCGTTCCCGATAAAAATGGACTTGGATATCTATCGCAGCGACGAATTTGGACTGGCATGACCTTGCGTGTCCTCGACACGACGGGACGTCAAAACCGGTATCGTAGAGGCGCGCGCGCCCTCTGACGTCAATTATTGACATTAGCGCTTGGCGCGAACAGTCATATATGTATAGTTTATACATAAAATGTATATATTATGTAGTTATTTATCATTTTGTGTAGTGTTCTTTTACTCAATATTGTTTTTGTTTTTTATTGTTTTTTTTTTTTATAAAAATTGCACGACGACAAACATTTAGACCCGCAACACATTATTTGTAGGCCATACAAATACTTGATCCGTGCGAGATTCGAACCCGTGGCTCCCAGCGCAACCATTCATTGCTAAACCACTGCGCCACGAAGCGGTCAAATTTTCACCATCCCATGGGTTGACTGGTAAAGAATGCCTCAAGACATTAAGTCTGCCCTTTGTATTATTTTGTTTTAAGGAATGCGATGACGAATAAGTAAGTAAATAAAAAATTAATAAAAAATAAAAAATAATTATCTTGATTACAAAGTTCGTAACACGTTTTAAAGTTTGAATTGTGAAAATTCAACTACGTGCTCATTTTCCAATAAATTGCAGATAAATTATCTGACGCTGCACCAGTTGGCACACAAAAACGCATTCCACTACGTACTCGTATTTCATGGAAGGCTTCCACTTTATTTACAATTATATTGACTGAAAAATGTTGTTTAATTGAACTCCATTTTTACTATTCGCTATCCTAAAGTGAAAAATTGTGTGTTCCAGTTCAATTGTGAAAAATATTATTTAGTTTTGTTACAATATATTAAAGAAAGGATAACTTAGTATCACAAACCAATTTTTATATACATCTGCAGTCTACTCTTTTGTAAAGAGCCGGCAAAACTCCTGAAATTCAGGTGGAGCAGTTCTTCATGGTGGTAGTCACTTAACCTTTAGTGAGCCACATGCTCGTTTACACCCTCTTATATATAAAAAACTAGCCTATAATAGCTCGAAGAACTGACTAACGATGGTGATGAAAGGTCCTGGTGATTGGAGCAACAGTATCAACACACCAACCCAGTGTGAGCATGATGATGAAATTATGTAAACATGCAACATGGCGCATTCTTAGGCAAGTCAACATTTATCAAATATTCAATTAAAAGTATTATGATTTAGGAGAGTTTTACTAGGTGGAAGGAATTCTGCATCGTCGTGGTTGGCACCGCCTTCTTACTTATCTCTGTCACAAACACCAAAATTAGCGAATACTAAACTACCTATTTAATTAACAGTTTCAGCTATTAACTTTTCCCATAAAGGAACCAAAATTTACACCAAAGTCACACTTTGTTTATAAAAGAGACTATTGCCTTGAAAATATAAAAAAGTTCAAAAATTGCATTAACAACTTATCATGGTCTGAAGTCTACGAGGAGTTTGACGCGAACATTGCTTTTACAAAATTTCACGATTTGTTATTTTTATTTTATAATTTATGTTTCCCGAACATAAAAATCAAAATAAGCAACATTAATTTTAAAAAACAAAAGTGGATAAGCCGTGGTCTAAAAATAAGTTGCAAAACAAAAAGATATCTACGCTATAAGTATTACAATAATAAAACATCAGTAAATAAAGAAACGTACATGGCCTACTCTAAATTATTAAAAAAATGCATTAATAACTCTCAAAGAAAAACAAACATTAAATTTATAAATCGTAGTAAAAACAAATGTAAAGCAACATGGTCAGTGATAAAAAATGAAATAACAAATAGAAAAATAGATGACGACATTACTGAATTAAATATAAAAAATGAAACAATAACAAATCCTGCCGATATAGCTACTGCCTTTAACGACTACTTTATTAACACGACTGCCACTGTACCAATTAACACTCCAAAATTTAAGCATAAGGGGACAACAATTAACTCAATGTACTTAAAACCAATGACGGCGGAAGAAGTAAAAAAGGAAATTATGAGTCTTAAAAACACAAAAGCGGAAGGATATGACAGTATATCCACTAATATATTAAAAACGTGCGTCACTGAAGTAGTCGATATCCTTACATATCTCATAAACTTGTCCTTTTCTGCAGGTATATTTCCAGATAAGTTAAAGCTATCTTTAGTCAAACCACTGTACAAAAAGGGGGATAAAAAACATCCAGCAAACTATCGCCCTATAACATTGATACCGATTCTCTCAAAGTTATTTGAAAAGTGCATGTTAAAAAGGCTTATGAGTTTTTGCTCTAAGTATAATATTATAAGAAAGGAACAATTTGGCTTCCAGAAAGAAAAATCAACAACTTTAGCAGTATTTAACCTAATAAATAAAATATTGACCAGCCTAAATAAAAATTATCTAACTACTGTACTCTTTATTGACTTATCAAAGGCGTTTGACTTCGTTGCACATAAAACTCTTCTGAGCAAACTGGAATCTCTCGGAATCAGAGGACCCCCATTATTATGGATATCGTCTTATCTAAGTGGGCGTAAACAAAAAGTTGTCCTCAAAAAAATATTTAATAATGAAATTAGTTCTATTTCGTCTGAATATAGAGAATGCCACTCTGGTGTCCCACAAGGAAGTGTACTAGGACCCATTCTATTCATTCTTTACATTAATGACATAACAGAAGTAACAAAACATCAATGTACTTTATATGCTGACGATATATCCATAATTGTTACATCTAACAAATCTAAAAACAATGTCTCTTTACAAAATCATGAATGTGACATTAATAATACTATTGACATAATAATCGAATGGCTTAAAGCAAATTATTTAAATATTAATCTTGACAAATCATATTATATACAATTCAATAAATCAAAACATAAGCAGCACAATTTTAATCTAAATGTGACAAAGATAAATAAAGTACAACAATTGAAATTCTTAGGTATAACTATTGACGAGAACTTGAACTGGAAATTACATATAGACCATTTGTGTAACAGAATTAATCAGTTCGTATATGCTCTTAAACGTGTTAGGACCGTAACCGACAAAAAAACCGCTATTATGTCCTATCGCGCCTACATAGAATCGATATTGCGCTACGGCATTTTACTATGGGGCAACAGTACGGACAAAAACAGAGCATTTATAGCTCAAAAAAAATGCATTAGAGCCATAGGTGGAGTTTTACCTGACGTTTCCTGTAAACCACTGTATAAAAGTCTAGAATTATTGCCACTACCATCACTTTATATTTATGAAGTTGCGGTTTTTGTGCACAAAAACACAGAATTATTTAACAAAGTTAATAATTTTAGATTGAGAGATCCTCACAGATTGATATATAATGACATTCCAAGGTCGGATAAGTATGCAAAAAGTTGCCTCTGTATGGGTGTCAAAATATATAACAAGATTCCCAGAGATATTAAAATGCTCAATATCAATATGTTTAAGCACAGGTTGTACAAATGGCTAAGTCAGAAAAATTTTTATAGCATAGATTCATTTCTCTATACCAAAAACTTAACATAGATTAATATAGTTTTAAGTTCTTATTTTACTCAATTTTTATTTGTTGACACATTTGGTAATAATTATTATATTAATAGTATGAATTGACATGTATTCTCATTATAATATTTTAAAACTCAATGTGTTATTTGCATGCTATTTTCATTATGGCGAAACATATGCGCTCTGTTTAAACTTGTACCAGCTTATAATACTGTGTTTCTAAGCAAATAAAGAAACTATTATTATTATTATTATTATTTTTTCTTTTCTCTTTTTTTTCCTCCATGTAGGGTATTATGATGATACGGACTTTAAGCCAAGTAGTCATCATTTGCTGGTATTATTAATGTATTATCCAGAGCAGTTTCTGGGATTTGTAAAAATTTTCGCACTAAGCGACATGTATTTAAAATAACTGCTTTTTGCATTTTAATATATAAATTTGAGGGTAAATCTAATAACTTAAGGCAGTGGTGCAAATATTTTGGTATTAATCCTGTAGCTGAGAGTACAATTGGAACGATGAAAACTTTATTTAATTTCCATATTCTTTTTATTTCTTCGCTCAGTTCGTTATATTTACTAATCTTTTCGGCTATTGTTTTTTGAATATTATGCGTATTTGGTACAGCTATGTCAATTAGAAAGGCTATGTTGTTAAGTTTGTCTTGCAAAACTATATCGGGTCGATTGTAATGGATGGTCTTATCAGTAAGTATGGCTCTATCGAAATATAGTTTATGTGAGGTGTTTTCTAACACAGGGTTGGGTTTATATTTGTAGTATGGTTGTAAATTGTTATCGATGAGTTTATGTTTCTGGGCTATCTTTTGGTGTATTATGTTTGCAATTTGATTATGCCTGTGGGTGTAATCTGTTGATGCTAAGTTTTGACATGCTCCTGTGATATGCTGTATAGTTTCTGGTACTAAATTACATTTTCTGCATTTGTCATTTATAAGATTTGGTTCTCTAATTATAAATTTTCTATAGTTTTTAGTACTGATGACTTGATCTTGGATAGCATTTATAAAACCTTCTGTTTCGGCAAATAATGTGCCTATTGTTAAATATTTATTTGATGCTGATATATCTATATGTTGTTGGCATAGGTCATTAACATGTCTACCATGTAATTCCTTTTGTTTCCATTGTTTTATTTTTTCTTTTTCTTGATCAATTTTATTATATGTTTCTTGAGTTTGGTTTGCGGCGAGTCTAAGTTATTATTATTATTATTCCTATGATTACCATGCAAATATCAAAATTTTCTGATCATCGTCATAACAGCCGAGGGAAGTCAGAACAGCCTACAATTAATTCTGTGCGAGGCAAAAATGAATGAGTTATAAATCATGAAGTTAGGATTTAAATAATTGGAAGCAATACCTTGAAAGCGTATCATCATCATCATCATTACAGCCCTTCACAAGTCCACTGCTGAACATAGGCCTCCCCCAAAGAACGCGACAAAGCACGGTCCTGAGCAACCTGCATCCATCGACTTCCTGCATATCTTACGAGGTCATCACTCCATCTAGTGGGGGGACGCCCTACACTTCGCCTGCCGGTACGAGGCTGCCAGTCGAGAACCTTTCTTCCCCATCGGTTGTCGGATCTTCGAGCTATATGGCCGGCCCATTGCCACTTCAGCTTACTAATCCGTTGGGCTATGTCGGCCACTCTGGTTCTACTGCGGATAACCCCATTTCTGAGTTTATTTTATTTATTTCTACTACTTTATTTATATATTTCTACTGCGGATATGCTAATTTCTAAGTTTATCACGCAGAGTCAATCCGAGCATAGCCCTCTCCATAGCTCGCTGAGTGACCTTGAGCTTCCTCATCCGGCCAGCAGTGAAGGACCATGTCTCAGTTCCGTATGTCATCACTGGCAACACGCACTGGGTGTACAGTCTCGTTTTCAAGTTTTAAGGTATACCTGACGAGAAAAGATGCCGTAATATTCCGAACGCTGCCCAACCGAGTTCAATCCGTCAATTGACCTCTCGGTCGAAGTTGGACTTACCTAGTCGGACTAATTGTCCCAGGTAAACATACTCGTCAACAACTTCGAGCTTAGTGCTCCCAACAACTACCGGCATAGGTGTGATATGGACATTAAACATGATCTTTGTTTTATCCATGTTCATCTTAAGACCTATCCGTTGGGAGACACTATTGAGGTCATTGATCATAGTGCTTAGGTTCTCCAGCGATTCTGCCATAAGCACTATATCGTCGACAAATCTAAGGTGAGTGATGTACTCGCCATTTATATTAATTCCGTATCCTTTTCAGTCCAGAAGCTTAAAAACATCTTCCAGTGCAGCGGTGAAGAGTTTCGGGGATATGACGTCACCCTATCATACACCTCTCTGCAATTGGATAGGTTTCGTACTCGGGTTCTGTACTCGGATAGCCCTACTGTACAAGCACTTCAACACTTCGATATACCGACAGTCAACTTGACACCACTGAAGGGACTGCAGCACCGCCCAAATTTCGACGGAATCAAAGGATTTCTCATAGTCCACATACGCCAGACATAGTGGCAAATTGTACTCCTCTGACTTCTGTACAATTTGCCGAAGGGTATGTATGTGGTCTATGGTGCTAAAGCCTTTTCGGAAACTGACTTATTCGGGAGGCTGGAAGTCATCAAGTCTGCGCGCGAGACGATTCGTAATGGCTCTCGAAAACAGCACGTAGACGCGGCTCAGAAGGGAAGTCGGTCTGTAGTTCTTTAAGAGAGTGTTGTCGCCTTTCTCGAAGAACAAGACCACCGTTTTTCTGCTCCACGCCTCCTGTGTAATGCCACCATGGAGGACGGAATTAAAGAGCTTCTGAAGGACTTCAAGTACCGGTTTTCCGCCCGCTTTTAGAAGCTCCGCTGTAATTCCATCCTCGCCTGAAGGGGGACGTGGGTGTCGTAAAAGGCGACAAAGGGAAACAGGCAGGAGATGGGCAGCAGCATCTTCCTGATAACAACAAACTTACAATAAAACAACTGCGGTTGCCAACCCGCTCGCCAAGCGTGGCAACTATGGCAAAAACCCCCCCTATGATGAGAGTAACAAAGAGACGGCCCCCAGTCCCCGGCGGCCCCGCTATTCCTGGCTACGGGGGCGACCATGGTAACGGCGGGGCAGGGGGTGCTAAGAATCTCCGGTGGAGGTTTGGTTGCCACCAACGACGACTCGACCTGGCAACGTACAACGCACGCACCCTGAGGACTGACGAGAAGATCGTGGAGCTGGAAGAAGAGATAGACAAGTTGCGATGGCATATTATAGGATTATCCGAAGTCCGAAGAGAGGGGGAGGACACGGTAATCCTCGAATCCGGCAACTTGCTCTATCACCGGGAGGGCGACCATTTTTCCCAAGGAGGTATCGGATTTATCGTCCACAAGTCTCTCATTAACAACGTTGTAAAGATCGGGAGTGTGTCGACGAGGGTTGCGTACCTTATACTCAGAATCACCAAACGGTATTCGCTGAAGGTCATACAAGTATACGCACCAACCTCGGCCCACCCCGATGAGGAGGTGGAGGAAATGTATGAGGATATTTCTAGAGCCATGCATTCCTCCAAAACCCAATATACGGTATTATTGGGAGACTTCAATGCAAAACTAGGCACAAGAGAGAACAGTGAGCTTAAATTAGGGAAATTTGGAATAGGGCAACGGAACCCATGGGGCCAGCAGCTGGCCGACTTCATGGAGATAGAGGGACTCTTTATGATGAACTCTTTCTTCCAGAGGCGGCCCCATAGGAAGTGGACCTGGTCGAGCCCCGACGGTTCGACAAAAAATGAGATTGACTTCATTATGACGACCAGACGACAACTGTTCAGTGATATCTCCGTGATCGCGAGGGTGAAAACTGGTAGCGATCACCGAATGGTTAGAGGCACACTGAACCTAAACGTTAAGTTGGAGAGGTCTCGTCTAATGAAGTCAACGCTCCGTCCCCGTCGTGCTTATTTACGCGAACACTACACATTTAAATAAAACTAATTTTACTGATTTTATCGCGTATATTAACTTATTTTACATTCCCGACGTTTCAAGCACTTTACAGCACCCATGGTCACGGGGGGGGGGGGGGACTGAGGTGTATGACGTCCCAATGTCTATGACATTAACCACGGTACCTCCAGATTAAAAATTATTAATTTTTGTTCCGACCTACGCAGTATGAACTTACAGTATCATGAAGTCTTGCAGTTGTATGTATGGGTTGGGATTTAATTTTATTAATTATGGGATCCCAAGCAGATGGTAGCACCCAGCCATCTTCTCTATTGAAATTAGGATATTTCTTGATTTCAATAGCCTCGCGAATCATCCTTGGAAGGAATCGGTGTTCTTTAGCGAGGATTTGTGGTCTATCAAATCTAATGTAGTGACGGGGGCGATCCTGTACGTGTTCACAGACTGCAGACTTCCCGGAGCGTCTATTCTTCACATCAGCTATGTGTTCTTTAACACGGGTTTTTATAGATCTTTTAGTTTGTCCTATATAAGAGAGACTACATTCACAATCAAGCTTGTACACTCCTGCATCTTGCAGAGGAATATTACACTTGACTGATGGTAAAAACTGACTAATCTCCTTCGGCGGCTTGAAATATGTTTTAATGGAAGCACACTTCAAGATGTAGCCAATCTTGTCAGTGACACCTCTGACATATGGCAGTACAGCAGGCTTTCGCTTGACTGTGGCCGGCTTCACTCGTTCACTGTGACGTAGGCGCGGGACCCGAAGCTTATTGTCGTGCAAAACTTGTTTGACGTGTTGGAGCTCGGCGGCCAGGTGTTTACTGTCACAGATCCCTCGTGCTCTCTGAAACAAAGATTTACCCACGGTAGCTAACTGTGAAGGATGGTGGTGAGAATCACCGCTTAAATATCTATCTGTATGGGTATTTTTTCTATACACAGTGTGGCTCAAGGTGTTATCAGGATTCCGAATTACTAACACATCTAGAAAAGCTAAAGAATTGTTTGCCTCTAACTCCATTGTGAACTGAATTTTAGAATTTAAGGAGTTAAGATGGTCTAGAAATGCAGTTACTTTATCTAAAGGAGAATTGTGAAAGTGTCGTCTACGTACCGCTTGTAGAATCTTGGGTTTACGGGAGAAGTACGCAGGGCTTTCTCCTCAAAGTCCTCCATGAATATATCGGCAACAATGGGAGATACAGGTGAGCCCATCGCCACTCCATCTACTTGCTTGTAGAACTCCTCCGTCAACAATAGGTAGCCAGATATAAGGCAGTGTCTAAGTAATACTGCAGATTCTACGGGCATGTTGTTTTGCTCTAGCCTTCTAGTAACAATTGAGATGCAGTCTTCAACAGGTAAGCATGTGAACAGAGACTGCACATCAAAACTGACCATATTTTTATTATCTGCCAGATGTAGGTCTTTAATCTCGCTGACAAAATGGTAGGAATCCTTTGTGTGTGCTCTTGTATGTCCCCTGAGCGGTGAGAGTATATTCGCTAAGTGTTGAGCCAATTTGTAAGTTGGTGAATCGATTTGGCTCACTATAGGACGTAGTGGAGCATTGGGCTTGTGTATTTTTGGTAACCCATACAATTTCGGTGGTTTGGCACATGTAGGTATTATCGATTTTACGTCTAGATTTAATATTTCGGAGTGTTTCTTTATGAGATCACTAGTTGTTTTGAGTGTGTTATTTGTTGGGTCATTTTTAACCTTTTTATAAGTACTTGCATCCGACAAAAGTTCTTGTATTTTAGAATTATAATCCGACGTATCCGTGACTACCGTGGCATTTCCCTTATCTGCGCGGAGAATCGTGTGTTCTCGTTTATTGCGTAGGTTATTCAACGCTTTATATTCGTCTTTAGGTAGATTCGGTTTTGGTGCTGAGCTTCTACGTAACATAATTCAAACAATTCAAACATAACATTCAAACTACCAGTTAAGTGATAATAACAAATTAACTGAATAAGATCAGGACGTTGCAATGGTTTTTTGAGAAATATTTTAATGATATTCCGATATTAACCACTAAATCACTGAATTCTTCTCCTGCGGTCGCCGAATCATTACTTAAACAAAATGTAAATGCGTGTACAAAGAATTTTACATTTCATAAAGTATCATCAAAAGATATTGTAAAATATTTTAAAACTATTGATGTTAAGAAAACTGCGGATCTGTGGGGGATTTCCGTTAAAGTTATTGCGTCTATAATAGATACAATCGCGCCTCATTTAGCTACTATTTTTAATACTAGTATCGAATCTGGTGTGTTTCCTGATTTAATGAAGTATAGTACCCGCTAATTTTAGACCTATTTCTGTACTACCAACCCTTAGTAAGATTTTTGAAAAAATTATTCTTGATCAAATGTTAAATTTCTTTAATATATATAATTTACTTCATAAAAATCAATTTGGTTTCACAAGGGGTCGCTCGACAACTGATGCCGGTGTAGAGCTGATTAAATATATATTTAATGCATGGGAGAATTCACAGGAAGCTTTGGGTATATTTTGTGACCTATCCAAAGCCTTCGATTGTGTTCACCATGAAACATTAATCAGGAAACTTCAACACTACGGTGTAAGAAGTGATGCTCTTAAATTAATTATTTCATATTTAAGTAAGAGAACGCAAAAAGTTCTCATTAACAGTGTTACGGCCGGCAGCTGCCTATCCCAGGAGTAGAATCCTTCGCGGCCCATAGACGAAGAAGCTACAGGCAGATGCTGGTCGGGCGTCCTCACGCCACGGGTTAAAAGTCTAATTACACTAAACAATCCGGGGGGAGCGTTACAATTATTGAACAGAGCTTACTTACCTCTATTCAAGGCGACTGGTCCCTCAGGATTCGGTCAGGTCTCGTGTGGATGTATTGTGCTAGAAAGTAAAGGTCGGTGATGTGTATTTGGGTGTGGCTGGTAGTGTTATTGACCTTATTTGACCGTTCCCCCTGCAGCAGTTCGGCCCTCAGCTCCTCTCCAAGCTAAGGTCGCCTTCCGCAGTCACTTTCTTCCTTTGTTACGATTGACTCGCGAAAATGAACACAGAACGTACGGGTCAAAGGTCACCGTTATTTCTAGAATATTAACTACCGCACTAGTAACCAATACAGTCAAATCCACTTATACAGATTCTGCGTTAAACCTAAAGTCCCGGGTAAACTCTCAACACGCGCTACCATTCCCAGTGGTATATTTACTATACGCGCCTAACATAAAATTAGATCTAAGAGCTCCCAAACAAAATGGACTGCCTTCTCCTTCGACGCGAAGAAGACATCTGATCTTTCGCTCTCGACTCCCACCTTTCAGCAAGCTCGGACGTTCAACACGCACGAACGTCATTCCGTATCGACCGAGCCAAGTGCCATCTAACGTCGATGCCTGACACTAACGCTTTTGCGTGAACAAACAGTATGAGTTCTTCCGGGTCGATGGTACAGATGGGCGTGCCTCAAGGCTCAATTCTAGGCCCCTTTCTGTTTCTTGTATACATTAATGACTTACCTTACATAGTAGGAGATAACCATGATATAGTATTATTTGCAGATGACACTTCTTTAATTTTCAAATTAAGTCGACAATTGCTAAAATATGACGAAGTAAATAATGCTATCTAAATTAGTAAATTGGTTCAATGTTAATAATTTGCATTTAAATGGCACTAAAACGAAATGTATAAAATTTATGACTCCAAATATCAAACAATTAAATACTAATGTAATTTTAAATGGGGAGAAACTGAGTCTTGTAGATACCACCATTTTTCTTGGAATCACACTAGACGCGAAGCTTCAATGGAGCCCCCATATATCAAAACTAGCAAGCAGACTTAGTTCTGCAGCATATGCCGTAAAAAAGATTAGAAGTTTAACTAGTGTTGAAACAGCTAGACTAGTTTACTTTAGCTATTTCCATAGCATAATGTCGTATGGTATTTTGCTATGGGGACATGCAGCTGACACTGAAATTATATTTGTTTTACAGAAGAGGGCCATAAGAGCAATTTATGATTTAAAGCCTAAAGAGTCGCTGCGACAAAAATTTAAGGAAATTAATGTGTTACGGCCGGCAGCTGCCCATCCCAGGAGTAGAATCCTTCGCGGCCCATAGACGAAGAAGCTACGGGCAGATGCTGGTCGGGCGTCCTCACGCCACGGGTTAAAAGTTTAATTACACTAAACAATCCGGGGGGAGCGTTACAAATATGGAACAGAGCTTACTTACCTCTATTCAAGGCGACTGGTCCCTCAGGATTCGGTCAGGTCTCGTGTGGATGTATTGTGCTAGAAAGTAAAGGTCAGTGATGTGTATTTGGGTGTGGCTGGCAGTGTTATTGACCTTATTTGACCGTTCCCCCTGCCGCAGTTCGGCCCTCAGCTCCTCTCCAAGCTAAGGTCTCCTTCAGCAGTCACTTTCTTCCTTTGTTACGATTGACTCGCGAAAATGAACACCGAACGTACGGATCAAAGGTCACCGTTATTTCTAGAATATTAACTACCGCACTAGTAACTAATACAGTCGAATCCACTTATACAGATTCTGCGTTAAACCTAAAGTCCCGGGTAAAACTCTCAACACGCGCTACCATTCCCAGTGGTATATTTACTATACGCGCCTAACATAAAATTAGATCTAAGAGCTCCCAATCAAAACGGACCGCCTTCTATATCGACGCGCAGAACATTTCTAATCTTTCGCTCTCGACTCCCACCGTTCAGTAAGCTCGGACGTTCAACACGCACGAACGTCATCCCGTATCAGCCGAGCCGAGAGCCATCTAACGTCGATGCCTGACACCAACGCTTTTGCGTAAACAAACCCCCGTCCCGGACATAAGGATTTAGGTCCGCGAGCAAACCGGTCAGCGGGACAGGGTCGCGACGGCAAGTTGCAAGATCGAATCTACAACCAAACTAGGCCACCCTACGCACCCAATCAGATCTTGCAACCCTGACCAACGCCTCAAAATTACAGCCCCAACGTGGGCTAGCCGGAGAGTTGAACTGGATGCCCTTCCTGGTCATCGCAGCACATAAATAAGTCCTATTTCTAGACAGAAGTCAGACGACCTCCTTCAAACACCTATCTGCGCTCCTATGATTAGTTCCGCAACTCGACCGGATCAGGTCTGCAAACAGCGACGCGACACGAAGCGGCCCAGAGGGACCTTCAAGCTTCAGTGCAGAGAGCACCCCCAAATTCCCCATGAACGTCGTCTGTGGAGAGCTGAACGAAACGCACAGATGGTCCCTAGCAGGTGATCCTATGCTCATATTTCAACTACTTTTTCAAAAGCATCAATGTTCAATTACAGAATTAATTAAAACAAGTAATCACCGATGCACATAGGTCAACTTGGCAAAGTAAACAAAACAATAAACGTAAGGGACAGCCCTATTTCTTTCGGCAACCACAGGGTTATCTAATTTCAACCTTCCTTATCACAAAGCAAAATGATTAAACACTATCACAAGCATTAAAAAAGGGCACACAATTTAATCTCAATTTTCCGTGCAACAATAAACGCAGTGATCAAATGTATTTACAAAAAATATGCAGCAGCATTTAAAAGAGTATTTTAAATTCAATTCTCTTAATCATAACCGCTACAATATGAATTTCGCGGAAAACCCAAAAGCATTTTAATTTAAATTTAAAGAATTTTTAACTAAGTGCTCGACCAAACCAAATCCAATACCCCTTGAGAGCGTGATTCAACTCTCCAGGGGGCCCTAATCTTCCCACCACCAAGTGGAGGCCACACCGCGTGAACCCGATACTAACAGAGCGCAACCGCTAACGGTCGCCACTCGGGTTGTACGCCCTCACTGAGGCCGTCGGCAACAGAACAGCTTGACAAGTGGACTGTTGACGGCTTAAGGCTCAGTAGAGGCAGCCATGGTGGGAGCTAAGGCGGCAGCTAGCTAGGGCCGCCTCCATCAAATGGGGTACAGTGGTCCACCAGTCGCGGCCACTCCGCTAACGGGAGTGAGAAGGGTCCAGCGGACTGATGAGTGGCCGTGAAGTTCCTCTCCGCACGCTGAGGGGGGGTGATGACACCCCCGCCCCTGGGGGAATTACCCCCCGACTGGTCGGGGGAGGGACCCCTTTCAAACCTAGGGGCCTGGTGGCTGGCCGGCGGGCGCCGAGCGTCGCCCGTCAAAGGGCATGGCGGATCGCCCCCGCCCGTGGAGGTCGAGGGCCTGGCAGCGCCCCGAGAGGAGACGCCGTTCGCACCCAGGCACAGTACGACATGGTGATTGCCCTGGCAATGCAGACAGGGCCGCTGGTGCGGACAGTCTCGCTGGAGGTGCCCTTCCAAACAGGAGTAGCACCAACGGCGCTCCTTGGCGATAGTTCGCCTCGCCGGAACCGGCTTACTTAATAATTTTGGGCAAGACGTTACCCGGTGATCCGACGCTCGACAATAGGAGCAGGGGGGGGTTGACGACGACCTGCCCGGCGGATTTCGCCTCTCACTGGGCACGGCTCGTAAGTCGTCGACGGTGCCCGCCGCGTGCTCGATCTGTCGGCACTGCTCCTCCAAAAACCGCAGCAGGTCATAGAAGGGCGGAATATAGGAGGCCTCGTCCCCGCCGTACCTCTCCTCAAAATGCATTTGAAGGTCGAGAGGTATTCGGGACAGCACCATGCGGAGCAACAAGAAGGCCCATTCGCCTACTGGTAAATCCAGCCGCCTCAACGTATTACAGGCCACCAAGACTGGATCCAACAGGTCCGGACGTAGTCGGGCCCGGTCACTAAACAGCGGGAGGCTCAGGCTCAGGCCAGGAGGTACGCCATCTTCTGGCTCGGGGTCAAGTCACTCCGGGCGTGCACTAGACCGTCGAAAAGACCAACGAAGGTCAGCCACTCGGAAAGGACCCCGGAGAACTTTGGCAAGTCCAGAGTTGGGAGGAGTCCCAACAGCTCCGGCTGAGGCTGCTTCCGAAAGGACTCGGGCAGGCCACTCGTCCGAGCTTCACGCGCCTCCTCGGCATACCTGCCTTCAGCCTCGATCAACTCGTCCGTGAGCGAAAAGAACTGCTCATAGTCTGCGAAGCAGGAGTCCAGGACTCCCTTTTCCACATCCGTATCCTCGAGCTCAGCGTAAGCCTCCTCCACTGCAGCCCTTCGAGCATCGACTTGCTCGAACCGGTTCATCAAATTATGGACCCTATCCGGTCGACCTATCAAAGCATGGGCGCTGGTGGCCCAGCGTAACTCAGTCCGCAGGCAACGGATTAGCATCTTGGGCGAGGACATCACTACTAAATACAAATTACGACGCCGCTCGAGCACAATTACAAAAATAACAAATAAAAAATACAAAAAAAATTAACAGCTAACCAATGCAGTTCCTATCAAATCGAGTTGAATAGAATGTACACAAATAAGAACCGCTATTTATCAAATCAAACACAAGTTAGTACAAAAGAAAAGGTAAATCAAATTAACAATAACAAATACTAGTGCGATCAAATCAAGTTAAATTCAAATTACGTAAATACAAATTACCACTCTTTAGTTCAAATACAAATTACAATACGAAAGATACATAACGAAGATACACATCAACAAAAAATGCCTTGCTCGGAAATCGACCCTTCGATAAGTAATACACCACAACTATCCGCAACGATAATTAACCGATTACGCAAAAATAACCATCTACCTACATGACGCAAACTCCCGCTTGCGCGCGAACCAGGCGTGGCTTTTCAAATTTACCCGCAAACAACAAAGCAAGCTATTAAAGAAAGGAATTTTATTATTACGTATATAATAAAAAAAATATTTTTACGTATTACGGACGGGCGTGATTGTAGACACAAAATTAAACCAAGCAACCCAACGCTCCCTGCCACCAAAATTATTTAATTTTTATCAAATACTATGGTCGGTGGATCGACCGGGAATCGATCCCAGCACCGCGTTCTGCTACCAAATGTTACGGCCGGCAGCTGCCCATCCCAGGAGTAGAATCCTTCGCGGCCCATAGACGAAGAAGCTACGGGCAGATGCTGGTCGGGCGTCCTCACGCCACGGGTTAAAAGTTTAATTACACTAAACAATCCGGGGGGAGCGTTACAAATATGGAACAGAGCTTACTTACCTCTATTCAAGGCGACTGGTCCCTCAGGATTCGGTCAGGTCTCGTGTGGATGTATTGTGCTAGAAAGTAAAGGTCAGTGATGTGTATTTGGGTGTGGCTGGCAGTGTTATTGACCTTATTTGACCGTTCCCCCTGCCGCAGTTCGGCCCTCAGCTCCTCTCCAAGCTAAGGTCTACTTCAGCAGTCACTTTCTTCCTTTGTTACGATTGACTCGCGAAAATGAACACCGAACGTACGGATCAAAGGTCACCGTTATTTCTAGAATATTAACTACCGCACTAGTAACTAATACAGTCGAATCCACTTATACAGATTCTGCGTTAAACCTAAAGTCCCGGGTAAAACTCTCAACACGCGCTACCATTCCCAGTGGTATATTTACTATACGCGCCTAACATAAAATTAGATCTAAGAGCTCCCAATCAAAACGGACCGCCTTCTATATCGACGCGCAGAAGATTTCTAATCTTTCGCTCTCGACTCCCACCGTTCAGTAAGCTCGGACGTTCAACACGCACGAACGTCATCCCGTATCAGCCGAGCCGAGAGCCATCTAACGTCGATGCCTGACACCAACGCTTTTGCGTAAACATAATGTATTAACTTTGGTCTCTCAATACATTTATGAAAATGTAATGTACGTTCACAAAAATAAAAGAAGTTTTACAAAAATAAGTGATATTCATTCTGTAAATACTAGGAACAGACACAAGCTAGTAGTACCGGTTACTCGACACCATCGAGTCAGTAATTCATTCTTGGGGCGATGTATACGCTTTTACAACAAAATTCCAGAAAATATACAAAATTTGACCTGCTCAAAGTTCAAAAACTCTATTAAACTAAGTTTGTATAAAAAGGGTAATTACAGTATTAAAGAATTTATAGATGATAATAACCCCTGGAAATGAGGTGATCGCTACCAAGCTATTTCTAATTTGTTGTGTTGTTATTTTTGTAACATACATGATTGTAAGCTGTTATTTTAAAAAAAAAGTCCCGCTGGGTTTCTTGCTGGTTCTTCACAGGACAGAGGTTTTTTTTCGAACCAGTGGTAATTATACAAAAGAGTGACTTTCAATAAGCATTATTTATAATCTATATTGAATAAAAAAGTTTCTGTTTCTGTTTCTGTTTCTGTTTCTGTTTCTGTTTCATAGACGAAATGTCTTGACGTATCGCTTCCAAATCTTCCTTTCGCATATTGTTTTTAAATAAACAGTCCTCGACGCTGCAGATAATTTCTTCGTACGGTAATTTTTTAGGTGTAAAAGCAAAATTAAGGCCTTTCGATAATACTCTAATTGTTGCATCATCCAGAGTTTGTTTTGACAGATTATAGACCGCGCTTAATCTATGAACGCGGATGGAATTACAGCGGAGCTTTTGAAAGCGGGTGGAAAACCGGTACATGAAGTCCTTCAGAAGCTCTTTAATTCCGTCCTCCATGGTGGCATTACACTGGAGGCGTGGAGCAGAAGTGCGGTGGTCTTGTTCATCAAGAAAGGTGGCAACGTTCTCTTGAAGAACTATAGACCGATTTCCCTTCTGAGCCGCGTCTACGTGCTGTTTTCGAGAGTCATTACGAATCGTCTCGCGCGCAGACTTGATGACTTCCAGCCTCCCGAACAAGTCGGTTTCCGAAAGGGCTTTAGCCCCATAAACCACATAAATACCCTTCGGCAAATTGTACAGAAGTCCGAAGAGTACAATTTGCCACTATGTCTGTCGTATGTGGACTATGAGAAAGCCTTTGATTCCGTCGAAATTTTGGCGGTGCTGCAGTCCCTTCAGCGGTGTCAAGTTGACTGTCGGTATATCGAAGTGCTGAAGTGTTTGTACAGTAGAGCTACGATCGCTATCCGAGTACAGGACCAGAGTACGAAACCTATCCAATTGCAGAGAGGTGTAAGACAGGGTGAAGTCATATCCCCGAAACTCTTCACCGCTGCATTGGAAGACATTTTCAAGCTTCTGGACTGGAAAGGATACGGTATCATCATCAATGGCGAGTACATTACTCACCTTCGATTTGCCGACGATATAGTCCTTATGGCAGAATCGCTGGAGGAACTAAGCACTATGCTCACTGACCTCAATAGTGTCTCCCAACGGATAGGTCTTAAGATGAACATGGACAAAACAATGATTATGTTTAATGTCCATGTCACACCTATGCCGGTAGTTGTTGGGAGCACTAAGCTCGAAGTTGTTGACGAGTATGTTTACCTGGGACAAATAGTCCGACTAGGTAAGTCAAACTTCGACCGAGAGGTCAATCGACGGATTCAACTCGGCTGGGCAGCGTTCGGGAAACTACGACACATCTTCTCGTCAGACATACCTCAAAACCTTAAAACGAAATTGTACAACCAGTGCGTGTTGCCAGTGATGACATACGGAACTGAGACGTGGTCCTTCACAGCTGGCCATATGAGGAAGCTCAAGGTCGCTCAGCGAACTATGGAGAGTGCTATGCTCGGAGTTTCTCTGCGTGATAAACTTAGGAATGAGGATATCCGCAGTAGAACTAGAGTAACTGACATAGCCCAACGGATTAGTAAGCTGAAGTGGCAGTGGGCTGGCCATATAGCTCGAAGAACCGACAACCGATGGGGAAGAAAGGTTCTCGAGTGGCAGCCTTGTACCGGTAGGCGAAGTGTAGGGCGACCCCCCACGAGATGGAGTGATGACCTGGTAAGACATGCAGGAAGTCGATGGATGCAGGTGGCTCAAGACCGTGCTTTGTGGCTTCCTTGGGGGAGGCCTATGTTCAGCAGTGGACTTGTGAAAGGCTGTAATGATGATGATGATGATTAATCTTCGAGAAAGAGGTGTTCGCTAGCATGATGTTTCTCAATATTTTTATGTTTAAGGCTTCAATCGTTCAAGTCGTTCAAGTAGAACACGATCACTAACAGACCGACAGAATGAGTAATGAGTAATGGTAAAAGATTGAAGACTATAGTTATTATATTTTTAATTTTATGAAATTGCAATTTTAAATGAGAATTTAAGATTACTCATCTGACATTTCAAAATATGTATAATACAAAATATAATTTGCGTTTTATACAGTAATTATTTAGTAGATACATCAAACATATATTTCACATTGTTTTCTATTGTTTTTTGGTTTCCTTGAAATTTACATTTTTCCTGTTTTCTTATAGATAAAACACAAAAAATTCAGTCCTCTTAAAACTGATCACTTGAATAAATTTTTCGATAATTTTTTAGGAACATAATTGATAATTATGTTCTTATTTGGTTTGCTCCACGGTTGGTTTGATAATGTTATTAAATTCCCTTCGTGAATACCACTGTGTACTTCAATTTATATTCTCTCAACCAATATTTTTTTTAACCTGAGGATAAAAAAAGTAATCTCTGTCATCCATTTTTAAGCGGTAGAGCTATGCTGCAGCTATATTAGTGGTTTAGTTGTAGCATGAATGGTTCGGCATGACCAGGGAAGGACCACGCTTTCACAGAATACCAGCGTAAAATAGCAGCTTAACGCTGTTGGGTTTCGTATGGTGAGTGTAGAGAACTGGAGACCCTTTTTACTGGAAATGAGGCAGTCCATTTTAGTCCTCACAGGTGAGAACGCATCTGCATTTTGATTCGTAATCGAGGATAGATTAGATGTCTATTGGCCACAGCAACCACCTTCCATCAGGTGGACTGTGTGCTCATTTGTCACCCTTATCCTATTAAAAAAATCCTCTTTTCTCATCTCAAGTCTTCTTAGCTGTCTCTTTGCGTTATAATTTTACATGTTTTGCTTTATTTTTTAAATATTTATTTAAAACTTTTTATGGCTCTATGCAATATTTTCCTCATTTTTGTAATGTGTGTATTTATTAAGTCTTATATTTATTATGAGTTTATTACTATTGGTGGCTAGCTCGCCTGGCAAGGTCGCCATGTAATGACGTTATTAAATGAGACAACCTATATCTGCCAAGTGCTGTTTATTACTACATTAAATTTATAATTGGTATTACATTAGTGGATACCGTGAGCCACACTACAATTGTATAAAGGTTAACAAAGTCTGTTGTTGTAAGCAAATAAGTGTCTTTTGGCGAAAGACTTGCAGGTGCAATAACTGTAAAAGTAATTCAATTAAAAAGTACTTTTTTTAGATGATTTTCACTATGCAAACTCTGGCGCAACAATGGCCTCAACAGCAGAAGTCGTTGAATTTTTCGACACACTGACAGCGTCAGTGGATAACCGGGTGGTGTGCAAAGAGGAAAGTTAAGACGAGTGATTAAACAAACTTCACAACTTCATAATTTTTGGATTGAAGCCATTAATAAAATAAAATAAAAATGGTTTTGTAGACTCCGTTCTATATAATAGCAAACATGCTATACAAGAAGGAAAACCTCGACTTGTGCGCGTACCATCCCGACAAGGATGGATAACTTGAAAGTTTTATAAGGGTCTACAAATTATTATTTGAACAGTATAATGTAGAATATTATTATCCATTAAATATTAACCAAGACCCTTTAGAAATTTATTTTTGGATGTATAATAGCTATAAAATATAGAAATGTTGACCTAGATGTAAACATATTTATATATGCCTTTAAATATTTGATATTATCTAACATGGTTAGTCCACATTCTCTAATTGTGAAGAGGATTATGGAAACACATTATTAAATGTTAGTGTAGTTTCCTATCCCCTTCACCATCAAGTGCAAAAGCACTTGATGGTGAAGGGGAAAAATTGCTGTTGGGTGATGTAGTCGTGGAAAAAATTATAGACCACTGCTCAGCTTACACTACTGAATACATTTTGTCAGAAAATATCGAAAGGTATTCGTTGTAAGGATTGCATCAAAACATTAGCACTAATGAAAAATTACTTATCTTGTACAGGGATGGTTTTTGTTTGAGGTTGGATGTTTGAGGTTTTCCTGGCTTGCTTTGAAAAAGTTTTTATTAGGTTACACGGACACAATTGGTGCAACACATAATAAAATATTGAAAGGTGACATTCATGAAAAAATAAAAATATTAAAATTTTGGTGACTAAGCCTCACAAGAGCTTGCTTAATGTCCAATCTCTGTCGTAGTATAGAGAAGTTGAATGTTAAACAAATAACCTTATTATTAATATAATTAAAACAATTTAAAAAAATAAAATGGCCAGGTTTACCCTAGATGAAAAATGAATAGGATTTCTAATAATGAAACAAAACTCCAAACACTACAAACTTAAGGAAAAAATGTTTGTCTTGTCTAACAAACAAATTATATAGACCAAATAATAATTTAGCATATCCTAGCGAAAATTTCGTTATCTTATACAGGGAAGGTACTCACTTATTCATAACTATTTGAATTATAGCTGTTTTAAAATTAATATAAAAAGTAACTTGTAAAGTAAAATATTGAGCACTATGATTAAATATGATTCCTGTGGCTTAATTTATTTAATTTGATACTTGCTTTATATAATGTACAATAAATATTGCTCTGTTTTCGTCAAATTGTACCTATAATTTATTCCTAAGATTATGTGTGTATGTATATGATGTTGGTGTGCTTGAATAAAAAATAAATGTTAATGTATAATAAGTGTTTCATTAAGTAATAGTATTCCTGTATAATGCACTTCTGTCGATATCGATAAAATAAGAACACCACTAAATATCGATATCGATGATTTGAAGGATGTGTGCTTGCAATCCCTAAGCTATATTTTTTTTATTACTCATCTGTCAAAATGGGCGACTGCAGCGCCAAAACGCATAGTTGGGAAACTTGACTACAAGTCACTGTCGTATCTGTAGCTTGCTACATATATATTTATCTATGTAACAGACTGATGAACTATAATATAAAGGTTTTTATGTAGTAACTAATAAGCATGTTCCTTTCTATTCTATACAGCGATGTGTCAGTTATAAATAAATAAAAAAGGTAACATATAATGTGAATGACTACCTAGAACAATGACCAAATTTCTATAGGAGCTGGACTTGACTTTTATTTTTCATGTCCCAAAACAAACTTTAGCTAGATTGGTTTGTTTTTATGTTGTTTTCACCATCCCGTTTGAAAATTATATCTTAATAGCCACAATTTTTTATAATAAAGTCAACATTACTTTTGAGGTTAGCCAGGTATACCAGGGCCGGATTCAGATACAATTAAATTAATTTAACATTGTTGCTTATATATTCTTTTAATTTGTTTTTGAAGACCGTAAATTTATTGGATATTTTTATGTCTAAAAGTAATGCTCCCTCATATCTTATGTTCTTTTTGCCGTAGTTTGTGCGTGGTTTTGGAAGATTAATATTATTTGTACTTCGAAGAGGTCGAAGGCCTAGATCTTCTTTAGTTTTAAAACGTAATTGTGAGTGCACAGTATTTGACATATTTTTTTTCATTAGAATACATGTATTATAATGATATAATTGTTTGATGTTCATTAATTTTGTTTCTGTGTAAATTTTTTGTGTTGGAGTTAAGAAGTCATAGTGAAATAAAACTTTCACTATTTTGTTTTGAGTAATTTGCAGATCAGCAAGCGATGTTTTGGCTGCAGTACCCCAAACTTCAATTAAGTAGTCTAAGTGAGGTTTGACAAGTGAAAAATAGATCATGAATCGAACTTGACGTGGAGTGCATTTAACCACGTTGTGTAATAACCAAATTAGAGGTGAAAGCTTAGATCGTATTTTATTTATGTGTGCCTTCCAAGTCAAGCCGCTGTCAACTATCAGTCCAAGATATTTTTCCTCCACTGATTCTTTTAGTTTTATACCGTTAATTGTTAATGGTGTGTAGTTGTGTATTTTTTTATTTTTGGCCTTAAATATCATATAACTGGTTTTGGCTATATTCATGGTAAGCAAGTTGTACTGAAACCAGTTATGCAATGTATTAACATCTTCCTGTGCTAGTTGAATAATATTATTAAGTGAATGCCCAAAGTAAAATATACATGTGTCATCAGCATATAGACTAATTTCTCCATGTAGTGATATTTGGCTGATATTGTTAACATAGATCAAGAATAATAGGGGCCCGAGTATTGATCCCTGGGGTACGCCACAAGTTATGGTTTGAGAAGAACTCTGATGATTGCCAATTTTGACAATCTGAGAACGATTATTAAGATACGATTTGAAAATTTTATATGCATTGCTAGTGATTCCAATCTGTGAGAGTTTATTTAACAGGATTGTGTGACTAACCTGTCGAACGCTTTTTTTAGGTCGATAAATATTCCCAGTGCAATATTTTTTGCATCGATGTTAGTTTTTATTTTGGTAATTAAGTCAATGGTAGCGGATAATGTGTTTGATTTTTGTCGAAAACCATATTGACAGCTAAATAAAAAGTTGATTTGCGTTAAATATTTATCTAAACGATTATAAATATTTTTTTCTAATATTTTCGAAATCACTGGTAAAACCGAGATAGGGCGATAATTATTGGGATTCGTTTTTGTACCTGACTTATAGATTGGTGTAACTTTTGCTATATTTAGTTCGTCTGGGAATATACCGTCCCTTAAATATGAGTTGATACAATTCTACAGTTTTGGAACAAGGTAGTGTTTTATTTTGAGTTATTTTGAGTTTGACAGCAGATCTACCACAAAATTGGCACTTGACATGACTACGCAGTCACGCATGGATAAGCTAATGACGTCACACGAAAGTATTACCAAAATAAGCACTTTACAGACTGTAGTTGTCTCTGTTTTCTATTGCAGCAACTGCTTTGTTAAAAAGAGACAAAACTGTTTTTGACAAGTGTGTGTCGCGATATTATAGATATTTGTATAACTATTATTTCTATAGCGGAATATGCCTTCTTCATATGTTTATATCTCTATGTTGCCGGGTGGCAATCAAAGGTGTCGATCGATGACGACAGATTATTAAATTTGATATTAAACTGATTGTTTTATTTCTTTAACTTGTTGTTTTGTTATATGCTTTCTCTTTCATGTTGCTGGTGGTTGTAATAGTATAGGTACCTTTCGAAATTTTTGTTTTTCTCTTTTTTCCTTTTTTTTAGTGTATATAAGAATTTATTATTATATTTTAATTTAGTATTTATGACATCCTCAAACATTAGTAACGATAGTGATTTGTTTCTATCGTTGTCTTCGAACGGCGAGACACTTAGTGATGATAGTTATCACAGTACAACTGGTTCTCCTTCACTCAAAATCACCTTAAATTCTTTTTCTCAGACTGTGTGAATAACTTCAATGCAATTCATATTAACGCCCAAAGCATTCCGGCTCATTATCCTGACATGCTTGCGTCATTTGAATCCCAAAATATTCACGCCATTTTAGTTTCAGAGTCTTGGCTAAAACCCTGTCTGCATTCCACTTCTTATTATTTGCCTGGATTTCATCTGATTAGAAATGATCGCACTAATAGGGGTGGGTGGGGGCGTGGCGATCTATCTTAGATCCTACTTTCCATTTAAAATTGTTAGTTAGTTGATTTTGAACTACTAAATTAATATTTTTCTAATCCTTCTAACTCTTTTGATAGTGAACATAAACTGCAAACACCTCGTTCGCTTTCGGTAACTCTGACTCCTAACTATCCTCCGTTCGTTTTTAGTCAGTTTACTGAATGTGATGTTAAGAAGATCATATTATCCATCTCCTCAAATGCTGCCGGTAGCGACAACATTAGCCGTAATATGATTGTTCATCTCCTTGATGTTATTACTCCCATTATCACTTATTTACTCAATGCATGTATCTCTTCCTCTAAATTCCCTCAAGCCGGGAAGAGTGCTCATATTATACCCCTTCCGAAGATATCTATTCCCGTCAACCTCCCTGATTTCCGTCCCATCTCGATCTTATCTTTCCTTTCTAAAGTCCTTGAAAAACTTATTTTCCAACAGCTGACCCTTTTCCTTAATAAGCACAATTTATTGAATTCCTTACAATCCGGTTTCCGTCCTGGTCATAGTACAGCTACTGCCTTAATCAAAGTTACTGATGTCATACGGTGGGGTATGGATAATAAACAACTCACGGTCATGACCTTGCTGGATTTCAGTAATGCGTTCAATACTGTTGACTTCGATAAACTGTTGAGGCTGTTGTGTTCCCTTAACATATCTCCATCAGTAATTTACTGGTTTCAAAGTTATCTCTAGGGCCTTCGGCAGTGTATTCGTGTCGATGAAACTCACTCATCTTGGTGTGATATTACTGCAGGCGTGCCGCAGGGCGGCGTGTTGTCACCTTTACTCTTTTCCATTTTCATTAATTCAATCACTCATAAAATATCTTCTCTCCGCCACATGTATGCGGATGATATCCAGATTTACACCCAGTCAACTCTTGAGAATTTGCCGAATGCAATCTCTACATTAAATAAGGATCTAAATTTTATTCACGAGTGGAGTAAATCATATGGCCTAAATGTCTATCCTAAAAAGTCTCAGACTATCATTATTGGTAGACAGAGCTTTATCTCAAAAACTTACTGTTTCTCTGTACCACCTATTGTATTCGATGAAGTTGTTATCCCTTACTTTGACAATGTCAAAAATCTTGGTATTTATATTGATAATTCCTTAAATTGGATACGCCAACTGAATGAGATAAGTAAGAAAACTTTTGTCGCTCTTTGTTCACTGCGTCACCTTCGATCATTTCTTCCCATTCCTACAAAAATTATGCTCGCACAGTCTCTTCTTCTTCCGATTCTCGACTATGCTGACGCAAGCTATGTAGACATAACTGAGTACCAGCTAAATAAGCTTGAGAGACTTTAAAATACTAGTATTCAGTTCATATTTGGATTGCGCAAATTTGACCATATTTCCCAATTTCGCTCACGTCTCAAGTGGTTACCTATCCAACTTCACCGGAACATGCATATACTTTCTAATCTGTACTGTGTATTATTTATCCCTTCTACTCCTCCCTATCTAAAGGAGAAGTTTAATTTTGTGGGGCTTCCGGGGGAACCTTTACGCTCTTCTAGAAAATTCATTTTAAGTGTACCAACTCACAATACATCATTTTTAACAAATCTTTTACCACCCCGTCTATTAAGCTCTGGAATGCCCTACCTTTGCATATACGTAAGGCACAAACTATTGTTATCTTTAAGCGACTACTTAAAGACGACGACGCCGCCCGCCACTGCTCGCGGTGCCCGTGGCCAGGACCAAGTTGCTTAGTAACTCACCTATAGTCCGAACAATCCTTGTAGTGAATAAAGTTCATGAGAGGATTGACATATTTTCGAGTAATCTGAGTGAACTCGCTAAGGTAGTTTTATACATAGTTAGTTATGTAAGTTAGTTGTAATACATAGTATATTTAAGTAAATTAGTGACACTATCGTATTGGGTTTGTTTAGCCTGTAAGGATAGTTGTTAAGTGTGTGTGTGTAAATAAAAAAAAAAAAAAAAAAAGAGCATTACTTGTCTCAATCGTTCGGACACTGTTAGCATAGACTGTGTGATTATGTATTTATTGTATCTATCAGCTTTATGTTATTGTTTGAGGAATTTTGTATATATATGTTCTAGTGTTATGCTACTTATATTTCATTGTACACTAATTCTCCGTTCTGTTTTGATATTCTGCATTCATGTTTTGCATCACTTCATACTATTTTTTTTCATTCTGTTTTTGATTTTCTGCATTTATATTTTGCATCACCTTTATTTATATAGGATCCTGTAACGTTTTTACACAATAACATATCATTTTACTGCATATTTTCACACTATTTAGTACTTTTAAAATAGCTGTCAATGCAGTCTTACATTTTTTGGTCTTTTATTGAATTCTCTGTAACTCTACAATTTCAGGCTTCGTGCACGCAGCCGTGCATTAGTTTTTCCTATGTGAATAATATCTCATTTCTTACTAAAATGTAATAGTTTCTTAATAATAGTCCAAAAACCAAAAATTGCTAAATATGACAACTACTATTTATGTCGTTCTTATGGTAACTTTTATTCAAATTCGTCTCTGGTATGATGTTCTTTCTACATAAATACTCTTTGGCTGTAGGTCATTTACAATAAATTTCGTTTTAATTTAAATAATTTCTCGTTCTCTCTAAAAAGGTATAAAAGCCGAGCAATTGGAGAATACAGGACAGTCTCGCTTCAGTTCTCAAACGAGAAACATCTACTAAAGGCCTTATCCCGGGGCCGCTTTGCCCCGGGATCCTGCAAGCCTCCATCTACACGTGAAGTCGTCGGCAGTCTGCTTCAAGCGCGGGGCCACACTACCTTCGGGCGCGCTACGACTGCTTGCTCCAGGCGCTGAGTGCACCTACTGCCCGCGCTACCTTCGGGCACGCTACGACTGCTTTCTCCAGGCGCCGAGTGCACCTACTGCCCGCGCTACCTCTGGGCGCGGCGACTACTTCTCCAAGTACTGAGCGCACCTACCCCAGGCGCTACGTGCGCCGGCTCTGGACGCTGCGTGTACCCAGTCCAGGCGCTGCGTGCCGTCGGCGCTGAGAAACCTCAAGCTCTGCGTGTGCCTATTTCTACAAAAGCAGCGAGGCTCCAGGCTCCACTATAAAACTATATTGTCCTATTCTCCTACCTATTTTTTTTATAAAATTGTAAATACTACAAACTGTAAAATTGTAAACTGTCGTAAAGCGACAATTAAAAATTAAAGAGAAATATAACCTAACCTAAGAACAGCAAAACAACAAAAGTAGACCAAGAAAATAATATATTTAAAGTTTCAGAAAAGTATTTACAATTTTATAAAAAAAATGAAATATGAAGATGATGGATGAAATGAGATTACAATTAGGTTTTAAAAAAAAATAAAGGTAGGAGAATAGGACAATATAGTTTTATAGTGGAGCCTGGAGCCTCGCTGCTTTTGTAGAAATAGGCACACGCAGCTTGAGGTTTCTCAACGCCGACGGCACGCAGCGCCTGGACTGGGCACACGCAGCGTCCGGAACCGGCGCACGTAGCGCCTGGGGTAGGTGCGCTCAGTACTTGGAGAAGTAGTCGCCGCGCCCAGAGGTAGCGCGGGCAGTAGGTGCACTCGGCGCCTGGAGAAAGCAGTCGTAGCGTGCCCGAAGGTAGCGCGGGCAGTAGGTGCACTCAGCGCCTGGAGCAAGCAGTCGTAGCGCGCCCGAAGGTAGTGTGGCCCCGCGCTTGAAGCAGACTGCCGACGACTTCACGTGTAGATGGAGGCTTGCAGGATCCCGGGGCAAAGCGGCCCCGGGATAAGGCCTTTAGTCGATATTTCTCGTTTGAGAACTGAAGCGAGACTGTCCTGTATTCTCCAATTGCTCGGCTTTTATACCTTTTTAGAGAGAACGAGAAATTATTTAAATTAAAACGAAATTTATTGTAAATGACCTACAGCCAAAGAGTATTTATGTAGAAAGAACATCATGCCAGAGACGAATTTGAATAAAAGTTACCATAACAAGGACATAAATAGTAGTTGTCATATTTAGCAATTTTTGGTTTTTGGACTATTATTAAGAAACTATTACATTTTAGTAAGAAATGAGATATTATTCACATAGGAAAAACTAATGCACGGCTGCGTGCACGAAGCCTGAAATTGTAGAGTTACAGAGAATTCAATAAAAGACCAAAAAAGGTAAGACTCCATTGACAGCTATTTTAAAAGTACTAAATAGTGTGAAAATACGCAGTAAAATGATATGTTATTGTGTAAAAACGTTACAGGATCCTATATAAATAAAGGTGATGCAAAATATAAATGCAGAAAATCAAAAACAGAATGAAAAAAAATAGTATGAAGTGATGCAAAACATGAATGCAGAATATCAAAACAGAATGGAGAATTAGTGTACAATGAAATGTAAGTAGCATAACACTACATTTTCCCCCCGACCCTGGAAAATTTTTGACTCAGCAAAAATTTTGACATGTACATTCTAAAATAAACCATAAAAACACAGCTTTGCAGAAACAGACATCACCAGTCAAAATCAGATATACTATCTCTTACATTCATCATCTGCATTCAGGTAAGGGTGGAGTTCACATTCAATGACTACCACTCTAAAAGTGTGTTTTCAAAACGACATTAAGGCTTATTTAAGGAGTAGTCAACCGCTCCTGCGTGGAAAAAAAAATTAGTCGAAGAAACACCACTCTAAAAGTGTGTTTTCAAAAGGACATTCAGGCTTATTTAGGGAGTTGTCATCCGCTCCTAAGTGAAGATAAAAAATTAAGGGAGTAGTCAGCTGCTCCCAGGTGAAGATAAAGATGAAGAATTAAGGGAGTAGTTAGCCGCTCCCAAGTGAAGATATAGATAAAAAAGTTAAGGGAGTAGTTAGCCGCTCCCAAGTGAAGATAAAGATAAAGAAAATTAAGAGAGTAGTCAGCTGCTCCCAAGTGAAGGTAAAGATAAAGAACTTACTCTTAAGCAAGCATTAGTCGCTATGACGTTGAAGAACACTGGAACACCAAACAAACAAACAAACAAATTAAAAGAAATTAAAATAATAAGGTGAAAATGATGGTGATATTTATACATATATACAAATTAACAGTTATATTTATACATATATACAAATTAACAGTTATATTTATACATATATACAAATTAACAGTTAATAAATGTTTAGAAAAGTTATGATTCGTCTCATTTCAGCTATCAAAAACTATTTTATATAATAAAATAAATGATGAATAATGAGTTAAGAACGAAAGAGAAAGCAATTAAATCAAAAGGGAATGGACAAGGGCAGTAAGGTGAAGAAAAGAGAAAAAAAATTAATTTAAGCAAGCTTTAGTCGAAGAGACCGAAGCCCATAACTTCATCGTCAGTCTCAGATTCTTCCTTCTTGGACTCTCTCTTCCTTCTTCTTCTCAGCTGCCGGCGCTGCAGCAGCGGCGACTGCGGCCACGGGCGCTGCTCGACCGACGGGCATGGTCGACAACTTCTCACGACCCTGCGCGATCAGTTCTTCACTCTTGCCATTGAGTTCCGAGATGACCTTCTTCAGTATCTCGGATTCAGTGCCTCAATACCCGGAGGCTTGCAGGATCTTCTCAACGTCAGCAGCGCCTGGCTTGCAGGATCCCAGCGCCTGGCCTGCAGGATGCGCCGACGACTTCAAGTGTAGATGGAGGCTTGCAGGATCCCGGGGCAAAGCGGCCGCGGGATAAGGCCTTTAGTAGATGTTTCTCGTTTGAGAACTGAAGCGAGACTGTCCTGTATTCTCCAATTGCTCGGCTTTTATACCTTTTTAGAGAGAACGAGAAATTATTTAAATTAAAACGAAATTTATTGTAAATGACCTACAGCCAAAGAGTATTTATGTAGAAAGAACATCATACCAGAGACGAATTTGAATAAAAGTTACCATAACAACGACATAAATAGTAGTTGTCATATTTAGCAATTTTTGGTTTTTGGACTATTATTAAGAAACTATTACATTTTAGTAAGAAATGAGATATTATTCACATAGGAAAAACTAATGCACGGCTGCGTGCACGAAGCCTGAAATTGTAGAGTTACAGAGAATTCAATAAAAGACCAAAAAGGTAAGACTCCATTGACAGCTATTTTAAAAGTACTAAATAGTGTGAAAATACGCAGTAAAATGATATGTTATTGTGTAAAAACGTTACAGGATCCTACATAAATAAAGGTGATGCAAAATATAAATGCAGAAAATCAAAAACAGAATGAAAAAAAAATAGTATGAAGTGATGCAAAACATGAATGCAGAATATCAAAACAGAATGGAGAATTAGTGTACAATGAAATGTAAGTAGCATAACACTACTATGTATATATATATATATATATATATATATATATATATATATATATATATATATATATATATATATTATATGTTGTATATTTATATTGCAACACCTACCACCTACCTATTCATTGTTTGTATTCCTTTACACCTTTGGTTGCCTGGAAGAGATCGCTATGTAGCGATAAGGCCGCCAAATTGTACATATATAATCTGATTTTTGTTATGACATTTGTGTTTTTATTCGTGGTGTACAATAAAAGCATATTCATTCATTCATTCATTCATTCTTATGTAACTTGTCGATGACAAATGGTGTTCCGTTGTACGTAATTGAACAAAACGCTTAGCTTACTATGAAGCTACATATTTGATATATACATAATTTATTTTTATGACATGAATCCAGTACGTAATAAATCAGTATAGTAGTTGATTTGATGGCTATATACTAATTGAATTGAATTAACATTTAGAACTACTCAGAAAAACGTGAATAATTATAGTGTTTGAATATAAAGTCCTTTCTCATACGTGAAATGAATCGTCATTAGGTGCGTTCCAGTGCGTTCAGAAACCATTATTTTAAATAATTTCGGAACAGTTACAAAAACAAAAATATAAGGATTACTTTTTTTGTAGCTACTTAGAGAGGTATTTTTTGTGTTTTTTAAGACCTTAAAAATAAGGTTACTTTTCATAAATATGGCATATAGTGACGCCATCGGTTCATCGTCTGGTACAACAGTAGTTAAATATTTTTAATTAAATTTTAATCTTAATTATATTTAAATGTGTATGCATTGGAACTAGTACATATTGCTAATTTGTAATCAATGACATGACGATAAATATTTTAATTGAATTTTATATTGTAATATAATGAATTTAATTATAAAAAATGTATTTGCATGCTATTATAGATAGCTGAAAAGCTGAACTACACTTTATAATAACCACCTAAATGTACCCCTTTTTCAAAGCAAATAAATCTTCATTTCATTTTCATTTCATTTCATTTCATTATAGGAACTGTAAGTGGGATATGACTTCTCTCCAAATATGGGATAAGTCTGTCTCACCAACCGCATGCCTAACGTACTGAAGACCATCATTAAATCTTTTTTATTTTATGCAAATAAATAAAATAGTGCATGAGTTAAAAATGAGTGCAATTGTGCAATGGTACAAGTCTCTATCGATCGACGGTATCCACACCTGCTCGAACAAGCTACGTTATGTTCTTAGATTCATCAATCGCTATCAATTATATCGATTACAAAATCAAAATTCTTCTATATACCATGTCTTAGGTGTAATATATTCTAATAATACATTTTAAATCCTTCATTTATGCATAGATAACTCTGAAACTCGTTTGTACCAAACTTGGTCGCCTATTTACATTAATTTTCTAAGTAAAATCCAGTCCTTCAAAGTTAGAGCACATGAACTACTTTTACAATGCTCCAAATTAGAAGTATTTGTTTTACAAAAATTAACAGTTAGAATTACAACAACTTTCTTTAGTATTGATAATTATCTTGATTATAAAACTTTATCTTCGTAACACGGTTTAAAGTTTGAATTGTAATGATTTAACAACGCGTTCCTTTTCCAATGGATTGCAAATAAATTACCTGACGCCACAGAGTAAAGAAAAGGAACAGAGGGGAAGCTTCTTAACAACGTCGAAAATGTATACCTATTCTGATAGGGTTGTCACATGATACATGTCAAAAATTTTCGGAAAAATAAAAATATGGTATAGCATAACACAACATGTTTATTAATTATAACTTATATTAATGTAACAACACATCTATTAATTGTTCAAAATCAAGGGCTATTTCTTATCGAATAATTTTAAACAATATGGAAAAAATTAAATCAAAATATAGTGTATATAATACGTAAAGAGGTACTTACTTCACTTGCTCTCTCGGGTAAAAAAAAGGAAATATCCTTATTTTCTCTAGAATTATTCTTGCATACTGTACAAATATTAGGCATTTTTGCTTATACAGAACACTTATTGTCTACCTATATAAATTTATAATAACTTAATTATTAATTATTTTAATTAAAATATTTAAATCGAATTATTTAATAATTGCAAAAAAACTTAATAAATTACTTTATGTATAAAATTTCGAAATATTTTTGGTCTATTTATTTAAATGCACACGAAGCCCTTTCATGGATACTCTGACTGAGCCGGTGCAAACCGGTTTGTGCCCCGACGGAGCGTCGGTGAACCTGTCTGTGAGAGCTCACGCACACATCGCTGCGCTATGTGTGGGTGTATTCGCAGCGAGCCGTTTGTATCGCTAGCTTCCCATCTGATCGGTTTCTTTACTCATGTGCTGACGCTGCACCAGTTCGCACACAAGAACGCATTCGGTTACGTGCTCATATACAATTATATTGACTGAAAAATGTTATTTAATTGATCGCCATTTTCACCATTTGATATACTAAAGTGAAAAATTGCGTTTTGTCATTTCAGTTGGGAATAAAATATTCTTTAAGTTTTAAAATGTTTAACATATGGCATTTTAATACTCGAAACCAATTTTATATTAATTACTGAGCCTACTCTTGTTTAATAGGCCGGCTACGTAACTGCAATTCTCGTGTTGCAGTTATTCATGGGCGGCGATAGCCACTTACTTTTTATGTAAATAATGTAGCCTATAATATAGCTTGAAGAACCGCCAATTGATTGAAAGGTTCTCGAATGGTAATGGGACGCAACAGTGTCAACTCACCAACCCACCTGCCTAGTGCAGTGAGTATGGGCAAATCTTTTATCATAAGCATGCCACGTGCCTACTCATTTTTAAAAGGCCGGCAACGCATCTGCAATTCACTTGGTTCCCCTGGTGTTGCAGTTGTTCATGGGCGGCGGTAGTCACTTGCCATCAGGTGAGCCGCATGCTCGTTTGCCCCCTCTCCTATATAAAAAACGTGTTGCATTCTTGGGAAATTTAAGATACTTCAAGCAGTGAAATAAATGTCTGATAAAGTCACCGAATACTAGCGTAAAATAGTAGCTTAGCGCTACTGTGTTTCGTGTGCTGAGTGTATAGAAGCGGAGACCCTTTTTACTGAAAACGAAGCATTCCATCTTAGTCCTCACAGGTGACAACGCATCTGCATATTGAGTCGCAAACAGGGATAGATGTAGATATCTACGGGCGACAGCAACCACTTACCATCAGGTGGACTGTGTACTCGTTTGTCACCCTATCCTATAAGAAAAAATAGGAGAGTTGTATTAGGTCGCACAATGAGCACGCACTGTTTTGTTCCGATCTGAAAGCTATAGAGCCAGTGTAATTACAGGCAGCCGAGTGGAAGTCTCGTACTGTCCAACGCGTTGTGCGACCAACCATTAGATTGAGTGATGACTTTATGAAACATGTAGAAAGTAGATCAATGAAGATGTTTTAAGACCGTGATTTGTGTTGTTATATGGAGGAGACCTATATTCAGTAGTAGGTAATCATAATTATGAAAGTAGCTTAAGTTTGATATCTACTGGTTTACACAATACCAATTATAGACTATTGTTAGGAATACAGCTGTTAAAAGTGCTGACGGTGTATATCGATATGCGTCAATTCGTTTCAGTTCTCAAGATATCATTAAATTACAAACACCGAAACTAGCGAATACTAGACTAAAAAGTAATTTGACAGTTTTTTATTTAATATAGAGTAATTAATCTTAAATTTGAAGTTAAGACAAGTGAAATTATGTATAGCTTATTCTTACTTTTCTAAAAATTGCAAACGCCTTCAGAATTTTGTCAACTGTTCATATTACGAATTAATTACATTTTTTCTTTAAGAATTAATTATACAAGTAACTTTCAAAGGATATGAATTTCATGCACGCGAGCCGAGAACGCTCTCTCATGCGATACTCGACATTTTGGCCTCGACGAGAATCTCTACGAGCAAGCTCTGCAAGCGAAAATGGGTTTTGTAATTAAACTTTAAAAAAAATAAAACCTCAAGAAATTCTTAATGACGACGTAATTTTCACGTACTTTATAGCTTCCGAAGTTGGTGCTAAGGCATCGTGTATAGTGTATGAAAGAATAAAGCTCCGACTTTGGAAGTTATGTATTTTGTAAATCTATCTAATCTATATATAATAATACGAGTATCTAAAGGTATAACTTTTAAAGTTGTTTAACCCTACCGTGAACTAAGCAATATCACAAGCTCAATGTTAATGAAAAAAGAATCTCTTCTAAATAGTTAAGAAATAAATTAAATATACCTTATTTTTTACGTGATAGAGCCATGTTGCAGCTATATAGTGGTTGCAGCACGAATGGGTCGGCTCGACCGGGGAAGGATCACGCTCTCACAGAATATCAGCGTAAAATAGCAGCTTAACGCTGCTGTGTTTCGTATGGTTAGTGTAGGGAACCGGAGACCCTTTTTACTGGAAACGAGACATTCCATCTCAGTCCTCAGGGGTGACAACGTATCTTCATTTTGATTCTTAATAAAGGATAAATGAAGATGTCTATGGGTCACGTACCATCAGGTGGACTCTGTGCTCGTTTGACACACTTATTCTATAAAAAAAGTCCTAAGGAAATTTTACTTTAAATAAAAAATTAAAAAAAGGAACATTAAAATCTGTCCAAAACTGGAGTCGTTTCGAAGAACCTTTCAGACTAAAAATAATGTATCTTGTCATACTCACAATATGAACTTGTATGTACAAGCTATTTTTGCACAGTAAGTGTTACGTGCGCCAAATTTAGCAATTTATAACACCATTTTTTCACATTTTTTGACAATGGTAGAGCCACGCGGCAGCTTTTGCTGTCACACGGATGGGCCGGCACGAACCGGGGTGGTACCACGACCTCACAGAATACCAGAGTGAAGTAGAGGTTTACCTCTGGGTTCCGCTTGTTGAACTTGGTGGGTCAAAATTCCGCTCGCGACTAATACTGCTCGGGGCAAGCGGAGCAATAGGACCAAGGCGACCGCTTTCACGTTATCCGTGAATTTTTGCAATATCAGGGGACTTCATTACAACCTTAACGCTGTCCATTACCATCTAGAGACGGCAAAGCTGGCTTTGCTCTTTTTAACCGAGACTCAGGTGTCCTCTCCGGCGAATACTTCATATCTCTCCTACCCGGGATACAAATTTGAACACTCCTTTGTGACCCAGGCTGGAGTTTGCGTATACGTCAGTGCCACAACAGATTCCATCCGCAGAGATCGTGATACTCGGTGGTTTTAACGCCCACCACGCTGAATGGCTTGGTTCCCGTTTAACCGATCATGCGGGTAGATCTGTGTATGTCTTTGCCTTGGCATATGGTCTAACACAACTGGTTGCTTCGCCTACGCGGATCCCAGATGTGGAGGATCATGTACGAGTACCTTCCCTGTTGGACCTTCTGATGACCTCTCATCCGGATGGATATCAGGTCTTCGTCGATGCCCCTCTGGGCTCTTCGGACCATTGTCTGATCCGGAGTACGGTGCCACTGACGCTCCCATTGCAGTTGCGATCTGCAGCTTGCCGCCGTGTTTGGCACTATAGGTCGGCCGATTGGGACGGGATGCGGACTTTTTTGCATCCTACCCTTGGGGGCTGGTTTGCTTCTTGCCGGAAGATCCCAGCGTTGTTATCGATTCTGTTGCTGATGTGGTACTTCAGGGTATGGAACTTTTTATTCCATCCTCTGTGGTGCCCATTGGAGGCAGATCCCAGCCATGGTTTGGTCGCTCCTGTAAAATAGCATCACGCTATAAGCAGGAGTGCTACCGGGCCTGGGCTAACGCATCAACGTCCCGGGATATAAACACCAGCGCTCTTAAAAAGAAGTATAATTCCGCCTCCAGGTACTCAAAAGTGTCATTTCCAAGGCAAAGTCAGAGCACATCGGCAGAATTGGCGAAAAACTAGTTCGCCTCCCTTCGGGAACACGTGCATTCTGGTCTCTCGCCAAAGCTGTCCAAGGGAACTTCTGTCAGCCATCTCTGCACAGGGTGGATGACTCACTGGTCCATGACGCAAATGAGAAAGCCGATTTACTAGGCTCTCTTTTTGCTTCCAACTTGACTCTAGATGACGGGGGGAATACACCGGCGACCATTCCGCGATGTGAGTGCTCCATGCCGGATGTGCGATTTACACAGCGCTCTACAGAATAGTCTACAGAATTTCCCCATATTATTATACCGTAGCTAAGTATAAAATAAACGTATCCGTAATACGCCATAAGAGCTGTTGATTGCGATGCCGTCTTTGTAAGGTTTTGTAATATGTAAACAAAGCGGTTAAGTTTATTACATATTTTTTCTATGTGAGTTTTCCAGTTACAAAATGTATCTATATGTATACCGAGAAAGGCAATTTCTTGTACTTGTTTTATTTGTTCGCCATTGTATACAATATTTAGCTTTATTTCATTATTTTTCATATTAAAAATTGTATTAACTTGGTTTTGCTTAGGGTGTAAATTATTATGTTCTAACCATTCAATTATAAATTTTAAAGAATTATTAATGTAATTTACAAATTTACCAATGTCAGATTTTTGTTACATGTCATTAGCATAGCCATATCATCTGCAAATAAAGTTAATAAATTATTCGTTACATAAGAGATATCATTAATATAAAATAAAAATAAAAGTGGACCAAGTACACTGCCCTCTGGCACGCCATATCCCTTAATTAGGTACGGTGATTTATACTGCTCAAGTTCTTTATTATAATTTAACCTTTAAATTTCAATAGAAGTTTTCGATCTTTAAGATATGATTCTATCCAATTGAATGCCGGTCCGCGAATGCCTAAGTTGTAGATTTTGTTTACTAGAAGTTTGTGTGAAATGAAATCAAAGGCTTTACTCATATCTATGAATATTATTGAAGTGTGATTTTTGTCATCTAAATTATTAACAACATTTTTTACAAGATGAAAACATGCATGGGTAGTTGATTTATTGCTTTGGAATCCAAATTGTTCATTTATTATTATATTAAATTTTGAGGTGAATTCTATTATACGCTTGTACATTGCTTTTCACATATTTTGGAAAATTTAGGCACTAAAGTTATGGGGCGATAGTTACACATATGACCTTTATCATCTTTTTTATGTAGCGGTTTTACTATAGATTTCTTTAAACTCTCTGGAAATTTGCCATTAGTAAAAGAAAGATTAATGAGGTAGGTTAAAATGTGTACTAATTCTTTACTGCAATATTTTATTATTTTCGTGGAAACTGAATCATATCCCACTGCGTTTGTGTCATTCAATGACCATATTTTATTCATCACATTGGCATAACCATATTGCTTCAAAAAATACTGCTAGATATAGTAGTTTTATTTGTGTTAATATATTCATTAGTGGGAGATCTATTCGTAAGGCTAATGAAATATTCATTAAATGACTCGGCGATTTTAGTAGGATCTGTAATTAATTTATTGTCAACCTCTATTCCATTTATAAATAAGTCTTTATTACTTTTATAAGATCCCTGTTTAACGACTCTCCACGCAGCTTTACACTTATTTTTTGAATTTTTCACAAACTTATAGTTATAAATTTTTTCAGAAAGGCGAAAGCATTTTTTTAGGAGCTTTGCGTATTTTATGTATTTAATTTTGTTTTCATTACTATTGTGTTTGTAATATTGTAACTGTAGTTTTCTTTTCGTTTTACAACTAACCTTTAGGCCTTTAGTCAACCACCTAGGTTTAGATGGTTTGTTCAGAATTTTAATGCGCGTCTGAGGAAAGCACAATTCATACATTAGCAGGAATAATTCATGAAATTTATCAAATGCAATATTTATGTCATTTTCACTATAAACATGTGACCAATTTATACTACACAAACATTCACGAAATTTTCAAATATTATCTTCACAGTAGTCCCTATGTCCCTATGAAAGCAACTAAAATAAACTAATGCAGCTGTCTCAACAATGGTGAGACTTCTAATCTTTCTAACAGCATATGCTGCAGAACTACTCGCTATATATATATATATATATATATATATATATATATATATATATATATATATATATATATATAATTACGTAAATTTAAATACATTTGGTCTTTTAGTCGTTTAAGAGAAAATTATTGGCACTAAATCAATGCACTAATTTCGATAGAGCCTTATTTATTATGATTGATTGATAATGATATCCATGATTAGCAGTTACATCGTCATAATTAAATGACTGTCGTTTGAGTTTGAAAGTTGAAGAGGTATCATCATCAAATAATTCTATATCGTTATTGTCCCCTACAACATAAGATAAAATTAATATAGACAAAAAACATGAATGGACCAAAAATAAAGCCCTGAGGAACACCCATCGATACTACCGATCCGGAGGAACCTTTACATAGTTGACGACTTTTGAGCTCTGTTACTGAAATTTGAAATAATACAAGTAAGTCTAAGCGCAATATTTTTGACCTCGTAATGTTCTGGTTTCCTGATTAATATCTCGTGATCAACACAATTAAAGCCTTGTAAAGATCACAAAAAATACCTAAGGCATCTTGTATATTGTACTAGGATTTAAAAATATGTTTGATAAGCTCAACACAGGCGTGGGTCGTCGAGCGAATTATAAAAACGATTTGATTTTTATGTAGTAATTTATTTCTTTAAAAAAATTATGTATATAATGTTTTACAAGATTTAAATAAAGGTATTATTATTTTACTGTTTCATTAAATCAGGAAACACACAAGATACGATACTAGTATTAAAAAAACAGCAAGATGCGGTACAATTAAATCACAAATTAAAATAACATGTATTGGACTTTTGAAGGTCTGATTGTTTTTTAAGAGAACTGAGAGCGACAAACTGGAACTAAGTCCATCGTATACTAGTAGATACTGTGGACCCATAAATACAGTCTATCTTAAAATACAGATGCGCTCTCAACCTGCAGGACTCAGAAGGAATGTCTCGTTACCAATGAAAAGAGTATCTGGTTCTTATTACTGACCATACGAAATACAGCAGCATTACGTTGCTATTTTACATTGGTATTTTCTAAGAAATTTATCCATTCCTGGTCAAGCCGACCGATTATAGCTGGACAAACACAAAATGTGTGTGTGATGTTTAATACAACATAAGATAACAATTAAAATAATATACTATACAAATATACACTATAAATGAGTAAGTTGTTAGAAATATATTCCTAAGGTTTATTTTCCCTTCTGTAGTTGTTTAGTTAGTGTAGTAGTTGCTTAAACAATATTTATTTAGGCGGCATACGCACTCGAAAATCGTATTAAGTTTGGCGAATAAATACTACAAATAATGAAGTCAAGTTTAATAAAGTAAACATAAGTTAAATTAAATGCTATAGAAACCTTAAAATTAGTTTTATTCTACTTTAAATTAAATATTCCACAATACACATATTCAATTTGCATTAAACCGTTACTGTTACGGCCAACAGCTGCCCTCCCTCAGCAGGAGTTGGATCCTTCGCGGCCCATAGACGAAGGAGCTACGGGCAGATGCTGGTCGGGCGTTCCTACGCCGAGGGTCAAAAGTTTCTAATGAACACACGAGGGGAAAGGTCACTAGGATAAATGCACTTACCTGCCCCAGGAGCGCAGAGATTCTCCGCGACCGGCCCGGCTGATGACAGTGTTGTGAGTGTAAGTGTAATTGTATGTGCGTGTATGTTGACGGGAACCGATCTGGATGACGCAACGACGTCCGGGAGAAGGCACGCGCTGGTATCCCCGGAACCTTCCCCTTCTGGAGGCACTCGTAATGGGTTGTCACGAAATGGGACAGCTACTCGTAGTCCTTCAGAGGTAACTCACTATGATAGTTGCACAAGAATTTAACCGAGTTAGTACGTTCTAATAAACGATACCGTTAGCGCAACGATTTACGCGGATTGTTCCTTTAGCAAAGTTAGGCGCGAAAAAACGTCCGTATAGCTCGCAAGAAATCCTAAGATAAAGGCGCGAAGTGCCACGCCGACGCGTCCGGCGGCCGGGGGGGGGAGGGGGGAGAGAGGGAAGGTGCCCTTGATATCGAGGCCAAGCGCGCGCGTTAAAGACTACGTTTTTATTGTAAATTTTTCCTGCCTAAACAACCCCCCGCCCCGGACATAAGGCATTAAGTCCGCGAGTAGATTGGCAAACGGGACAAGGTCGCGACGGCCCGTTGCAAGACCGAATCTCCGACCAAAACCTCGGCCACTCTAGGCACCCCATCCGCTCCATACGACAGCTTAACAATGCGCCCACGGCGACAATACAAAGGTAGCGCGTTTGGTTCTTTAATCAACACGAGGTCTCCCACCCGAGGAGGCTCCGTCTTGTCAGACCACTTAACGCGCTGCTGCAAAAGATGTAGGTACTCCAGAGACCATCGGTGCCAAAAGCGTTGAGTCATCTGTTGCAGCAGGGCAAACCTGCTAAGCCGTGAAGCACTCGTTTCCCTGAAGGGATACTCGGGCAGAGCGTTAAGAGGCTGGCCAATCAGGAAGTGTCCCGGGGTTAGAACCTCCAAATCATTCGGGTCGGAGGAGAGGGGACAGAGGGGCCGAGAGTTGAGTACCGCCTCAATTTTACAGAATACAGTGGCGAGCTCCTCAAATGTCAAAATGGCTTCACCAATAACGCGACGGAGATGCGTTTTTGCAACCTTAACCACCGCCTCAAAAATACCGCCCCAGTGGGGACACGCCGGAGGGTCGAATTTCCACTGGATGCCCCTTTTCGACATAGCATTTCCTAAATAAGTCCGGTGGCTGGACAGAAATTCGACAACCTCCTTGAGATACCTATCCGTGCCCTTATACTTCGTCCCGCAATCCGACCAGATCAAGTCCGGCAAGCCGCGCCGCGACAGGAAACGGCCAAGCGTGGCCAAGAAGGCTTCCGTGCTGAGGGCGCTCACCAGTTCCAAGTGAACGGCTTTAGTGGAGAGGCACACGAAGACGCAAAGATAGGCCTTACATGAACGCGCGTTACGAAGGTTAGAGGACTTGACGAGGAAGGGCCAGCGAAGTCTGTTCCGACCCCAGCGAATGGTCGGATGGCCCTGACGCGGTCGGGCGGCAAGTCACCCATCAGAGGCTGCGATATGGGGGCCTTCAGTTTATAACAGGGGATGCACTTAAAGATGACGCTCCGAATGGTGCGTCGGCCAGACAAAATCCAAAACTCCCGCTGCAAAATAGCCGACAGAGCGTTACACCCAGCGTGGGCATTCTTAACATGGTGGTGGGTTACCAGCAACCGGACAAGGGCGCCGTCCTTAGGGAGCAGCAACGGGTGTCGAGCCCCGCACGGCAGTTGAGAGTTTTTCAAACGTCCGCCCACGCGCAGCATCCCAGCGTCGTCCAGAAAGAGGTTCAGGCGGGCCAGAGCGCCCTTGATAACGGAGCCATGCTTCAAGTTTTCGATAACGGGCTCAAAATGCTCCGCCTGGACCATACGGGTCCAATGCATCAGAGCTTCCCGACGCTCGCTAGGGGACAAAACGCAATCAGAGAGTCGGTGGGACGGATCTCTCGAATTGCGGACAAAGCGGCGCAGCCAAGCAGTCACTCCTAAGAGCTTATCGAGAGAGCTGTACCGTTCCAGAAGGGAGAGATCCCGAGTGGGCTTATCCTTGCCCACTCCTACTCGGGCCCGTAGGCCCGGCAACTCAGTAGGTTCGGAGTAATTACCCTGGGGCCAGAATGATTGAGGATCAGATAACCAACCGGGACCCCACCACAATGAGTGGGCAACCAGCGTGGGGGCCTCACAGCCGCGAGAAGCGCAGTCGGCGGGATTCAACTCCCCGGGGACATGTCTCCAGTGGAGAGAAGTCTCAGAACTCTGGATTTGAGACACGCGGTTCGCCACAAAGACCTCAAGATTGTGAGGTGCGGCTCGGAGCCAACAAAGTACTATCTCACTGTCCGACCATGCGTAGACGTCCGTAATGTCGATTACAGACTTCAAGGACGAGTGAACGTGGTTGAGGAGCTGCGTGAGAAGAGCGGCTCCGGACAGTTCCAATTTAGGGATAGTTAAACAGGATCTAATGGGGGCAACCTTGCTTTTGGCGAGTACGAGATGAACTGCAGTATGCCCAGAGGAACTCACAGTCCGCAAATATACGACAGCAGCATAGCCCTTCTCAGAGGCGTCGCAAAACCCATGTAGGGTAGCCCTGCATTTCCCTGGAGGGAGGAAGCACCTTGGCATGGAAACCCGGTTGATGTCCGGAAGGGAGGAGAGCATGGAGAGCCACTCTCGCAAGAGGACCCCGCTAATAGGCTCGTCCCAACCCAACCCGGACATCCAGAGCTTTTGAAGAAAGCACTTAGCCAAAAAGATGACCGGGGTGATCCATCCATTCGGGTCGAAGGTGCGAGCTACTGTAGACAGCACGGAGCGCTTGGTCCATGCTTTGGGAGATGGGTCAAGTTTTACTCTATACGTGAAGGTGTCCGGAACAGGCTGATATTGAATGCCCAGCACAGTCAACAAATTAGGATTCTCAGGGTGCTCGAACAGATGAGGGTCTTGTTGATCCTCTCCTGGGAGGTCCCTCAAAATGTGTGGGGAGTTCGACAACCACTTGCGCAACTCATAGCCTCCAGACTTCAGGATGGCAATTAATTCGTCTCGCAAGACCAGAGCCTCCTCGACGGTGGAAGCGCCCGTACAAATGTCGTCCATGTAGACCGAAGTCTCCAAAATAGAAGCTCCCCGAGCGTATCTCAGGCGCTCTCTCTCAGCGAGTTCAAGGAGGGTTCGCATGGCGATATACGGGCTGGACCGGAGTCCATATGTGGTGGTGTTCAACTCAAATACCTGTATGGGATCGCTGGGCTTCTCGCGCCACAATATCAGCTGATATCGGCGGTCATCACGATGTACCACCGATTGGCGAAACATCATCCGAATGTCCGCGACAAAAACCACTTGGTGTCGACGGAATTGGGTCAAGATGTCGGATATGTCCTTAATCAGTTTAGGAACCGAGTGAAGACACTGATTCAGGGACACACCGTTTGATGTGGGGGCGGAACCGTCAAAGACTACCCGAATCTTACTCTCAGGGGTCCTCAAGACCGCATGGTGAGGGAGGAAGTAGTGCTCATGTGAACGCCATTCGAAGTTGGACGGTGACATGTGACCCAGCTCCTGATACTCGCGCATGAACTCGACATATTTGTCGCGAAAGGCTGGGTCACGCCGCATGCGGCGCTCCATGGAAAGCAACCTCTTCTCGGCCAGAGCACGGGATTGACCCAAAGAGGGGCGGGAGTCCAGAAAGGGTAAGCGAGTGACGAAACGACCGTCAACCCGCCGGCCGGTATTGTTCTGGTAGAACAACTCACACTCACGGTCCAGAGGGTCGACTCGAGCTGCATGTGGTGGTTCCTCAATGTCCCAGAACCGCTGGACGGCGTCCGATAGGGACACGCCCACGACGGAGAGAGGGTCGGCCGTCGGAGGGGGAGGAGACCACATAACCGGTCCAAAAAAGCTGTGCCCAAATATCGTGGAAATGGCTGACAGGCCATCGGGCTGCAGAGCTCGTATCTCACCTAACAAGAGGGCACCCAGCGTGTCGGCCCCCAGTAACAAATCTATCGGCCCAGGTTGGGCCCACCGAGGGTCTGCCGGTCTCAAAGCCGACGCACAGCGCACAGCGCTGTCATTTATACGAACGTTAGGGAGGAACCCTACAATGTCGTCGAGGACATTTACCTTGACTAAAATACGAAGGTGTTCGCTGTCAGTGCTGAACACCAACTCCGCTTGTCCCCTAGGAGCAGGAGGCTCGGCACCTCCGATACCTACCATCGGACGTGATTCAGAGCTCCAGGGGAGCCCCAGTCTTCCCACCAACCGAGTAGAGGCCACACTACGCTGGGAACCCGAGTCCAATAGAGCTCGAACCGTTAAGTGGTCGCCGCTCGGGTTGTAAACCTTCACTGAGGCTGTCGGCAATAGAACAGTTTGACAGGTGGACTGCTGACGACTTATAGGCTCAGTGGAGGCGGCCATGGCGGGAGCTAGGGCGGCAGCCTCCTATCTGGAGCTGCCTCTGTTAGGCCGGCACCCGAACCGGGGGCCCCGAGCGCGGCACTCCGACGGCGTCTCGATGACCCTAGACTGGAATTCCCCGAACGGGCCGACCGGGGGAAACTCGGGGATCCTCGGCTCCAAGGCCCGGGGCCGATACGCAGTCTCCGGAACCCGGTAGTATCGGCACCGGCCAAAGGGGGGCGGGCGGCGTTCCAGTCGCGGCCACTCAGCCAACGGGGGTGAGAACGGTCTAGCTGACCGCTGAGTGGCTGCGAATCCACTATCAACTCGCGGAGGGGGGGTGAAGACCCCCCCGCCCCTGGGGGAACGACTCCCAGACCGATCGGGGGAGGGGCTCCCCTCAGAAGGAGGGGCGCTGTGGTCCACCGGTGAGCGCTGAGCGTCGCCCGACAGTGGGCGTGGCTGGGCGCCCCCACCCGTGGGAGTCGGGGGGCTGGCAGGGCCCTGCGAGGACGAGCCGCGCGCACCCAGGCACAAGATGACGTTGTGGTTGCCCTGGCAGTGCGTGCAGGGCCGCTGGTGCGGGCAGTCTCGTTGTAAATGCCTCTCCAGGCACGAGAAGCACCAGCGGCGCTCCCTGGCGATGGTTCGCCTCGCCTTAGCCGGCTTGCGCAACAACTTCGGGCACGACGCCGGCCGGTGGTCGGATGCTCGACAATAGGAGCAGGGAGGCGCCTCCCGGGCCGCTAGGCCACTATAGGAGGGTACGGGGGGGTGCCCTCCTGCGGGGGCTCCGCTCGGCCTCAGGGGGGTGGGCGCCGCCTTGGCCGGCTGACTCCGCCTTTCCCTGGGCACCGCTCGGGAGGCGGCCGGGGGGCCCTCGACGGCGCCTGCTGCGTTCTCCAGCAGCCTACACTGCTCTTCCAGGAACCGCAGCAGGTCCCTAAAGGGGGGCATATAAGCGGCGCCATCCCCTCCGAACCTCTCCTCAAAATGGAGCCGAAGGTCGAGGGGCAGGCGGGACAGCACTATATGAAGGAGCAGAAAAGACCACTCGTCCACAGGTAAATCCAGCCGCCGCAACGAGTTGCACGCTACGACGACTGGATTCACTATGTCTTCACGTAGTCTAGTCCGGTCCCTCAGCAGCGGGAGGTTCAGCAGCCTCCGAACATGATCGTCCGCAATCCGCCGGACGTTGGCGTACCTTCCAGCGAGGAGGTCCCTGGCGTTTTGGTAGGCGTCGTCCGACTACTTAAGGTGGCCGACGACGCTCAGGGCCTCCCCCTCTAGTGAAGCCAGGAGGTACCCCATTTTTTGGCAGGGGGTTAGGTCCCTCCGGGCGTCCACCAGGCTGTCAAACAGGCCGACGAAGGTCATCCACTCCGAGAGGACCCCGGAGAACCTTGGCAGGTCAAGCGTGGGAAGTCGTCCTAGCAGCTCTGGCTGAGCAGACGGCTTCCGCGGGGACTCGAGAAGGCTACTCAGCCGAGCTTCGCGCTCCCTCTCCGCATCCTTGGCCCCCGCCTCGATCAGGTCGTCCGTTAGCGCGAGGAACTGCTCGTAGTCCGCGCGGCAAGATTCCAGGACTCCCTTTTCCACCTCCAAGTCCTCGAGCTCAGAGTAAGCCTCCTCCACGGCCGCCCTTCGAGCATCGACCTGCTCAAGCCTCTTCCTCAGATTATAGACCCTGTCCGGTCGGCCTATCAACGCGTGTGCGCTGGTAGCCCAGCGCAGCTCAGTCCGCAGGCAACGGATTAGCATCTTGGGCGAGGACATCACTACTAAATCCAAATTACGACGCGGCTCGAGCACAATTACAAAAATAACAAATAAAAAATACAAAAAAAAATTAACAGCTAACTAATGCAGTTCCTATCAAATCGAGTTGAATAGAATGTACACAAATAAGAACCGCTATTATTAAATCAAACACAAGTTAGTACAAAAGAAAAGGTAAATCAAATTAACAATAACAAATACTAGTGCGATCAAATCAAGTTAATTCAAATTACGTAAATACAAATTACCGCTCTTTAGTTCAAATACAATTTACAATACGAAAGATACACATCAACAAAAATGCCTTGCTCGGAAATCAACCCTTCGATAAGTAACACACTACCATCCGACAACGACAATTAACCGATTACGTAAAAATAACCATCTACCTACATGACGCAATCTCCCGCTTGCGCGCGAACCGGGCGTGGCCTTTCAAATTTACCCGCTAACAACAAAGCAAGCTAACAAAGAAAGGAATTTTATTATTACGTATATAATAAAAAGGTATTTTACGTATTACGGACGGGCGTGATTGTAGCCACAAAATCAACCCAACGCTCCTGCCACCAAATTATTTAATTTTTATCAAATACTATGGTCGGTGGATCGACCGGGAATCGATCCCAGAACCACGCTCTGCTACCAAATGTTACGGCCAACAGCTGCCCTGCCTCAGCAGGAGTTGGATCCTTCGCGGCCCATAGACGAAGGAGCTACGGGCAGATGCTGGTCGGGCGTTCCTACGCCGAGGGTCAAAAGTTTCTAATGAACACACGAGGGGAAAGGTCACTAGGATAAATGCACTTACCTGCCCCAGGAGCGCAGAGATTCTCCGCGACCGGCCCAGCTGATGACAGTGTTGTGAGTGTAAGTGTAATCGTATGTGCGTGTATGTTGACGGGAACCGATCTGGATGACGCAACGACGTCCGGGAGAAGGCACGCGCTGGTATCCCCGGAACCTTCCCCTTCTGGAGGCACTCGTAATGGGTTGTCACGAAATGGGACAGCTACTCGTAGTCCTTCAGAGGTAACTCACTATGATAGTTGCACAAGAATTTAACCGAGTTAGTACGTTCTAATAAACGATACCGTTAGCGCAACGATTTACGCGGATTGTTCCTTTAGCAAAGTTAGGCGCGAAAAAACGTCCGTATAGCTCGCAAGAAATCCTAAGATAAAGGCGCGAAGTGCCACGCCGACGCGTCCGGCGGCCGGGGGGGGAGGGGGGAGAGAGGAAAGGTGCCCTTGATATCGAGGCCAAGCGCGCGCGTTAAAGACTACGTTTTTATTGTAAATTTTTCCTGCCTAAACAGTTACTGTTGGTATACTATTAGAAAAGTTCTTATGCTTCTTTAAAAGTAGACTGTTGGACATAAAAGTCTCCCACAGCAGAAAAGATTTGCTACAATAGCCGCGCATGGCAGGCAGATTGACAAACTGTTATACGGGGTCTCGCAGTTTGATTAAAAAAAAACTTTTATAATCATAATCATAATTTATTTGCAAAAAACATGGTACATTACAGGTTGGTAAATTATTTAAGACCAGCATACTTTGTCATAATGTTGACATACAAATATTTATCTAATATATAAATTACATTTTCACAACTAATATAATAAATAAAATTGTATTTTCAAATTCATCATAATCACTTTATTACATTCAATTTAATTAAAATAATATAATTGTAATTACTTAGTTTATTTTAATATCGATGCCTAATCCTAATCATAAAATTTAAATATTCTTCAACAGAGTAGAAACATTGCTCCTCAGGCCATTGTTTAACAATCCTGCGAAAACATAGTTTTGGGAGTGATGGAAACTCTGTAGGCAGTTTACAAATAGTATGTATCATTAAATTAATAAACGCCGATGTTAATAACTTGATCTTATTATAAATTATGAATATAGAAAAATCTTCGGTCCTTCTTCACGTCGCTGGTGCAGATATTTACATGTTGTGGTATACAGAGTGCGTTCTTTTCCGTCAGTGAGTATCATCAGTGTCCATCGGCCTGGCACTCTGATACCCTATCATGCCGAGGTAGGCGTTAGGGGCGATAAATAAATATAAAACTGGAACTGGGCCGCAGTATCTTCCTAATTTTAACACAAACTAATAAAATTCTGCGGTTATGAACCCGTTTGTCAAGCGTGATAGCTATGCCGACCCCTCTATTAGGCAAATTAAGTGGAAGTCCTATGTTCAGCAATTCACTTTTGATAGGTTATAATAGATAGATATAAATTAAGAGATTCCTCAAGCTATCGGTAGCTACATTAACTCTAGAAGGACGATTTCTGTACATAGAATATCTTTTTTTTATTTGTAAAAATATGTATATGAAACTGTATAATATGCAATACAATATAATATATATAATAATTTGTATATATCACCTTACTCTTGCTGATTTACTAAAATGGCAACTAAATATTATATCAATTCTATTATCTTGTGCTTGATAGAATGACGTTTTTAAAATATTAGCGACTTAATTATAAGCTTGGAGAAAAAATGGTAGCAAGAAATTTGAAGAATAGGTTTTTAACGACTTTGCTGTCGCGCTGTGTCCGAATAATTGAAATAGGCAACCGAGAGAGACAAATGCTGCTTGGACTGATTATTCTACGAAAAATTGAAGAATCATCATTCCTGCTATCTCGTCAAACTAATTTTTTTCAAGAACAGTATAAAAACTACTGTGGCTATGTCTCTATGTTTTGAAATCTTTTATTTTTCATGTTTGATAATATGTTTGATAACTTTGCTATAAACGAGCTGTTTTAGTAATTTTAGAAGTTTTCAAGTTTTATAAAATAACTAGCCGATACCTGTTTGTTTCGCTGGGCGCAAGATAATATTTTATTGCTGAACCTATATGTAAAATATCAAGAATTTGTTTTGATGGGAATATCGTAAAATCCGTTCGTAATGAGCGTCTTCATTGCGAAATGAGTAACTATACTAAATTTCAAGTCAATCGGGAGTATATTTTAGAGATATCATGATGACAGTACTAACGTACATAGGTGGAAATCTCATATATAAATTTATGATATAGTTTGCATCGTAAGAAAATATTTTTCTATTGTCATTATCCAGCTAGGACATAGAGGAATATGTTTGTATGAACTAAACACCGCCCGGTATAACGTCTTATGGAAAGAACCCTCTTTGTATTCAAATACTTTTGTGAGTCTTGTGCTAAAAGAGTTCATTCATTCCCTCTATTATGTTTGTGTACAAAGAACGTCATATAACTCGTTCGTTAGATGTCTAAACATTTGCAGGCCATTCATCACGGATGAGAGAATACACAACGATTTTTTAAAGCCAAGTTTGCATGGTTTCGAGTTTTTACAGTTTCATTCATAAATAAAGTATGAATAAGCAGCAATTAACGTGTTTTTTTACGCGATTGAAATAAAACAGTCATTTGTTTCAAATGAAGAAAAGGAATAAAAACGCTTCAAATTTTTCAAAAGTGATTTAAAGTAAAAATGTAAAGTAACAGCCTATACACGTCCCACTGCTGGGCACAGGCCTTTTTCTCAGACGTGCAGCTTACCTCACGATGTTTTCCTTTACCTCCGAGCACTTGGTAGAGCCATGCTGCAGATTAGTAGTATAGTTGTAGCACAAATGTGCTACAACGGCTCGACCGGGGAAGGAACACGCTCTCAAAGAATACCAGCGTAAAATAGCAGCTTAACCCTGCATGTTTCGTATGGTGAGTGTAGAGAACCGGAGACCCTTTTTACTGGAAAAGACGCATTCCATCTTAGTCCTCATGGGTGACAACGCATTTTTTAAGTTTCGCTGCAGTTAAGCTGCTATTTGATGCTGGTATTCTGTGAGAGCGTGGTACTACTCCGGTCGAGCCGACCCATTCGTGCTACAACTATACTACTAATATAGCTGCAGCATGGCTCTACCACGTGTGAAACGTGGGTTGCTCGCGTACTGTGAAATTAGCTGCGAGCGATTAACCCCTGAGATACTACGGCTCAGATTTGTTCATTAAAATTGTTAAGTGCGGCCTTTTGAAGATCTTCTTATAATTAAGTGTGCAACGCATCTCACGTCTTATTGCAAAGAACACATAAATCACTGTTTCACGTAACAAGTACCAAGCACTATTGTGCGTGATAAAAATATTTTAGTTCAACTTTACTTTCTAAACGTCAATTTTCATAGCTATATCATGACGTCAATGAAAGAAATGAGAATGTCATTATGAATCAGGCAGCGGTTCTGTATGTCATCATACACAACCCTCACACACTATTTGTACACTTTGGTGAGTACATTCATGCAAATTAAAAGAAAAAACTATTACGTAGGTCCCTCAATAAGTTTTGAGATGCTCGAAATTTAAAAAAATGGAACACACCCGTGTTATTTATTTAAAAATAGAACTCCATAAGCCAATTTCTCAATATTAAAAAAAAAAACAAAGTCCTATTGATTTTCCTGCAACGCTTCCCGCGCTTTTCATTGAAAACGATGGGTCTTAACCGTGAACATTTTTTTATATGATAAGGGTGACAAACGAGCACACAGTCCACCTGATGGTAAGTGGTTGCTGCGGCCCATAGACATCTACATCTATCCTCTATTACAATTCAAAATGTAGATGCGTTGTCACCCGTGAGGACTAAGATGGAATGCCTCATTTAGTACAGTAAAAAGGGCCTCCGGCCACCTGCACTCACCAAGCGAAACGCAGAGGTAAACCTCTACTTCACGCTGGTATTCTGTGAGGTCGTGGTACCACCCCGGTTCGAGCCGGCCCATCCGTGCGACAGTAAAAGCTGCCGCGTGGCTCTACCACTGTTTGATTTACTTGCCTTACTCTCACAGCTACACTCTATTAATATTTTTCATTTATAATTCCGTATTTCTTAATTATATTATATTATCATTTAACATAGTAGCCATAAATTAACTCACGTCTTTACAAATTTATTAAATAAGTCGCTTATATGGTCTCTTGTAGTATTTAGGTACAACATTTTCAGTCAGGGAATGAGGCTCACAATGATCACAACAAAATTTAAATAAATAAATTGAAGAAGTTATTTTCTCATGTATACAAATAAGTAAGATATTTAAAACTTTATCATTTTCCCAGGAAATAATGAATTATAAAAATTAAAAGTTTATGATTTAAAAGTTGAATAAAATCGAAATTAAAAAAATTATTCCATTTCATTTTCAAATTAAACAAAGAAATAATAAAGGGAACATAAGTCGTCATCACTATAACGGCTAACAAGTTTATATTAACAAAACATTAATTTATTTAAACATTGAGAAGAACAATTTTCATTTTTAAGTATGTTATATTAAGATTATTTATTAAAGGTTATATATTTATTTATTTATAACTTTAAAATTGTTTTAAGGTTTTCATACCTTTAGAAAAAAAGAAAAATAATTGTCTTTGATTAATAGCGATTTTTTTTTAATCCTAAAAATTATATACATTTAAATAAAAATTACTACAGAAATAAAAATTGGGTTAAATTTAAAAATATATTTTCTTTAATCCGAACTTGGTCATCCTAAAATGTAGCTTAATATATTGATTTTTTTTGAATACAGTACCTATTAGAAATATTATAAAATGTGACAAATATTTTCAAGTTACTTGATTTGCGCGCTATGATGTGTTATAATTTTAAAGTTGGTTTAACCGAACAATTAAGTTTACAACGGTTACATTATAAGGGATAAGCATTAGGGAGCTCAGCTCCATCATGCGCAACAATTTTTAGACGGTTTGCTGAATTGAAAAACGATAAAATTCATCTTAAAGATGACCAAAGAACCGGGACCCCGCAAACAGCAGTAACAGCAGAAAATGTATGTACTACTAAAATGTTGGTGCGAAAAGACCCACGAATCACATATACGGATATCGAAAAGATTGTAGGCATCTTGGAGCATCATCTCCACGATGAGGAAGCTTTGTTGTCCATGAATCCCTCGTTCGGTCTCCGAAAGCGAAAAACAGATTCGTGTGGATTGGTGCCATGAAATGCGTCTACGTCTTGAAAACGAGGCATCTAGGCGTGTTTCAGAAATCTTTACTGGTCGATACATGGATCTATCAATATGATCCGGAAAATAAATGGCAATCATGGGTATGGGTCTACTCAGAAGGACAGTTACCGCCAATACTGCTAAGACCTCGCAACGTCGGCAAAAAATGGTGGCTGGTTTTATTTCGCGGAGCGGACACTTGTCGACGTCAATGCTGGAAAATTGTAGGTCAGTCAACTCTGAATGGTATACTACAGTTGCATTTCCCAAAGCTTTTCAAGCTGTGTGGGAAAGAAGACCAAAGACCGGGCTTCGGGGAATCATGCTGCATCACGGTAACGCCTCTTCACATACCTCCCTTAGAACAAAAGCATTTATTGAGGAATCTGGTGTTGAAACTCTAAGTCACCCACCCTACAGCTCTGACTTAGCTCCTTGTGATTTCTTTTTGTTCCCAAGAGTCAAAGAAAAAATAAAAGGTAAGTTTTTTTTCAAGCGTCGAAGAAGCCGTGGCTGCCTACGAAGAAGCGACTTCCGACCTGTCAGATCGAGACTGGCAAGAGTGTTTTCAGAGTTGTATTAGGCGAATGGAACTTTGTATAGATCATGATTGAGAATAATTTGAAAAGATATAAAATAAATATTTATAGTATCTAGAATACTTTTTGTATATCTCAAAACTTATTGAGTGACCTACGTACGAGCCAGTGTGTGACTCCTGTCCCACTTGGTGAGCGGTTATGTAGTTCACGGACTTAGCTTAAAGATTTAAACATCTTTATGAAATGGGAATACTTACTAAGACCGCTAAATAAATCCATCCATTAATTATAGCCTATAAAAGTCCACTGCTAAACAAAGGCCTACCCTCATTTGCCCAAAATGTCTTATAAGGCGGCTATTTTCCATAGTAGCCACGCTTGGCAGACGGCTTGGCAACCGCAGTTTATTAACATTAGTCATTATTAAGAAGACGCTGCTGTCCATCTCCATCTCTTTCTCTCTGTCGCCTCTTAGGACACTCATGAGACGATATTCGTATTACGTGGACATTCTTACACCGCCACTACACGACAAACTAAATGAAATCCATTGTAACATGTGAATAGAGTAACGCTTACGAAAAATCATAACTTCCGTAGTAGAAGACAATATCCAGTTGTAAACTGTGCGGAGAATGGAAATAATTATGATGATTAAAGTCTATGATTTTGGAATCCTATACTTTAAAATAAGTAGGGTTCTTGTACATATGTTTCTCTGAAATGGGTTGTATGATTTCTAGTATTTGTGAATAGAAATTGGGTGACAAACGAGCACACAGTTCACTGGATTCTGGCCCATAGACATCTACATTCATCCTCGATTAAGAATTAAAATGCAGATGCGCAATTACACCTGAGGCCTAAGATGGAATGCCTCGTTAATACTAAAAAGGGTCTCTGGTTCTGTACACTCACCATACGAAATACAGCAGTATTAAGCTGTTATTTTACGCTGGTATTACGTGAGTGCGTGGTCTTGCCAGACTAGGCTACTCATTCGTGCCGCAACTATGTATAACATAGCCGCAGCGTGGCTCTACTACATATAGTTTAGTCATTCGACAATGTTTTGCTTTCCAAGTTTATCTAACTAGGTTTGTTCTCAGAAAAAATATGATTTTCATCCTAACAAAGTCGAGCATAGCTCGGTAATTATGGTGTATTAAGTACTTATGTGAAATCAATTATTTCGTTATTTATTCGTAATACAATTATAATACTTTTTTTTAATAATTATTTAATGTCCAGCGAGTGCTCTCAAATCGCCATATGTAGCTCTTTAACTGTATTAACTTTGTTAATACAGCAACATCGTGCTGAGTTTTAACTGCCAATTGATTGCTACAATACGAGTACAATAAGAATCTCATTTTTATAAGGTTATTTAATATTTGGTTTCTTTTACTAAGAGTTTGTAGGAATAAAAAAAATATTAATTTATAATTTTTTCCTCATTTTCCCACAATGTAATTTTTATTCCGTCGGATTTATCGTATCCGAATTTAATCAATCAAATTTCGATTAAGCTGCGCTGTAAAATTCTGTTAGAATAATTATTATGTTGATGTTTTCTCAATCTATTTGATGTAATATTTGCCTAATACATTAAGTGTTTTTAGATGTCAATAAAACATTTTAGCGACTTCTTGATCTATCTAGGTGAAAATTAATGTCCGACTGAATTTTATTTTCGGTTTTTAAGTCAAAATTATAATTTCGGCCATTTTCCTTTTCGGTCGTCACCACCAAAATATAGGCAAATATGTTTTTTTTTTATAGATAAGGGTAACAAACGAGCACACAGTCCACCTGATGGTAAGTGGTTGCTGTGACCCATAGACATCTACATTTATCCTCAATAAAGAATCAAAATGCAGATGCGTCATTACCCGTGAGGACTAAGATGGCATGCCTCTTTTCCAGTAAAAAGGGTCTCCGGTTTTCTACACTCACCATACGAAGCACAGCAGTGTCAAGCTGCCATTTTACGCTGGTATTCTGTGAGAGCGTGGTCCTTCCCCGGTCGAGCCGACCCATTCGTGCTACAACTATACTACTAATTTAGCTGCAGCATGGTTCTACCACGTCATCGAGAAACCGTGCGATCGTTTCCCATCAGCACCAATGAAAAAAATGTAAAATACAATTTTAAGAGCTGATTTAACACGTGCTTAGAAGTGAAAGGAAAACATCGTAATAAAACCTGCTTGTATGAGAAACTAAATTATTTCTAAGAAATGTGAAGATCGCCAACACATAATGGAGCAACGCAACTGACTTTTACTGACTTATAAAACTTTAACAAAAACACTAACCCGCTGGAGTATGAACTTAAAAGAAAATACACCTTTCATATAGATAGATAGATAAAGCAATTATTTGTTTCTCCAATCACACACGTAAATTCAGTGACTAAATGAAATACAAAGTAATGTATTACGAAAAAAAATAATTCACAAAAACTTTAAATTTAAGTGTACATGTGTGTTGCAGTTTTACAAATGGGTCCTAGCTCAGCGATGCTCAGAGAGCAAACACTGATTTTCAGCTATTACCCTCGAGATGACGAGAAGAAAATGAGCACAATAGTGTAAATATGTCTGTTTGATTAATGTGTCCTTTCAGCCCTACGACTTGCATCTTGGGTTTAATTTAGTAAAATTACTGAAGGGGCCTGTAAGTGTGTAACATAGCGTACAAAATAAAACTAGTACCTAAAATACACCTTGTTACATACCCGTTAAGAATACGGGGTACCAACCTGCATCTAACTTCAAACAAAGAAGGCAATTTAATTGTCACGCCTGAGGACTAAGATCCATTGCTATTTGGCGGCAAAAATAGGTAAAAATGTGGTAAAGATGGCACCTTCCCATACGGACTCCTAGACGTAAAAGGAATCCTAACATTTAGTTACGCCCTAGCCAAAGTTTTTTGAAGTGAAAACTTCTTTAGCGGCGTTGTGCACTTTTTTGTAATGGGTAAAAAATGTTAAACTCGCGTCAGGTCACGAGTCCTGATCGAAAATTCGTAAGACGGACGGAGAGTAGACAGCCGGCGACTAACGCGTTCGGCGGCGAAAGAGAGGGGGATACTTACTCTAGGAGAGTAAGTATCCCCCTCTCTTTCTACGGCGCGGCGAAAAAGGTTAGGTTTAATTAATTTTCATTTATTAATTAATATAATTTTATTATTAAGATTAGGTTTCGATCGACTCTACTGTACTGCTTGACGAAATAATTAATATAGATACATATGTACTTACACATTATAGATGTAATATTGCATACCTTAAGCGAAAGCGCAAGGTATGTTCTACTATCGCCTAAAAATTAAGATTCCAACGTTTTATCGAATAAAATCGTATCTAGCAATCATATTATACATGTAAATGATATAAAAAGCACATTGTTAGAAAGGTAAATGATTGTTGAACTTATTATTTTTTTTTTAAATCGATTAATTGCTATTTTTAAATAAAAAAGGGGTTTTAGTGGCTTATGGTGTGGATTTATCAAGTCCGGAAGGCTTGTAAACACTATAACTTTTGTAAATATCAATTGTTTAACTCAATCTATTTATTAATCTCTTCATCTATCATGTGGGAAGCCACTGAATGTAAATGGCAATGTAATTTTGTTTTGTTTAGCTATAATTAATTTTTTTCGGCTCCAAAATGGCGAAATTTTTGTTGATTTCGTAGCCTTGTATGTGGTAGAGCCACGCGGGAGCTTTTGCTGTCGCACGGATGGGCCGGCTCGAACCGGGGTGGTACCACGACCTCACAGAAAACCAGCGTGAAGTAGAGGTTTAACTCTGCGTTTCGCTTGGTGAGTGCAGGTGGCCGGAGGCCCTTTTTACTGGAAATGAGGCATTCCATCTTAGTCCTCACGGGTGACAACGCATCTACATTTTGATTTGTAATAGAGGATAGATGTAGATGCCTATGGGCCGCAGCAACCACTTACCATCAGGTAGACTGTGTGCTCGTTTGTCACCCTACTCCTATAAAAAAAAATAATTCTGTAAAGGGAGCTAAAGCCACAGAGTAGTTTAACACTCAATTCGACGCACAGAGTACTTTTTAAATACTGGTCAGTCGCCGCCGTGAGTGGACATTGTTTCGGATGTTTGCAGCGGCTCAAAAAGATCGCTGTACAAATACACAATATTCGAATATCCAAATTTCTTAAATACCTGATTATAATAATAATAAGAGATTTTTTTATTACAATATTTTAAAAGCACAGAATAAATAATAGTAGTACGTACTAAAAGTAAGTAGTATCAATTTTTTTGTCATGGGTGACATTTTCATGGTTTTCGAGTGTTGAAACCGATAGGGTTGCCGAAATGTAAACCCAAAATGGCGGCCGCAACAGGTATAAATTTTTTCTTCATGGGTGTCACTTTCATGCTTTTCGAGGGTGTTGAAGCCGATAGTGCTGTCGAAATGAAAATCCAAGGTGGCGGCTGCAATGGGTATCAATTTTTTTATCATGGGTGTCATTCTCATGGTTTTCGCGGGTGTTGAAGCCTATAGTGCTGTCGGAATGAAAATCCAAGGTGGCGGCTGCAATGGGTATCAATTTTTTTATCATGGGTGTCATTTTCATGGGTTTTGAGGGTGTTGTAGCCGATAGTGCTGTCGAAATGTAAATCCAAGATGGCGGCTGAAGCAGGTACCAATTTTTTTTATCATGGGTGTCAATTTCATGGTTTTCGAGGGTGTTGAAGCCCATAGTGCTGTCGAAATGTAAATCCAAGATGGCGGCTGCAATAGATATCAATTTTTTCATCTTGGGTGTCATTTTCATGGTTTTCGAGGGTGTTGAAGCCGATAGTGCTGTCGAAATGTAAATCCAAGATGGCGGCTGCAATAGATATAAATTTTTTCATCTTGGGTGTCATTTTCTTGGTTTTCGAGGGTGTTGAAGCCGATAGTGCTGTCGAAATGTAAATCCAAGATGGCGGCTGCAATAGGTATCAATTTTTCATCATGGGTGTCATTTTCATGGTTTTCGAGAGAGGTGAAGCCGATAGGGTTGTCGAAATGTAAATCCAAGGTGGCGGCTGCAATGGGTATCAATTTTTTTTATCATGGGTGTAATTTTCATGGGTTTCGAGGGTGTTGAAGCCGATAGTGCTGTCGAAATGTATTTAAACTACTTTAAAAAATTCCGTATAATCATGTTATACGTATTTTTTTTATGCGCTTAAGGTATGCCCAATTGGATTTACCAATTATTTGTAATTGTTTATACTTTATAAGCACATGTGCAGGTTTACCAAACAAATAATTTCGAATGAAAATAAATGAAATAAGATAATAAATAAATAATCTCCGCCATTCCAAAATATCACGGCGCCTAAGCAGACAACCTTATCTTGAGAATCACATCACCATTAGAGCACTTGTTTCACCGTTTCCACTAATAGTTCACATGCGCAAACACTTAATACACAAAATCGCACCACTTTTACATATCGAAATCCATTTCAAACCATTATTTAAACAATACTACAGGAGCAGCACACCGCCGCCGGTCCCGCCAAAAACTTTTTTTAATAATATTGTAAGTGGCCAGTGCTACTACGGTCCATATACACCTACAGACAACTTGAAATAATAATGCAACAGATGCGTTGTCACCTGTGAGAATTAAGATGGAATGTCGCACAGTCTGTGATTAAACAAACTCTCTATACCCTTCAGACTGGAGGACACAGCAGTACATATACTGTTTTAAACGGCAGAGAAATATGTAAGAGGGCGGTACTTACAAAGAGGGAGTTCCGGGCAGAAAAAGAGTCAAAACATGACATTACAAAGGTATCACTTATTTTTTTTACAAAACAAATAAAATTTAATCAAAAATATTCTTCCAATTGGAATAAAATTTTTGTGTTAACACGGAAGCCTTATCAACTGAACTTGGTTCAAAACAAATTACGAGTCATCAGTTTTGCGTGACACGTTAATCATGATAGAATTCAGAGTAGCTTTGCGTTTGAATCGTAACAAATAAATTTACACTGCTGTGAATTAGTTTTAATCCTATTTCAATCGAAGTTTGTAATATTTTTTCAGGTTATCAACGTGTATCGTGATCTTTGCCGACAAAGCACCGACATGGCAGAAAAGCACATATAATGAGGTAAATTCTTCTGATGATAAAATTTATTGTTTCGTAAAAAACGCACGTGCCAATTCAGCATTTAAAATTGCAATTAGTAATTTAATTGGAGCAAACGGAGATCAAAGCCGGGTTTCTTGCATACTTTGCTATTTACGGCGAGGGCCTCTATGCTACCCAAATACTTTTATGTATGCTACTAGACGGGCAATTCAGAAGAAAAACTGTGTCACAACTATAAATCCTGCGGGCGTGGGCGCGGGAAGGTAGCTCGCACGCACACATATAAATGATAACAACGTTTTTTTAGTCACATTAAACGAAATATGTGTAAGATAGCCGTGAACAACATTCGCGGTTTTCAAAATAAGAACTAATATGTTCATCTGCTCACAGTCGGCTAAAGGAGTTACGGAGAATTTACCGTAAATTAGTGCGCAATGTATTAAGGCCGCAGAACCCGTCTATTAGTGTACCACAGCTCTACAATGTATAAGTGATAATGACAGAATTTCTTTATAAACGTTCAAAATAATTATGCCAAGCACTTGAATCTTACAGCGGCTTGGTTAAAGAGGTTAAGTAACACTTCACGCTGAGTGCTAGATGGGCGACCGCTTTAGTAGTTCTCATTTTCAAGCGGTGTCGTAATTCAGAACACGAGCCTTGGTTCCGGTAACAATTATAGGACTTTGACAGAAAAGTTAAAATGATAAAAAAAGTCAAGCAATATTACAATCTCTTTTAAATACAAAATTTAAATCTTTATTAAAAGTTTGATTGAGTAAATGACGCAAATATGTCTTTGAGAAATGAATAATGTATATTTGCCTATTGGTCGGCAGGGTCCATGTCCAAGTCCATTTATTAAGGAATTTCATCCATGCCTGGTTGTCGCCTTTGTCAATTATTTCTCAGTTATTTGTCGCCCAAAGTAAAGTGAGTAAGCACAGCCAACGTTCTGGTCACTATACCGCAGGGAGTAGGACTGTATGTTCTTTTTATTGTAAATATATTCTTATGAACCTTCTAGAATATGCTACAAATATATGGGGCAATTCTGGAGAAGAATAAGGAAGTCATTGTTGTTTACCTTGATGTCTCGAAAGCCTTTGTCAGAGTCAGTTTAGATAGCCTTTTATGCAAGCTTTCAACGTACGGCTTATCCTCTCATCATCTGGGTGAAGGACTTTTTGAGAGAATTTTCTCTCCGTATCTGCTATGGTTAAGTGTGCAGGCAGTCTCCAAATGGGGCAATGCCAATATCACGAGATTCAACGCCTCCGAAACACAAGCGTGTCTCTTTATCGCAAATAGAATCCAACTCACATTGGCTCCATTGGCATCGGATAGAATTCGATTAAATATAATACAATTAAAACAAAGCTAGAACCGTTGTTTATTATACAACGTGTCCCAAAATTCAACGATAAGCCAATACCGAAGAATAGACCTGCCCCGGACTAATCGGGGAAAAAAAGAAAAAAAAAATATATCCCAATTATATTTTAAGTTATATAAAAAAAATGAAATTCTTCAGAAATTGAGACTGTTTATGATATTTTCTGCCGACTTCCAAAAAGGAGACGGTACTCAATTCGAGTGTATGTTTTTTTTTTCGTTTTTTTTTTATGTGTGTTACCTTATAACTTTGTACTGGGCGAACCGATTTCGATGATTCTTTTTTTATATGAAAGCTGATAGTTCTCGTGTGGTCCCATATGAATTTGATCAAGGTTAGACCAATGGTTATTGAGTTATTCTCAAATAACCTATATTGAAGTCGGCTGTACAAAATGTTTAATTTTAAATTATTCACTACCATGACCACAGTTTTTTAAATATTTTTTTCTTTTTTTATATAGGCAACCTGAATAGTACTGCTATCTACCACAATTCTTAAAGCTCCAGAATAACTCTTGTTTTATCACGAAAATTAATGAAACTTATTTTATTCCCTAAATTTTTTGAAGACTTTTACTTTTAACCAAATTTAACTTATCGTGGTGTAAAAAAAAGTATGAACACTAGTATGGCAAGTTTTTTTTTAAAAATTGACGCAACTAACCAACATTCCAAAATGGTATAATACTCTAGGAAAACAAGTTATAAAAAATATGGGCCTATTATTTCTTAACAGGGGCCAAATTCCTTAAATTGTAATTGTCAGTAATCACTTTTACTACATGCCCAAAATGGGTTCCTGTTATAATTTCTAGGAATTCGAATGGGGCATTAATACCTTAGACGTTAGAGAGAGATAGATAGATAGAGATATTTACGTTAAAAAGATATAACAACAGGGCAGGTAGAGAAGCTGTTATTATTCTGAGCAAGTCGGTTCAGTACGCTCTGCTCCTTTGTTTACTGCGCACCGTTCCCAATTCAACTTACGTGGCCCTCGTACATACTATCGACTTTTGGCTTGGCTTTTTGGACTGAATCGACCTGCAAACTTAACTGACCTGGCATTATTTGGACTGGAAGTGATCTGCAAACTGAACTGACCTGGCATTATCTTGGACTACGATTGTGTGTTTTGTGATTTAGAGTTCTGGCGCATTTTGGACTATTTGGCGTTTAACATGCCGCAACCGTACACACCACAGGAATACGCTAATATGCATTTAATCTATGGAGAATGCCGATGTAATGCTAACGCTGCTAGCAGACGATACAGTCTGCTAGCAGCGTTAGCATTACATCGGCAAAAAATCGGAAAGATACCCAAATGCTCAAAAATATCCTGATTATCGAGTGTTTATTAATGTGCATCAAGCGTTTTTGGAGGGTCGTATGCCATCCAATAGGAGAAGCGCTGGAAGACCTAGATTGGATCGTGATGAAGAAGTTCTCAATGAGATAGAAAATGACTCGACTACTTCGGTACGTGTTGGCTTATCGTTGAATTTTGGGACACGTTGTATATATTTTGACTCGTACGGCTTTACGACGTTCACGTATGTTACCTTCATTCACATACGTTAACGCTAGGAGACCAATTCATGACTATTATTGTACAAATGAAGTCTACCTTAGTACGAAAAAAGAAAAGCACGATATCTAGACCCGATAGGTGGCGCTGTGATCGAGATATTAGTAAATTTTACATTTTATTATTTAAAAGTCCGGAGTGGAGTCGGGGTGAAATTCACCACGCCATCTTCCAGAAAGGAAAAAATCAGCCCGAAAAATCCATCTGATGGTAAGTGGATGTTGTGGCTCATAGACATCTACATCTACCCTTGGTTAAGTATCAAAATTTAGAAGTTTTGTCACCTGTGAAGACTAAAATGGCATGCCTCGTTTCCAGTGAAAAGGTTCCTCGGTTCTCTATACTCACCATTCAAAACACATCAGCAATAAGCTGCCATTTTACGCTTATTTTCTATGAGAGCGAGGTGTTCCTGGCCGAACCAATCTTTTCGTACTACATCTATAATATTCTATAATTAACTCTACCACTTATAATACATATTATCTATATATATTTTTCTACAATTTTTGTCCTGTAGCTTTCAGCATTGTACACTTTGATCCCTGCAGGCGAAACTACTTGGTAATAAAACTGGAGCGTAGTCTTGTACACAATAGATGTCCACTTGGCACATCATGTTTCTTGTTTTTTTTTTTCATCTTTATCTAAAAATGACTACTGTTTCCAATTATGCTCTTTTGCCATTTTAACATACACATACATAATATTTTTTCTTTAGTAAAACGTTATGCTAATATTTTCCCCTGTATCGTGGAGGCAGAATACATCCAAATATTACTCAAGGACAAATATCTAGACCCGCAACAATTATTGGTAGGCAATACAAATACTTGTTCCATGGATTCAAATCCACGGGCTTCAGGGTCGCAACTCATTAAGTAAGGTATTCTATTGCGCCACGGTGCCGTCATATTTAAATTTTTCTTCAATTAACTAAGTCAATCTAGTGTATGAAAATTTGTGACCATATCAAACGAGGCAGTAGGGTTACGCCGTAACGAATTACGAGTACATGAGTAGCAAGTAATTCGAATGAGTCAGTTAGCCGCGGAAGGACGTCACGGTCTCACAGAATACCAGTGTAGAATAGCATCATAATGCTGACGTGATACCTGAAGTAGGTGAAAAGATAATGAATTACTCATATTTATATTATAATTTTTTATAAAAAATAATTCGAATGAACGTAGAAAACAACACATTACGCGTGTTAATAAAATATTTATGTGATTCAACCATCAGCCTAATAATAAGCTATTAAGTATAGAGTTCATCCGAGACCGTAAGCGGCGACAGAGATAAATGAAGCAAAGGTTGGTCAGCAATATGTCCCTGATGATAACAAAATAATAAAACGCTACCGGAAATATCCCCCTACGAAGCAATCTAATGGGGAATCTTCAGCAGTGGACTTTTGATAGGATGTAATGCACGAATGAAAAATAATTTAAATTAAAAATTTTGTACAACCGACTTCAATATCAATTATTAAGAATAACTCAAAAACAATTGGTTTGACCTTGATCAAATTTATATGAGTCCACATGTGAAGTACCAGCTTTCAAATAAGAAAAGAATTATCGATATCGATTTACCCAGTAAAAAGTTATGAGGTAACACACAAAAAAAAACATCCAATCGAATTGAGTACCGTCTTCTTTTTGTAGTCAGTAGAAAAATTAACGAATTATTAAAGATTGCAAAAAGTATTATCTTAAGATTGAATAAGAACATACAACTATCATTTTAATTTTTTTAACTTGAACCACACACTAAAATCTGCGAGATCTATGTAGATTCGGAAAGCTTTGCAGTTTCTGAACTTTCAATTGAAGTTGATTAATATTGACTGCAGCGTTTTAAGTTGTGAAATTCCACTTCCAATAAATTAAAAATTGGCAAGTACCCTTTGGCAACGTTTTTAAAGCTGTAAAGTTACAAATTTAAATATTCTATTTAACTGATATACTATTATGTGTGCGAAGTGAGTGAGAAGAATTCAGATATGCTTATGTTAGGAGATTGTTGGTGAGATATTTTCACTCACCACAGCTACTAAAGTCAGCACGAGTACTTTAATTCAAACTACATGTCTTAGCTCCGACTTTTGGAGTTATAGGAATTATTATAATTAAATAAGTTCTTTGCAGTCGGCTTTTACTTATACATATATTAAACACCGACAAATATAAAATAAGTTTAGAGTAAGTCTTTTCTTTTTTTTAATTTAAGTTGATTACAATTAATCAAAATGTTAAACTTTTCGGAACGTTTTTTTAAATTATTCTGACAATAGTAGTACTCACTACAAAACAAAGGCCGTTGTTTATTTATCTTTCTAGACAGTTAAAAGCTTAGTTTTTTTTAATTTTTCCTTCAGTGGTTTCTGTACGTTATATTCTTCTTTCTAACATGGAATGTTCATTCGTTTATTTTTTATTTTTCCCGTTTGTTCAAGTTTACATACACACATACACTCAAAGTACGCTGTATAATCAAATTATACGTTAAAACATACAAAATTTAATATTTTATTCTATATTGCCACACCTACGTCAAATTCTCACCACTCCATGGGTTGACTGGTAGAGAATGCCTCAAGGCATTAAGTCCGCCCTTTGTATTATTTTGCTTTAAAGAATGCGATGAAGAATAAGTAAATAAATAAAAAATAAAAAATACTTATCTTTATTACAAAGTTCGTAAAACGTTGTAAAGTTTGAATTGTGAAAATTTAACTATGCGCTCATGTTCCAATAAATTGCAGATAAATTATCTGACGCTGCACCCGTTGGTACACAAGAACGCATTCCACTACGTACTCGTATTTAGCTTCCACTTTATCTACAATTATGTTGACTGAAAAATTTTGTTTAACTGAACGCCATTTTTACTATTCGCTATCCAAAAGTGAAAAATTGCCTGTTCCAGTTCAATTGTGAAAAATATTCTTTAGTTTTGTTGCAACAAATGAAAGAAAGAACAAATTAATATCACAAACAAATTTGTATATACAGAGTCTACTCTTTTGTAAAAAGTCGGCAAAACTCCTGCAATTCAGGTGGTGCAGTTCTTCATGGTGGTAGTCACTTACCATTAATTGAGCCACATGCTCGCTTACACCCTCTTATATAAAAAAAACTAGCCTATAATAGCTCGAAGAACTGACTACCGATGGCGAAGAAAGGTTCTTGTGATGGGAGCAACAGTATCCACTCAACAACCCAGTTTGAGTATAATGATGAAATTATGTAAGCATGCAACTTGGCGCATTCTTAGGTAAGTCAACATTTATCAAATAGTAAATCAAAAGTATTATGACTTAGGAGAGTTTTCCTAGGTGGAAGAAATTCTGCCTAGGAGTCTGTCGTGGTTGTTACCGCCTTCTTACTTATCTCTGTCACCAAACATCGGTACACACACTGCTGTACTCTGTTCTGAAGAATATAGATCCAGTATAATTATTAGCTACCGGAAGCCTCGAACGGGCATACGCGTTCGGCGGCCAACCATAAGATGTAGTGATGACCTTATGGAACATGCAGGGAGACGATCACTGAAGGTGATTCAAGACTGTGCTTTATGGTAATCTATGGAGGTCTATTTTCAGTAGTGGACATATGATGAACTGTAAACATAGCTATGAAAGTAGCATAAGTTTCATATATGCTGACTTACATAGCACCAAACCCCTGTCAAAAGCGCTTATGATGTTTATCGGTATCCGTCAACCTGTTTTAGTTCTCATGATGATATTTGTACTGGACGGGTGAAACTCGGGAGTAAATGTTGTCGAAGTTACTCCGCGAGTCGCTCACGTTCTACATCTATAAGTTCCAGTGGATATTTCTGCTACCCTCTTTGTGGGTGTGGCTGGAGTACTGTGGACTGACGTCCAATCAAAATGCACGAACTGTCGAATACAAATTGCAAGGCAGTGGTCAGTGGTTCGACTGCTCAACTGTTCGGCGGAAATTTTCTGACTATTGGTTGTCGACCACGGTTGTTGAATACGGTTGTTCAACTACAGTTGTTCACTATCGGTTGGTCACTATATTCTTCAAGTGATTTCTTCAGTTGACTATTTCTTCAAGTTATTCGGTAGTAACTTACTACTACTAGTACTATCTGCTTCTATTATCACTGGTTACTATGTTGTACTATGCTACTACAATGTTACCGGGCCCCAAGGCGCTAAGGTAGATCGGGGCTTTACTTTAAAGTGAGCCGCTTGCTATTGTCTGTTTTGCCTCTTTATTGTTTAATATTTTTACTATACAATTGTCATAATTCAAAATTTTCGATACACGATTTATACTAAAAATCAGAATCTAATTCAATACTATGTTTACAATTCTTTTAGAGCATAAAATTATTTTCACCATTTTCGGGTCTTAATAAACCAATGCCCGCTTGTTCTTTAACGTGTCACGCTCTTCTTGGCCGACTTTGTCTTGTACAAATAAGAGTTATTTTCTTAACATTTACAAAACAATGCTCTATACTATAATACAAAGGGCTGTAAAGTGTAAACATGTTGCAAAATCACACTATTGCACCTTTCACTTGGTTTGTCATTAATACTTTTCCTAATTACTCTTTTAATATCAAGCAAGGCAAGGTGATCTGCCCGGCGGGAGCGGCTAACACTCCGAGTAGTAGTTCGGAGCTATTCTATATATACCGCTTTAACTTCTGAACCTTGTTAGCGCGATTTAGGCTTCGATGTGTTTCGATTGTGGCGCGACGACAGCGCCGCCACATTTTTTAATCTCTGTTTTTCAATCACTTTTTGTCGTCGCGAACATCATTTAATTACGTATACCGAAATAAGCGAATAATAAACTACCTATTTAATTAACAGTTATTTACTATAATTAGCAGGGAAATATCAAAATTTTCAAAAAGAGGGAAAGTCAGAACAGCGTACAATTAATGCTGTGCGAGGCGTAAATTAATGAGTTATAAATCATGAAGTTAGGATTTAAATAAATGGAATCAATACCTTGAAAGCGTATATAATAAGTAATATAAAGTAAATGAAACAGAACTTCGAAGAAAAAGGTAAAATTTAGTGAGGTATGGATTAAAAAATAGACATAATAAAATTCATGACAATAGGTGTGTGCTCGTTTGTCACCCTATCCTATAAAAAATGTTTAGATGCGTTTTCGCTCGTGAGGACTTAGAGGGCACCTTAATGCACTGTCACTGGTACAAAGGTGGACAGGTCAGGTCCCTTACCATGCGAACACAGCATCTTTACTCATCGAAGTTACGATGATATTCTGTGCTAAAATGATCTCTCCTCGGTAGTTTCGACCCATTCGTACTGCAGCCGTTATACTTGAGTGAACGTCAGGGCATAAAATTCTAACAAGTCTCGAAACTAGCTCACACAAGTACAAGATTCACACATGATAGAAGTCACGAATCAGCGGTACATGAAAAAACTTTTGTAATTTCATTTTGTAACGTGGGATATTATTAAATGACCATATTTTGTAAAAAAAAAAATAAACATAAACATAAAACAGAGAAAATATTAAGTTATAAATACTAGCAACGCAGGCATCATGACCCGCGTCGAGGGTACTAAATACCGAGTTGCGAGACCCTCGTACTCTCGTTTACTCTAGATAAAATTCAGCATGGCTGGCGGGGTAGCCCGCAAAATATTTATATTTAATAGCGCCTATAATAAAATACGTTCGAAATTTAAATAATGTTCAGGTATGTAGTGCAATATCAAAACGATCTATATTATATACTTGTAATACTATCTTTTTGTTGACTTTGAACTCTCCCGGAAATTCAGGCTCTTCGCACACGAGTCGTAAGCGTAGTCGTATCGTAAGCGTATCATTACAACGCAACGCGTACGAGACCCGCAGTGTTCTACAAACGAATCGTCGCGTAGGCGTACCGTTTTGTACGATCTCAGTTGAAATCATGGTTTCAACGGTACCAGATCTGTTGGGTGAACTTATAGATTATCTTACTTTCTTTTTAGACGAAGAGAATTTTTTATTGTTCGATTATGTAAGATGTAAAAAGCAATATTTATGACGATATTTCTGCCCAAGCTTTATCCGTTACATGTTTCCTTGAATATTCACTTAATTAATGATTATATAGACAAGTTAACGCTTCACCCAGTTTCACGAATTCAATCAATTTTTCTGACCTATTCATACCCATTGAAATTAAAAGTCGGAAGAAGTTAAAAAAAATTAAATTCAGTTAAATTTTTAAAGAAATTAATGAACAGTATATTTTTTACGCTTGCCTTTGCTTTTTGCTAACAATTTAAGGCATAATTTTATGCGCGAAATTAAAAACAAAGGGAACGCACACTGCGGGTGTGTGAAAACAAATTCAAGCGAAAAATTTACTTAAAATAATGAAGTTAAGGCATAATTCTCTACGCGCAGTGACAAGAAATGGGACCGGGTGTCGAAATTATTATTTTTCTGGCGCGTGCGACGTTTTGTAAGTCACTTAAGGTCAGTAACTTATATTTTATCAAGGCTGATTTATTTCTCGTCAATTTTTTACGCTATTTATTTTGTTTGAAAAATGCATTTTTTATTTTCTTTTATTATTGTTTATTTTATTATTTTGACAGACATATATCAACTTGTATTAACTGCTGTGCTATTTAACGTGATAACCTGGGCGCCACCCAGTATAGACAAGTTAACGCTTCACCCAGTTTCACTAATTCAATCAATTTTTCGGTCCTATTCATACCCATTGAAATAAAAAAGTCGTAAGAAGTTAAAAAATTTAAATTCAGTTAAATTTTTAAAGGAATTAATGAACAGTTAACTTTTTACGCACGCTTTTCTAAGACAGTGCACTACGAATATCGTAATGACAATAAACATCTCCTACGATTAGCTGCAGGACCGCTTCGTGTGCGGACTTGTTTGATTATGTACGAGCTCGTATTGCTCTTGTTCTACGCGCGCATTACGATACGCTTACGATTTACATGGCGTAAGCGTAGTCGTATCGTAAGCGTATCGTTACAACGCAACGCTTACGAGACCCGCAGTGTTCTACAAATGAATCGTCGCGTAGGCGTATCGTTTTGTACGATCTCAGTTGAAATCATGGTGTCCACGGTACCAGATGTGTTGGGTGAATTTATAGATTATCTTACTTTCTCTTTAGATGAAGAGATTTTTATATTCTTTGATTATGTAAGACGGTAGAAAGCGATATTTATGACGATATTTTCTGCCCAAACTTTATCCATTTCATCTTTCCTTGAATATTCACTTAATGAATGATTATATAGAAAAGGGAACGCTTCACCCAGTTTCACGAATTTAATCACTTTTTCAGTCCTATTCATACCCATTGAAATAAAAAGTCGGAAGAAGTTATGTCGTAATGACAGTAGACACCTCCTACGATTCGCTGCAGCACCGCTTCGTGTGCGGACTTGTTTGAACATGTACGCGCTCGTATTGCTCTCGTCCTACGCGCGTATTACGATACGCTTACGATACGACGCCGTGTGCGAAGGGGCTAATTTAACAAGATGCTTGTTACAAATATAATTAAATTTAACCTTGCGGAAATAGATGTGTAAATTAATTACCTAAGATTTAAGTTAAAAAATGATGTGTTTAAGTTACAGCCTGCTACGTCGCATTGCACGGCGCAGGCCTCCTCTCATTTCTGAGAAGGTTTTAGGGTCAGCAAAAATCCGCTACGCTGCCCCAATGCGTGTTGGTGGGCTTCGCAGGTTTTTGAAATATTTTTTTTATTTCAAGGTTTTCTCACGATGTTTTCCTTCATCGTAAAGCACGTGGTAAATCAGCACATAAAGTTGTAATTAAATAATTTCATTGGTGCTGACATGGTTCGAACACTCGATATATACAGCGACCGTTTAGCTTCTGAACTACAATGGCTTGTCAGCTACCACGGCTTGTCTGATGGAAATGATGAGTAACACTAGTAAATATTTAAAAAATTAATTAGCAAAGAGGCATTCCATCGTCAGTCCTCAGGGGTCAAAACGCATTTGATTCTCAAACAAAGATATGGTACGACAGTGGGACACACATGGGCGTCACAGATTTAATAATTTTACACAGCGTCTAAGCATTATTAGGAAAGTAAAAGAGCTAGAAAGTGCTACAGAATTTCTCAATTTCAAAAGGGGGTCAAATGAGCGAGATTTCTATGTGTGGTATATGTATTATGGTTATAATATAAAATAATAATCCTTGAGAATAAGATTTTCGCTAACATGCTGTTTCTCAGTATTGTCATGTTTAAGTCTTCAAGCGTTCAATTCGTTCAAATATAACACGATCACTAACGGACTGACTAACTATAATATATTTATCTAGTTATGAAGAAGCATGTACTTTTTTTATTCCACGCAGCAATGTGTCAGTTATAAATAAATAGAATAGGTAACATATAGGCACTATACGTGGGATATGACTTCTCATCAAATATCGGATTAGTCTGTCTCACCAAACCGCCTACCCAACGTACTAAGGAACATCATTAAATCTTTCTAACTTTATGCAAAGAAGTAAAATAGCGCATGAGTTAAAAATGTGTGTAATTGTACGCACTTGTACAAGGCTCTATCGATCAACCGTCTCCGCACCTGCTCGAACAAGCTACGGTATGTTCTTAGATTCGTCAGTCGATATCAGTTATATCGGTAACAAAATCAAAATTCATCTATATTCTATGTCTATGAACCGACATCTGAAGCTCTTTTCAGTGTTTTCTGTAATTTAAGTTCATCTTCATAACATGGAATGAATGGTGGCATGTTCATTCATTTCTTTTTTATTTTTCCCCTCTGTTCAAGTTTACTAAAACGCTCTAAAATTAACGCTAATAAGTGTAATATTATTCTGACAATACATTTTAAATACTTCATCTATGCACAGACAACTCCGAAACTCGATTAACTACTTTTACAATGCTCAAATTAAGGAGTCTTTGTTTTACAAAAGTTAACAGTTTGAATGACAACTTTCTTCAGTATTTATACTTATCTTGATTACAAAACTATATCTTTGTAACAAGGTTTAAAGTTTGAATTGTAATGATTTAAATACGCATTCATTTTCCGACGGATTGCAAATAAATTACCTAACGCTGCACCAATTGGCACACAAGAACGCATTCGGTTACGTGCTCATATTTCATCGAAAGCTTCCACTTTATTTACAATTATATTGACTGAAAAATGTTGCTTAATTGCTCGCCATTTTCACCATTCGATATTGTAGAGAGAAAAATTGCGTTTTTCATTTCAGTTGGTAATAAAATATTCTTTAAGTTTTATTATTTTTACTATTGACATTTAATACTCGAAACCAATTTTTATATTATTTACAGAGCCTACTTGTATAAAAGGCCGGCTACGTAACTGCAATTCTTCTCGTGTTGCAGTTATTCATGGGCGGCGACAGTCACTTATTTTTATATAAATAATGTAGCCTATTATAATATAGCTTGAAGAACAGCCAACTAATTGAAAGGTTCTCGAATGGTAATGGGACTCAAACAGTGTCAACTCACCAACCCACCTGCCTAGTGTAGTGAGTCTGGGCAAATCTTTTATCATAAGCATGCCACTTGCCTACTCCTTTTTAAAAAGCCGTCAACGCATCTGCAATTCCCTTAGTTCCCCTGGTGTTGCAGTTGTTCATGGGTGGCGGTAGTCATTTACCATCAGATGAGCCCCATGCTCGTTTGCCCTCTTCTATATAAAAAACGTGCTGCATTCTTGGGAAATTCAAGATATTTCAAGCAGTAAAATAAAAGTCGGATAAAGTCACAGAATACTATCGTAAAATAGCAACTTAGCGCTAATGTGTTTCATGTGCAGAGTGTATAGAAGCGGAGACCCTTTTACTGAAAACGAGGCATTCCATCTTAGTCCTCACAGGTGACAACGCATCTGCATATTGAGTCGCAAACGGGGATAGATGTAGATGTCTACGGGCGATAGCAACCACTTACCATCAGGTGGACTGTGTACTCGTTTGTCACCCTATCCTATAAGAAAAAATAGGAGAGTTGTATTAGGTCACACAATGAGCACGCACTGTTTTGTTCCGATCTGAAAGCTATAGAGCCAGTGTAATTACAGGCAGCCGAGTGGAAGTCTCGTACTTTCCAACGCGTTGTGCGTCCAACCATTAGATTGAGTGATGACTTTATGAAACATGTAGGAAGTAGATAAATGAAGGTGTTTTAAGACCGTGATTTGGGCTGTTATATGGAGGAGACCTATATTCAGTAGTAGGTAATCATAATTATGAAAGTAGCATAAGTTTGATATCTACTGGTTTACACAATACCAATTATAGACTATTGTTAATAATACACCTGTTAAAAGTGCTGACGGTATATATCGATATGCGTCTATTCGTTTCAGTTCTCAAGATATCATTAAATTACAAACACCGAAACTAGCGAATACTAGACTACAAAGTAATTTGACAGTTTTTTTATTTAATATAAAGTAATTATTTTTAAATTTAAAGTTCAGACAAGTGAAGTTATGTATACATAGGCTGCACTAAAAGTATCGGGAATGGAATATTTCCACTGTTCCTGTCATATTAAAATATTTTTAATTGAAAACTCCTTGGTTTTAAAATCGAATACCATTTATTTATTTAAAGAAAGATTCTCGGTCTTGTCACAAGGTTTTGTCAAACTTGTATAGCCGTTGAAAAAATGGAATTGACTCGAGAAAATTCAAGAGCGATGATTTATTATGACTTTCGAAGTGGTTTAACACAAAAACAGTGTGTTGACCGGATGATTTCTGCATTTAGTGATGAAGCCCCAATCAAAGCCACAATTTATCGCTAGTTTGCTGAATTTCAACGTGGACGTGTCAAGCTCAGTGATGATCCCCTCAAGGTCGTCCAAAAACTGCAGTCACCCAAGAAAACGTTGATGCTGTGCGTAAGCTGATTGAGAAAGATCGACATGTGACATACCGTGAAATTCAGGCAACTTTAGACATTGGCTCTAGTCAAATACAAATAATCTTGCATGAAAAATTAGGTGTAAAAAAGTTGTTTTCCCGATGGATACCGCATTCGCTCTGTGAAGAGCAAAAAGCGGCTCGCGTTACTTGGTGCTCAAAAGATTCCACGCAGGATCCTCAAATGCTGTACACAACATCGTATCAGGTGACGAATCCTGGATATACGCGTACGAACCCGAAACAAAAAACCAGTCACGAGTTTGGGTGTTCGAAAATGAGTTAAAGCCAACAAAAATTGTTCGTTCACGGAGTGTTGCAAAAAAAATGGTGGGCACGTTTGTCTCCAAAACCGGCCATGTTACGACTATTCCTCTTGAGACACAAAGAACGGTTAATGCAAAATGGTATGCTAGCATTCGTTTGCCACAGGTCGTATCTGAACTCCGTAAAGAGAACTGCAACCGCCGCATCATCCTCCATCACGACAATGCAAGTTCTCGCACCGCACACAGAACAAAAGAGTTTTTAGAGCAAGAAAACACAGAATTATTAGACCATCCGCCGTACAGCCCCGACCCAAGCCCTAATGATTTCTATACTTTCCTTAAAATAAAGAATAAATTGCGTGGACAGAGATTTTCATCACCTGAAGAAGCTGTGGACGCCTACAAAACGGCCATTTTGGAGACCCCAACTTCCGAATGGAATGGTTGCTTCAATGATTGGTTCCATTGTATGGAAAAATGTGTCAAATTTCGCGGATAATTCTTCGAAAAGCAATAAATACATTTTTAAATAGTAATGTTGTGTCACTTCCTTGATTCCCGAAATTTTCAGTGCCTCGTAGCTTATTCTAACTTTTCTAAAAATTGCAAACGCCTTCAGAATTTTGTCAACTGTTCATATTACGAATTTATTACATTTTTGCTTTAAGAATTAATTATACAAGTAACTTTCAAAGGATATGAATTTCATGCACGCGAGCCGAGAACGCTCTCTCATGCGATACGCCCTTCAAACATACTCGACATTTTGGCCTCGACGAGAATCGCTACGAGCAAGCTTTGCAAGCGAAAATGGGTTTTGTAATTAAACTTTAAAAAAAATAAAACCTCAAGAAATTCTTAATGACGACGTAATTTTCACGTACTTTATAGCTTCCGAAGTTGGTGCTAAGGTATCGTGTATAGTGTATGAAAGAATAAAGCTCCGACTTTGAAAGTTATGTAGAATTATTAATAAGTTATGTAGATTTTTTAAATCTATCTAATCTATATATAATAATATCTAAAGGTATACCTTATAAAGTTATTTAACTCTTTCGTGAACTAAGCAATATCACAAGCTCAAGGTTAATGAAAAAAGAATCTCTTCTAAATAGTTTAAAAATAAATTAAATATAAAAGCTAACAACTTCAACCCTTATATTCCCACCTTATTTTTTACGTGATAGAGCCATGCTGCAGCTATATAGTGGTTGCAGCACGAATGGGTCGGCTCGACCGGGGAAGGATCACGCTCTCACAGAATACTAGCGTAAAATAGCAGCTTAACACTGCTGTGTTTCGTATGGTTAGTGTAGAGAACCGGAGACCCTTTTTACTGGAAACTAGACATTCCATCTCAGTCCTCAGGGGTGACAACGCATCTGCATTTTGATTCTTAATAAAGGATAAATGAAGATGTCTATGGGTCACGTAGCATCAGGTTGACTCAGTGCTCGTTTGACACACTTATTCTATAAAAAAAAGTCCTAAGGAAATTTTACTTTAAATAAAAAATTAAATAAAAGAAACATTACAATCTGTCTAAAACTGGAGTCGTTTCGAAGAATCTTTCAGACTAAAAATAATGTATCTTGTCGTATGACACAAACAATCACAATATGAACTTGTATGTACAAGCAATTTTTGCACAGTAAGTGTTACGTGCGCCAAATTTAGCAATTTATAACACCATTTTTTCACATTTTTTGACAATGGTAGAGCCACGCGGCAGCTTTTGCTGTCACACGGATGGGCCGGCTCGAACCGAGGTGGTACCACGACCTCACAGAATACCAGAGTGAAGTAGAGGTTTACCTCTGTGTTCCGCTTGGTAAACTTGGTGCGTCAAAATTCCGCTCGCGACTAATACTGCTCGGGGCAAGCGGAGCAATAGGACCTTTCTTAGGATAGAAGCTTTCACGTTATCCGTGAATTTTTGCAATATCAGGGGACTTCATTCCAACCTTAACGCTGTCCATTACCATCTAGAGACGGCGAAGCTGACTTTACTCTTTTTAACCGAGACTCAGGTGTCCTCTCCGGCGGATACTTCATATCTCTCCTACCCGGGGTACAAATTTGAACACTCCTTTGTGCCCCGGGCTGGAGTTTGCGTATACGTCAGAGAGAAAATCTGTTTTCGACGCCTCAGCAGTCTTGAAGGTACGGACCTGTCCATCCTATGGCTGCGCGTAGACAGCGACGATCATCCCCGCGTCTACGGGTGCCTCTATAGGTCCTATAGCGGTAATGCTAATACAGACCGACTCATCAACCACTCCGTGCTACAACAGATTCCATCCGCAGAGATCGTGATACTCGGTGGTTTTAACGCCCACCACGCTGAAGGGCTTAGTTCCCGTTTAACCGATCATGCGAGTAGATCTGTGTATGACCTTGCCTTGGCATATGGTCTAACACAACTAGTTACTACGCGGATCCCAGATGTGGAGGATCATGTACCTTCCCTGTTGGACCTTCTGCTAACCTCTCATCCGGACGGATATCAGGTCTCCGTCGATGCCCCTCTGGGCTCTTCGGACCATTGTCTGATCCGGAGTACGGTGCCACTCACGCTCCCATCGCAGTTGCGATCTGCAGCTTGCCGCCGTGTTTGGCACTATAGGTCGGCCGATTGGGACGGGATGCGATCTTTTTTTGCATCCTACCTTTGGTGGCGGGTTTGCTTCTTGCCGGAAGATCCCAGCGTTGTTATCGATTATGTTGCTGATGGGGTACTTCAGGGTATGGAACTTTTTATTCCATCGTCTTTGGTGCCCATCGGAGGCAGATCCCAGCCATGGTTAGGTCGCTCTTATAAATAGCATAAAACTATAAGCAGGAGTGCTACCGGGCTTGGGCTAACGCATCAACGTCCCAGGATGTAAACACCAGCGCTCTTAAAAAGAAGTATAATTCCGCCTCCAGGTCCTTCAAAAGTGTCATTGCCAAGGCAAAGTTAGAGCACATCGGCAGAATTGGCGAGAAACTAGTTCACCTCCCTTTGAGAACACGTGCATTCTGGTCTCTCGCCAAGGCTGTCCAAGGGAACTTCTGTCAGCCATCTCTGCAAAGGGTGGACGACTCACTGGTCCATGACGCAAAGGGGAAAGCCGATCTGCTAGGCTCTCTTTTTGCTTCCAACTCGACTCTAGATGACGGGGGGAACACACCGCCGACCATCCCGCGATGTGAGTGCTCCATGCCGGTTGTGCGATTTACACAGCGCTCGGTTCGCAAAGCACTCTTCTCCCTGGACGTCAGCAAGTCGAGTGGGCCCGATGGAGTCCCTCCTATTGTGCTGAAGACGTGTGCTCCGGAGATGGCACCGGACTTAACGCGTCTTTTCCGGTACTCCTACTCCCAAGGCGTAGTCCCGAATTCATGGAAGACAGCTTTGGTGCACCCGATCCTTAAAGAAGGCGACCGCTCAGATCCGTCCAACTACCGGCCTATCGCTATCACCTCCTTGTTCTCCAAAGTAATGGAAACCATAATTAACAGTCAGCTCATGCGGTACCTTGAGAATCACCAGCTGATTATTGCCCGCCAGTACGGTTTCCATCGAAGTCGCTTAGCTGGTGATCTTCTAGGTTACCTAACTCATAGATGGGCGGAGGCAGTGGAGTCCAAGGGGGAGGCGTTGGCCGTTAGTTTGGACATTGCGAAGCCCTTCGATCAGGTTTGGCACGAAGCGCTTCTTTCGAAACTTCCTATGGGCTTCCCGAGAAATTGTGCAATTGTATCGCCAGTTTTCTTGCAGATCGGAGCATCAAGGTCGTAGTATACGGTGCATACTCCGATTACAAGCCCATTAACGCTGGTGTTCCACAAGGCTGCGTGCTACCACCAACGCAGTTTCTTCTACATATCAATGATATGTTGCAAACCAGTATCATTCATTGCTATGCAGATGACAGTACTTGTGATGCTTTATACACCGGCCGTGCCAATATTTCTCGGGAAAACGTAGCTGAGTACCGGAACAAACTTCTGTCTGAAGTCGAGACGTTGTTGAACAAAGTCTCAGACTGGGGGCGACTAAATCTAGTCCACTTCAAACCCCAGAAGACACAAGTTTGCGCGTTTACGGCTAAAAAGAATCCCTTTGTCGTATCTCCTCAGTTTCAAGGCACTCCCATTCTTGCCTCAGACAGTATCGGTATCATCGTTGTCGACATATCGAGTGACGTGCAGTTTAGTGGTCACTTGGAAGAGAAGGCGAAATTGGCCTCTAAAAAGCTTGGCGTGCTCAGCAGAGCGGGACAGTATTTCATGCGGGAACACCGCTTGCAACTTTACAAGGCGCAGGTTTGGCCTCACATGGAATACTGTTCCCATCTCTGGGCAGAGGCTCCCCAGTGCCAGCTCCTTCCACTTGACCGCATCCAGCGCAGAGCGGTTCGAATCATCGACGAACGAGTTCTTTCCGATCGGCTTAACTCACTGGCACTGCATAGAGATGTTGCATATCTCTGTGTATTTTATCGCATCTACCACGGGGAGTGCTCTGAGGAATTGTTCGGACTAATTCCAGCCGCTCAATTTCACCACATCACATCACATCGCGACAAAACTCGCGATACCATCCATATCACCTGGATGATTGGCGGTCAACCACTGCGCGATTTAGAAGAAGTTTTCTCCCTCGCACAACTTCCTTGTGGAATCGATTATCACCAGCGATTTTTCCGGACCGATATGACTTAGGGACCTTCAAGAAAAGAGCCTACTCTTTTTAAAAGGCCGGCAACGCATCTGCGATTCCCCTGGTGTTGCAGTTGTTCATGGTTGGTGGTAGTCACTTACCATCAGGTGAGACGCATGCTCGTTTGCCCCCTCTTCTATAAAAAAAACCAAAACAATTTTTGCATACCTAATATTTTTGGTTCATTCTGCAATCTACACCTACTCGTTATTCCTTCATACATTCATAACAACCCGTCAAAAGTCCACTGCTAAACAATCTTAGATGGTCTCGTGGGGGATTTTCCCATAGTTGCCACGCATGGCGATCGGGTAGACAAGCACGGTTTTTTTTTAATTATTTTCAATTATTATTATCAGAAAGACACTGCTATCTACCTCCTGTTTCTGTGTCCCTGTTGCCGCTTTCTATAACAACGATATATTTTATGCGATAGTAGATTCTTATAAGTCGTGCAATGGCGGTGTAATTCCTCTTACCTACTAAACGTACGCATCGTACCTCCTCGTACATATGAGTATTTCTCAATGTTCTGCCTCGTAGGCCTAGTGATCGTAAGCTTGACTGATGATCACGCGGTCCCGGGTTCTAATCCCGGATCGGGCCAAAATTAGTTACTGGGTTTACTTGTCTAGAACTTCTCAGTAGCAGCCCGGAAGTAGTTGGCGGTAATTCCCCGCCGCGCTTCGGTAGCACGTAGAGCCGTTGATCCTGCGCCTCATCTCATTCCGGTCGTGGCGAATTGCCGCCTCATCGAACTATGAATGTGAGGGAATAGAGAGTGCACCTATACGTTTGTACATTATTATGGTGTAATATTTTCTTGCGCATTGTTTAACCTCTATTAAGAGTGGCCGCCATGACTGAAATTCAATATATAGGACATAATTTCTCATTGTTTATTCGGATATATATAATAATGATAAATTGAAGATGGGCCAAATTAAGATTCTTAAACGATGAGTTAATCGCAGATATTTGGATGTGTAAGAAGCTAGAGAGGTGTGTCAGGATCATGCCAAATGGAAATCTGTAGTTTCTGCCCATCTCTCTGAATGACAACCATATGCATTTATGCACTTATGTACGAGATAAAATAGCAGCTTAAAGCTGCGTTTCGTTCGTGTAGTGAGTGTAAAGAACCAGACATCATTTTTACTGGAAACCAAGTTGGGGTGAAGAATTCTATCTTAGTCTTCAGGGGTGATAATGGTTTTGCATTTTGATTTTTAACTGAGAGTAGATGTAAATGTCTATGGGCCACAGAATCCACCTATAATCAGGTGGGCTGTGTTTGTTTGTTATTCTATAAAAAAATAACAAAGACAATTTTTCCATTAGAAACTAAAACCATTGAGATAATTAAAATGTTGCTAGCTATTCAATTCTACATATTAATTTGGATATGCATTCAGATCTGTTTCATAAACCGAATTCAAATGGCGTCTTTTTGCAACAACTTATTGTTTCTATTGAAACATTTGTTCCATTCTACATTTTGCACGATATGCAATGTTATGCCGTTTCTCTTAAACATAAGGCTCATATTCCTACAATATGATTACAGTTATGCAAATTACATTAGTTACGAAGGAACTGCAGTTGCCTAATTTTTTTTTAATCTGAAATGATAAACGTACTTAAAGTACACCTGATGGGTAAGTTCTTACTGCAGTCCATGTACACCTGCAGCTTACTTCAAACAAAGAAGCCTTTAGATACATTGTCACTTCCCAGGATTAAGACGGAATGCCTCACAGACTGCAATTGTACTGGCGCTCTATACACTTCTAGCGATAGAATCGGTAAGAGTGACCTGCCCAGACGAACGTCTATGTAAAAAATAATTCCTACCATCTTATCTCTTACGGATTTTAGGGACTGCTCTATAAAACCTTTGTTTAAGGTGTGAAATAACTTACGCACATATTTACACTATTTAATGGTATACCTGTGCTCAATTGCATATAAAAATAGGAAAAACAAGTTACGACACGCCTAATATTTAGTGATGTCTTCTATATAAGACTTTCACTAAATTGCAACAAAAGCTTCCACAGACATATCTACCTTAACGCTTAAATTATTTCATAAATAATGACTTAAGGTTATGGTTTAGTGATAGCCGATATAGTTTAGGAGTTAAACGCTCGCTTATTTTGTGACAAAACCAAACTACGCCTATAATTGTTGTAGTACGAATGGGATGTGAAGGATCACGCGTAAAATAGCAGCTTAATACTGCTGTGTTTTGTATGGTGAGCATGGAACTGGATACAATTTTCACTGGGAACTAGACATTCTATCTTAGTCCTAAGGGATGACAGCGCATCTACATTTCGATTCTTTTTTTTCGATTCTTAATCGAGAATAAGCATAGATGTCTATGGGCCACAGCATATACTTACCATAAGTAGGACTGTGTGCTCGATTATCACCCTTATGCTTTAATATATATGTCTATGTATATAAACTATTACACATTCTCTTTTTTTAATTCCACATGATAGCATGTGGCTACTGCAACCCATGGACACAATATAGCCTGTAATTTTATTGTGTCCCTATAACCTTCAGACAGGAAAGCAGCAGTGTAAGCACTGCTATTTTGCGGCAGAAATAGGTACAGAACTCTTAGGTAGATATGGACCCCTCTCGACTTGTAATCTTAGATTATAATTAAAGATATTATATTTATTATTTTTATTAACAATAAGATATATATATATATATATTTATTAACAATAAGAATTTTTTATGAGTAAGCCACGGGAATTAAAATTAAAAGCAGATAAAAAAAATAAAATAAGACTACTCCATCAAAACATAGCAGGTATTTTAAACAAAATTGACACCATTGAACTATGTCTAATTGAACTTTCCAAAAATAACTATCCAATACAAATTTTATGCTTTAGTGAAACTTTTATAAAAAGAGGGGATGAGTCACATATTACTTTTAAGGGTTATACCATGGGCAGTTACTATTCTAGGAAAACACAAAAGCGTGGTGGTACGTGCATTCTACATATTGCGGAATTGATTGCAAGCCAATAGAAATATGTAAAGAATGCTCATGTGATAATATATTTGAATGTTGCGGTATAGAAATCCCCAGTTTAAATACAGTAGTAATATGTTTATACAGAACACCTACATCTAACATTAATTCATTTTTTAATAAATTGGAAATACTGTTACATAAATTAAGATTCAAAATTATAAATAAAAAACTCATATTAACAGGTGATTTAAACATTAATATACTGTTAAATAATAAAAGTACAATTACCTTAAAAAATATCCTCTCAAATTTTAATTTAACTTTACATATAAATGAGCCAACACGACAAAATAGCTGTATAAATCTCATAGCAAGTAATCACGAAGAGGCATATGGTACAGTACACCGGCTCTATCTATCTGATCACGATACCGCGCAAGTGTTAGAATTTTCAGGAAAGTGTGAAAAAATGTCACAATATTGGTACGTTAAAAAAAGAGATTTTAGTGATGAAAATATAGAAAAATTTCTATATTATATATCACAATTATCATGGCATGAAGTCTACGCGGAATCAGACGTAAATAAATCATTTAGTATTTTTCATCAAGAACTTACATTGTATTATGAATTATGTTTTCCCTACTATAAATCTAAAATAACTACAAACAGTCGATCTCCTGCATGGATCACTAAAGGCCTGAGAAAAGCCAGTGCCATTAAAAGACAGTTAAGATTTTCATATTATAAATTTAAGAAACAAGATACATTGGAAAAATATAATATTTATGGAAAAATATTTAAGAAATGCATAATATGGTCAAAAAAAATATTAACAGAAAACATCTTAAGCGGGCAAAAAATAAAGGAAAAGCAACTTGGAACATACTAAAAGATAAAAATAATAGTATCAACTCGATTAACAGTGTGAAATCAATACAAAACGACGGAAATATTATACATAATCCTACCCAAATAGCAACGTTTTTTAATGACTTTTTTATTAATATTAGTAATGGAAATAATTTACATGCGCCAAACGAACAATATCAAAATATATCAATAAATGTTAATGATAAATCAATATTCTTGATACCTACTTCAGAGCTTGAAATCATAAATATAATTAAATCATTAAATAATACCAAAGCTGTGGGGTATGACTCTATATCTACAGAAAAAATTAAAGCAAGTGCTCGTGTCATTGCCCCCATTCTTAACCATATAATCACAAATTCCTTGATTCAAGGAATATTTCCAGATAAATTAAAACACTCTATTATTAAACCATTGTACAAGAAAGGTGATAGAAAAGAACCTAATAACTATCGTCCTATTACGCTTGTACCTATTATATCAAAAATTTAATAAGCAAGTAAGTAAGTAAGCAAAATGTCTTATAAGGCGGCTATTTTCCATAGTAGCCACGCTTGGCAGACGGGTTGGCAACCGTAGTTTTTTATTATTAGTCATTATTAAGAAGACGCTGCTGTCCATCTGATTTGTTTCTCTCTGTCGCCTCTTAGGACACCTATGAGATGATATTCGTACTACGTGGATATTCTTACACCGCCACTATACGACTAACTAAATAAAATGCATTGTAACATATGAATAGAGTAGCGCTTACGTAAAATCATAACTTCTGTAGTAGAAGACAATATCCAGTTGTAAACTGTGCGGAGAATGCAAATAATTATGATGATTAAAGTCTATGATTTTGGAATCCTATACTTTAAAATAAGTAGGGCTCTTGTACATATGTTTCTCTGAAATGGGTTTAATAATTTCTAGTATTTGTGAATAGAAAGTGGGTGACAAACGAGCACACAGTTCACCCGATGATTAGTGGATGCTGGCCCATAGACATCTACATTCATCCTCGATTAAGAATTAAAATGCAGATGCACAATTACCCCTGAGGCCTAAGATGGAATGCCTCGTTAATACTAAAAAGGGTCTCTGGTTCTGTACACTCACCATACGAAATACAGCAGTATTAAGCTGTTGTTTTACGCTGATATTACGTAAGAGCGTGGTCTCGCCGGTCGAAGTTACTCATTCGTGCCATAACTATAACATAGCCGCAGCGTGGCTCTACTACATATAATTTAGTTATTCGACAATGTTTTGCTTTCCAAGTTTATCTAAATAGGTTTGTTCTCAGAAAAAATTATGATTTTTTTCCTAACAAAGTCAAGCAAAGCTCGGTAATTATGGTGTCTTATGTACTTATGTGAAATCAATTATTTCGTTATTTATTCGTAATACAATTATAATACTTTTTTTAATAATTATTTAATGTCCAGCGAGTGCTCTCGATTCGCCATATGTAGCCCTTTAACTGTATTAACTTTGTTAATACAGCAACATTATGCTGAGTTTTAACTGCCAATTGATAGCTACAATACAATAAGAACCTCATTTTTATAAGGTTATTATTTGGTTTCTTTTACTAAGAGTTTGTAGGAATAATAAAATATTAATTTATAATTTTTTCCGCCTCTTCCCACAGTCTAATTTTCATTCTGTCGGATTTATTGTATCCGAATTTAATCAATCTACTTTCGATTAAGCTGCGCTGTAAAACTCTGTTAGAATAATTATTATGTTGATGTTTTCTCAATCTCTTTGTTGTAATATTTACCTAATACATTAAGTGCTTTTAGATGTCAATAAAACATTTTAGCGACTTCTTGATCTATCTAGGTGAAAATTATTGTCCGACTGAATTTTATTTTCGGTTTTTAAGTCAAAATTATAATTTCGGCCATTTTCCTTTTTGGTCATCATTATTCATCATTACAGCCCTTATACAATAACATACAAGTCCACTGCTGAACATAGGCCTCCCCCAAGGAATGCCACAAAGCACGGTCCCGAGCCACCTGCATCCATCGACTTCCTGCATGTCTTACCAGGTCGTCACTCCATCTTGTGGGGGTACGCCCTACACTTCGCCTACCGGTACGAGGCTGCCACTCGAGAACCTTTCTTCCCCATCGGTTGTCGGTTCTTCGAGCTATATGGCCGGCCCACTGCCACTTCAGCTTACTAATCCGTTGGGCTATGTCGGTTACTCTGGTTCTACTGCGGATATCCTCATTCCTAAGTTTATCACGCAGAGAAACTCCGAGCATAGCCCTCTCCATAGCTCGCTGAGCGACCTTGAGCTTCCTCATACGGCCAGCAGTGAAGGACCACGTCTCAGTTCTGTAAGTCATCACTGGCAACACGCACTGGTTGTACAATTTCGTTTTAAGGTTTTGAGGTATGTCTGACGAGAAGATGTGTCGTAGCTTCCCGAGCGCTGCCCAGCCGAGTTGAATCCGTCGATTGACCTCTCGGTCGAAGTTGGACTTACCTAGTCGGACTATTTGTCCCAGGTAAACATACTCGTCAACAACTTCGAGCTTATTGCTCCCAACAACTACCGGCATAGGTGTGACATGGACATTAAACATAATCTTGGTTTTGTCCATGTTCATCTTAAGACCTATCCGTTGGGAGACACTATTGAGGTCATTGAGCATAGTGCTTAGTTCCTCCAGCGATTCTGCCATGAGGACTATATCGTCAGCAAATCGACGGTGAGTGATGTCGCCATTGATGTTAATTCCGTATCCTTTCCAGCCCAGAAGCTTGAAAACGTCTTCCAATGCAGCGGTGAAGAGTTTCGGGGATATAACATCACCCTGTCTTACACCTCTCTGCAATTGGATAGGTTTCGTACTCTGGTTCCGTACTCGGATAGCCATCGTAGCTCTACTGTACAAACACTTCAGCACTTCGATATACCGACAGTCAACTTGGCACCGTTGAAGGGACTGCAGCACCGCCCAAATTTCGACGGAATCAAAGGCTTTCTCATAGTCCACATACACCAGACATAGTGGCAAATTGTACTCTTCGGACTTCTGTACAATTTGCCGTAGGGTATGTATGTGGTCTATGGTGCTAAAACCCTTTCGGAAACCGGCTTGTTCGGGAGGCTGGAAGTCGTCAAGTCTGCGCGCGAGACGATTCGTAATGACTCTCGAAAACAGCACGTAGACGCGGCTCAGAAAGGAAATCGGTCTGTAGTTCTTCAAGAGAGCGTTGTCACCTTTCTTGAAGAACAAGACCACCGCACTTCTGCTCCACGCCTCCGGTGTAATGCCACCATGGAGGACGGAATTAAAGAGCTTGTGAAGGACTTCAAGTACCGGTCTTCCACCCGCTTTCAGAAGCTCCGCTGTAATTCCATCCTCGCCTGGGGCCTTGCCGTTTATAAGGTGCTGGAGGGCCAGTCTAATCTCGCTCAGACTGACGTCCGGGACATCATCGGAATAATGGCGGATAAGACTCGCTCTTGGATTGTGACTCACACTTGGGTGCGGCTCCAACGATGACGTGTACAGCTGCCCATAGAACCTCTCAATCTCACTCAAAATCTCAAGTGCTCCGAAAACGATGCTGCCACATTCGGTCTTCAGCTTCGACAGTTGGCCCTTTCTGGCAGACAGATCTCTGGCAAAGACTTTGGAGCCATGGTTCCGCTCGATCTCTTCTTCAATACGAGCTGTATTGAAGTTGCGTAAGTCTCGCCGCATGCATTTGGAGATCTGTCTGTTCAGTTGCCTGTATGCTGTCAAATCTGTTGAAGAATGTAGCCTCATCTCCAGTCTAACAGCCATGAGATTAAGAGTGTGATCGGAGAGTTTTTGTGTTCTTCTGCGGTCGGTCTTGCAGAACTTAGCTCCGAACGCATGGACAGTTTCCACGAGCTTGTCATTCATATCGTCCACTTCATTGCAGTCTTCTAGGCACTGAAAACGGTTTTGTAACTCGAGCTGAAAGGTTTCGGGACTTTGGATTAGAGCACGAGGGGGACGGAGCGTTGACTTCATCAGACGAGACCTCTCCAACTTAACATTTAGGTTTAGTGTGCCTCTAACCATTCGGTGATCGCTGCCGGTTTTCACCCTCGCGATCACTAAGACATCACTGAACAGTTGTCGTCTGGTCGTCATAATGAAGTCAATCTCATTTTTTGTCGAACCGTCGGGGCTCGACCAGGTCCACTTCCTGTGGGGCCGCTTCTTGAAGAAAGAGTTCATCATAAAGAGTCCCTCTTTCTCCATGAAGTCGGCCAGCTGCTGGCCCCTTGGCTCCTTTTCGGTCGTCACCACCAAAATATAGGCAAATATGTTTTTTTATATAGAAAAGTGTAACAAACGAGCACACAGTCCACCTGTTGGTAAGTGGTTGCTGTGATCCATAGACATCTACATTTATCCTCAATGAAGAATCAAAATGCAGATGCGTCATTACCCGTGAGGACTAAGATGGCATGCCTCTTTTCCAGTAAAAAGGATATCCGGTGTTCTACACTCACCATACGAAGCACAGCAGTGTCGAGCTGCCATTTTACGCTGGTATTCTGTGAGAGCGTAGTCCTTCCCCGGTCGAGCCGACCCATTCGTGCTACAACTACTAATTTAGCTGCAGCATGGTTCTACCACGTCACCGAGAAACCGTGCGATCGTTTCCCATCAGCACCAATGAAAAAAATGCAAAATACAATTTAAGAGCTGATTTAACACGTGCTTAGAAGTGAAAGGAAAACATCGTAATAAAACCTGCTTGTATGAGAAACTAAATTATTTCTAAGAAATGTGAAGATCGCCAACACATAATGGAGCAACGCAACTGAATTTTACTGACTTATAAAACTTTAACAAAAAACACCAACCCGCTGGAGTGTGAACTTAGAAGAAAATACACCTTTCATATCGATAGATAGATAAAGCAATTATTTGTTTCTCCAATCACACACGTAAATTCAGTGACTAAATGAAATACAACAAAAATAAAACTTTAAATTTAAGTGTACATGTGTGTTGCAGTTTTACAAATAGGTCCTAGCTCAGCGATGCTTAGAGAGCAAACAGTGATTTTCAGCTGTTACCCTCGAGATGAAGAGAAAAGAAAATGAGCACAATAGTGTAAATATGTCTATTTGAATAATGTGTCCATTCAGCTCTACGACTTGCATCTTGGGTTTAATTTAGTAAAATTACTGAGGGGGCGTTTAAGTGTGTAACATAGCGTACAAATTAAAACTAGTACCTAAAATACACCTTCTTACATACCCGTTAAGAATACGGGGTACCAACCTGCATCTAACTTCAAACAAAGAAGGCAATTTCGTTGTCACGCCTGAGGACTACGATCCATTGCTATTTGGCGGCAAAAATAGGTAAAAATGTGGTAAAGATGGCACCTTCCCATACGGACTCCTAGACGTAAAAGGAATCCTACCATTTAGTTAAGCCCTAGCCAAAGTTTTTTGAAGTGAAAACTTCTTTAGCGGCGTTGTGCACTTTTTTTGTAATGGGTATAAAATGTTAAACTCGCGTCAGGTCACGTGTCCTGATCGAAAATTCGTAAGACGGACGGAGAATGGACAGCCGGCGACTAACGCGACCGGCGGCGATAGAGAGGGGGATACTTACTCTAGGAGAGTACTCTAGGAGAGTAAGTATCCCCCTCTCTTTCTACGGCGCGGCGAAAAAGACTAGGTTTAATTAATTTTCATTTATTAACTAATATAATTTTATTATTAAGATTAGGTTTCGATCGAGTCTACTGTACTACTTGATGAATTTATAAATATAGATACATATGTACTTACACATTATAGATGTAATATTTGTAATTTGTTTATACTTAATAGCATTAACCTATATTTTCATAACATCACAATAAGCACATGTGCGGTGTAGGTTTACCAAACAAATAATTTGGAATGAAAATAAATGAAATAAGATAATAATAAATAATCTCCGCTATTCCAAAATATCAAAAATGCACAACGTTAATTTTCAAGTTTTCACTTCTGCCGGCACTCCCAGAGTGCAACCCGTCGTTTTATTTTTATAGTCACTTACGACTTTCATTTTATTTCCTTCATTTCTTGGCCTGCACGGTTCGTGCGTCAGCCATGTCTTCCATTTTTCAATGTATAATTATCCTTCATAGTACAAATGTTTGCTTCAAAATCTCTCCAAGGACTTCACATTGTGAAGAAGGGAGATTTTGACGGCAACTTGAGCCAGCAGACAGTTGGCAATGGTATCTCAAGGCGCCTAAGCAGACAGCCTTATCTTGAGAATCACATCACCATTAGAGCACTTGTTTCACTGTTTTCACTAATAGTTCACATGCGTACACACTTAATACACAAAATCGCACCACTTTTACACATCAAAATCTACTTCAAACCAGTATTTAAACAATAATACAGGAGCAGCACACCGCCGCCGGTCAAGTTCCCGCCAAAAACCCTTACGACTTTCATTACCGAATCGAACTATTTTTTTATAATATTGTAAGTGGCCAGTGCTACTACCAAAGAGATTTAAAATATATATATATACTATAGAGCGGGCATTAGGAAAATTTATATACAAAAACTTTAAGCTCGTGCGTGTGTGACGCCTTCTAGCTAAAAATAGCAAAACTACGCTATCATTTATTAAGACAAAATTTTAGCTATTCCCCAGTAGGTGACGCTTAAAATATAAGATCGTTTTAGGAGTGTTACCCTTTCGATACCAAAGTATCGATAATGTTGTTGAAGGAACAATTTTTTTAATGTCATAAGCCTATAGCACTCTCCTATCACTGTAAGCCAGGATCTATAATGGTTTTGTCCTTGAATACCACAAGACAATGAAGCCCGGTATGTAAAAGAGAAGACTTGCTGTATTGCTAAACATCAACACAGCAAGTATCCTCAGCATGTTCATAAGCAACACAGAAAATCTCATCATCATGCCTAAAAAAATTTTCCCACCCTTGCACATAAAGTAGGCTACTAAGCATAGTTGGTATATGCTACTCATTTTTGTTAGTATCGGTATGGCTTCCTGTATATTATTTTATCAATAACCCCAATCGATAAACGTCGTCAATCACTAACTTTAAATAAATAGTGACGCTACAGGATAACAGAGGGCGCTTAGTACAATAAAAATAAATTTTCTAGAACAATCTATTAAAAATAATAAAATTTAAAGATTATACGGTAAATATACGTTACACTTACGATAACAAACCAAAATCACGTTCATTTTTTGCTCCATATCGTGACTTACAATATCTTACTGCACAACCGGGCATATTTTCTATAAAATATTTTTTAAAGATATGAAAAGAATGCGTCTTGACTTTATGACGATGTCACTAAGACTAACTGAGATATATCCTATAGGACATAAGTTACAGATGATAATTTTGCTGCTGATGTCCGGTCTATTACTACTACTACTTAAATGTCTTTGGCTACTACAGTCCATAGACACCTACAGACAACTTGAAATAATAATGCAACAGATGCGTTGTCACCTGTGAGAATTAAAATTGAATGTCGCGCAGTCTGTAATTGAACCAGCTCTCTACACCCTTCACACTGAAGGACACAGCAGTACAGACAATGTTTTAAACGGCAGGGGAATATGTAAGATGGCTGTACTTACACAGAGGGAGTTCTAGGCAGAAAAAGAGTCAAAACATTACATTACAAAGCTATCACTTATTTTTTATCGAAAAAAAAAATCTTAATCAAAAATATTCTTCCAATTGAAATAAAATTTTTGTGTTAACACAGAAGCCTTATCAACTGAACTTGGATCAAAGCAAATTACGAGTCATCACTTTTGTGTGACACGTTAAACATCATAGAATTCAGTGTAGCTTTGTGTTTGAATCGTAACAAAAAAATTTACACTGCTGTGAATTAGTTTTTATCCTATTTCAATCGAAGTTTGTAATATTTTTTCAGGTTATCAACGTGTATGATGATCTTTGCGGACAAAGCACCGACATGGCAGAAAAGCACATATTATGATGTAAATTCTTCGGATGATAAAATTTATTGTTTCGTAAAAAATGCACGTGCCAATTCAGCATTTAAAATTGCAATTAGTAATTTAATTTGAGCAAACAGAGGTCAAAGCCGGGTTTCTTGCATACTTTGCTATTTAAGGCGAGGGCCTCTATGCTACCCAAATACTTTTATGTATGCTACTAGACGCGCAATTCAGAAGAAAAACTGTGTCACAACTATAAATCCTGCGGGCGCGGGTGCGGGCAGGTAGCTCGCACGCACACATATAAATGATAACAACGTTTTCTTAGTCACATTAAACGAAATATGTGAAAGATAGCCGTGAACAACATTCGCGGTTTTCAAAATAAGAACTAATATGTTCATCTGCTCACAGTCGGCTAAAGGAGTTACGGAGAATTTACCGTAAATTAGTGCGCAATGTATTAAGGCCGCAGAACCCGTCTATTAGTGTACCACAGCTCTACAATGTATAAGTGATAATGACAGAATTTCTTTAAAAACATTCAAAATAATTATGCCAAGCGCTTGAATCTTACAGCGGCTTGGTTAAAGAGGTTAAGTAACACTTCACGCTGAGTGCTAGATGGGCGACCGCTTTAGTAGTTCTCATTTTCAAGCGGCGTCGTAATTCAGAACACGAGCCTTGGTTCCGGTAACAATTATAGGACTTTGACAGAAAAGTTAAAATGATAAAAAAAGTCAAGCAATATTACAATCCCTTTTAAATACAAAATTTAAATCTTTATTAAAAGTTTGATTGAGTAAATGACGCAAATATGTCTTTGAGAAATGAATATTTGCCTATTGGTCCGCAGGGTGCATGCATCAATTTATTAAGGAATTTCATCCATGCCTGGTTGTAGCCTTTGTCCAATTATTTCTCAGTTATTTTTCGCCCAAAGCAAAGTAAAGTGAGTAAGCACAGCCAACGTTCTGGCCACTATACCGCAGGGAGTAGGACTGTATGTTCTTTTTATTGTAAATATATTCTTATGAACCTTCTAGAGTATGCTACAAACATATGGGGCAATTCTGGAGAAGAATAAGGAAGCCATTGTTGTTTACCTTGATGTCTCGAAAGCCTTTGTCAGAGTCTGCTTAGATAGCTTTTATGCAAGCTTTCAACGTACGGCTTATCTTTTCATCATCTGGGTGAAGGACTTTTTGAGAGAATGGTCTCTCCGTATCTGCTATGGTTAAGTGTGCAGGCAGTCTCCAAATGGGGCAATTCCAATATCACAAGATTCAACGCCTCCGAAACACAAACGTGTCTCTTTATTGCAAATAGGATCCAACTCACATTGGCTCCATTGGCATCGGATAGAATTCGATTAAATATAATACAATTAAACCAATGCTAGAACCGTTGTTTATTATATATATTTTGACTCATACGGCTTTACGACGTTCACGTATGTTATCTTCATTCACATACGTTAACCCTATGAGACCAATTCATAACTATTATTGTACAAATGAAGTCTACCTTAGTACGAAAAAAGAAAAGCACGATATCTAGACCCGATAGGTGGCGCTATGATCGAGTTATTTCTACATTTTATATTTTATTATTTCAAAGTCCGGCGTGGATTCGGGGTGAAATTCACCACGCCATCTACCAGAAAGGAAAAATCCAGCCAGTATCGTCCACCTGGTGGTAAGTGGATGCTGTGGCCCATAGACATGTACCCTCGATCAATTATCAAAATGTAGAAGTTTTGTCACCCCTGAAGACTAAAATGGCATGCCTTGTTTCCAGTGAAAAGGTTCTTCGGTTCTCTATACTCACCATTCAAAACACATCAGCAATAAGCTGCCATTTTACGCTTATTTTCTATGAGAGCGAGGTTTTTCTCTGGTCGAGCCAATCTTTTTGTGCTGCAATCATAATATTCTATAATATACTCTACCAATTATAAGACATATTTTCTCTATATGATTTTCTACATTTTTTATCCTGTAGCTTTTACCATTGTCTTGCACTTTGATTCCTGCAGGCGAAACTACTTATTAATAAAACTGGAGCTTAGTCTGGTTCCACAATACATGTCCACTTGGCACATTTTCTTGCTTGTTCTCATCGTTTTCTAAAAATGACTACTGTTTCCAATTACGTTCTTTTGCCATTTTAACATACACATAACTAATTTTTTTTCTTTAGTAAAACGCTAGGCTAATATTTTCCGTGTATCGTAGAGGCAGTATACATTCAAATATTACTCAAGGACAAACATCTAGACCCGCAACAATTATTTGTAGGGCATACAAACATTTGTTCCGTGCGGGATACAATTCCACGGGTTTCAGAGTCGCAACTCATTAAGTAAGTTATGCTATTGAGCCACGGAGCCATCGTATTTAAATGTTTCTTCATCACTAAGTCAATCTCAGTTCAGTCAAGTTCAGTGGTAGAGCCACGCGGCAGCTTTTGCTGTCGCACGGATGGGCCGGCTCGAACCGGGGTGGTACCACGACCTTACAGAAAACCAGCGTGAAGTAGAGGTTCACCTCGGCGTTTCGCTTGGTGAGTGCAGGTGGCCGGAGGCCCTTTTTACTGGAAATGAGGCATTCCATCTTAGTCCTCACGGGTGACAATGCATCTACATTTTGAATTGTAATAGAGGATAGATGTAGATGTCTATGGGCCGCAGCAACCACTTACCATCAGGTGGACGGTGTGCTCTTTTGTCACCCTTATCCTATAAAAAAAATCTATTGTATGACAATTTTTGATCTTATTAAACGAAACAGTAGGGCTACGCCGTAGCGGATTACGAGTAAATGGGTAGCAGTAGTACGGATGAGTCAGTTGGCCGTGGAAGAACGTCACAGTCTCACAGAATACCAGTGTAGAATAGCATCATAATGCTAACGTGATACCTGAAGTAGGTGAAAAGATAATGAACTACTCATATTTATATTATAATTTTTTATAAAAAATAATTTGAATGAACGTAGAAAACAACACATTACGCGTGTTAATAAAATATTTATGTGATTCTACCATCAGCCTAATAATAAGCTAATAAGTATAGAGTTCATCCGAGACCGTAAGCGGCGACAGAGATAAATGAAGCAAAGGTTGGTCAGCAATATGTCCCTGAAGATAACAAAATAATAAAACGCTATCGGAAATATCCCCCTACGAAGCAATCTTATGGGGAATCTTCAGCAGTGGACTTTTGATAGGATGTAATGCACGAATGAAAAATAATTTAAATTAAAAATTTTGTACAACCGACTTCAATATCAATTATTAAGAATAACTCAAAAACAATTGGTTTGACCTTGATCAAATTTATATGAGTCCACATGTGAAGTACCAGCTTTCAAATAAGAAAAGAATTATCGATATCGATTTACTCAGTAAAAAGTTATGAGGTAACACACATAAAAAAAACATCCAATCGAATTGAGTACCGTCTCCTTTTTGTAGTCAGTAGAAAAATTAACGAATTATTGAAGATTGCAAAAAGTATTATCTTAAGATTGAATAAGAACATACAACTATCATTTTAATTTTTTTAACTTGAACCACACACTAAAATCTGCGAGATCTATGTAGATTCGAAAAGCTTTGCAGTTTCTGAACTTTCAATTGAAGTTGATTAATATTGACTGCAGCGTTTTAAGTTGTGATATTCCACTTCCAATAAATTAAAAATTGGCAAGTACCCTTTGGCAACGTTTTTAAAGCTGTAAAGTTACAAATTTAAATATTCTATTTAACTGATATACTATTATGTGTGCGAAGTGAGTGAGAAGAATTCAAATATGCTTATGTTAGGAGATTGTTGGTGAGATATTTTCACTCACCACAGCTACTAAAGTCAGCACGAGTACTTTAATTCAAACTACATGTCTTAGCTCCGACTTTTGGAGTTATAGGAATTATTATAATTAAATAAGTTCTTTGCAGTCGGCTTTTACTTATACATATATTAAACACCGACAAATATAAAATAAGTTTAGAGTAAGTCTTTTCTTTTTTTAATTTAAGTTGATTACAATTAATCAAAATGTTAAACTTTTCGGAACGCTTTTTTAAATTATTCTGACAATAGTAGTACTCACTACAAAACAAAGGCCGTTGTTTATTTATCTTTCTAGACAGTTAAAAGCTTCGTTTTTTAAAATTTTTCCTTCAGTGTTTTCTGTACGTTATATTCTTCTTTCTAACATGGAATGTTCATTCGTTTATTTTTTATTTTTCCCGTTTGTTCAAGTTTATATACACACATACACTCAAAGTGCCATGTATAATCAAGTTATACGTTAAAACATACAAAATTTAATCTTTTATTCTATATTGCCACACCTACGTCAAATTCTCACCACTCCATGGGTTGACTGGTAGAGAATGCCTCAAGGCATTAAGTCCGCCCTTTGTATTATTTTGCTTTAAAGAATGCGATGAAGAATAAGTAAATAAATAAAAAATAAAAAAAATACTTATCTTTATTACAAAGTTCGTAAAACGTTGTAAAGTTTGAATTGTGAAAATTTAACTACGCGCTCATTTTCCCATAAATTACGGATAAATTATCTGACGCTGCACCAGTTGGTACACAAGACCGCATTCCACTACGTACTCGTATTTCATCGAAAGCTTCCACTTTATCCACAATTATGTTGACTGAAAAAATTTGTTTAACTGAACGCCATTTTTACTATTCGCTATCCAAAAGTGAAAAATTGCGTGTTCCAGTTCAATTGTGAAAAATATTCTTTAGTTTTGTTGCAACAAAAGAAAGAAAGAACAAATTAATATCACAAACCAATTTGTATATACAGAGTCTACTCTTTTGTAAAAAGTCGGCAAAACTCCCGCAATTCAGGTGGTGCAGTTCTTCATGGTGGTAGTCACTTACCATTAAGTGAGCCACATGCTCGCTTACACCCTCTTATATAAAAAACTAGCCTATAATAGCTCGAAGAACTGACTACCGATGGCGAAGAAAGGTTCTTGTGATGGGAGCAACAGTATCCACTCACCAACCCAGTTTGAGCATAATGATGAAATTATGTAAGCATGCAACATGGCGCATTCTTAGGTAAGTCAACATTTATCAAATAGTAAATCAAAAGTATTATGACTTAGGAGAGTTTTCCTAGGTGGAAGAAATTCTGCCTAGGAGTCTGTCGTGGTTGTTACCGCCTTCTTACTTATCTCTGTCACCAAACATCGGTACACACACTGCTGTACACTGTTCTGAAGAATATAGATCCAGTATAATTATAAGCTACCGGAAGCCTCGAACTGGCATACACGTTCGGCGGCCAACCATTAGATGTAGTGATGACCTTATGGAACATGCAGGGAGACGATCACTGAAGGTGATTCAAGACTGTGCTTTATGGTAATCTATGGAAGTCTATTTTCAGTAGTGGACATATTATGAACTGTAAACATAGTTACAATTTTAAACTATGTTACGAATACCCCATCATCATTACTCATCGAAGTTACGATAAGATTCTGTGCAAAAATGATGTCTCCTCGATAGTTTCGACCCATTCGTACTGCAGCCGTTATACTTGAGTGAACGTCAGGGCATAAAATTCTAACAAGTCTCGAAACTAGCTCACACAAGTACAATCTTCACACATGATAGAAGTCACGAATCAGCGGTACATGGAAAAACTTTTGTAATTTCATTTTGTAACGTGGGATATTATTAAATGACCATATTTTGTAAAAAAAATAAATAAACATAAAACAGAGAAAATATTAAGTTATAAATACTAGCGACGCAGGCATCATGACCCACGTCGAGAGTACTAAATACCGAGTTGCGAGACCCTCGTACTCTCGTTTACTCTAGATAAAATTCAGCATGGCGCTACCCCGCAAAATATTTATATTTAATAGCGCCTATAATAAAATACGTTCGAAATTTAAATAATGTTCAGGTATGTAGTGCAATATCAAAACAATCTATATTATATACTTGTAATACTATCTTTTTGTTGACTTTGAACTCTCCCGGAAATTCAGGCTCTTCGCACACGAGTCGTATACGTAGTCGTATCGTAAGCGTATCGTTACTACGCAACGCGTACGAGACCCGCAGTGTTCTACAAACGAATCGTCGCGTAGGCGTACCGTTTTGTACGATCTCAGTTGAAATCATGGTGTCCACGGTACCAGATCAGTTGGGTGAACTGATAGATTATCTTACTTTATTTTTAGACGAAGAGAATTTTTTATTGTTCGATTATGTAAGATGTAAAAAGCGATATTTATGACGATATTTTCTGCCCAAACTTTATCCATTTCATCTTTCCTTGAATATTAACTTAATGAATGATTATATAGAAAAGGGAATGCTTCACCCAGTTTCACGAATGTAATCACTTTTTCAGTCCTATTCATACCTATTGAAATGAAAAGTCGGAAGAAGTTAAAAAAATTAAAATTCAATTAAAGTGACTGAATCTCGCTATACAACTCAGCGAGGCACCCATAATAAGTCAGCTCGCGTGTATGTACAAGGGGTCACGCACACATTCACACTAATAATAAGTCTAGCGCCCGCCATTACGCAACAAACGTCGTCCGAGAGAAGTAGTAGGCGTAAGTAAAAACAAAAATCAATATGCCGTCTTGCGTCGTTAAATTTTGTAAAATCATAGTGGTTTTATCAAAAAACGTCTAGGAATCACCTTTCATAGGTGAGTCAGTAATTATAATCACTTATTTGACAATTTTATGTCTTAAATTAAAATGCTTTTTTTGGAACACAAAACATGAGTCACGTGATCAATGTTGTTAATTATATTTATAGGGAAAATTACCCGAAATTCGGGAAATTGCTGTTTTTACCAACGTTGACACGGATACGGTATATATCTTTGCCCAACAACTTGTTAAGGTTGTTTTATGTCCACTTTTTTGTTACAATTTTCCTGAAAAATTACCCTAACGATTATAATGCGGTTTTCTGTATTTATAATGCGATTTTATGCATTTTTTAGTAAGTTAATAATAGGATATCTGGCGGGTAGTATTGCTCATTATGAAACAAAAGAAAATTAAATGCCATAAATGCACCGCGCGTTTGTATACTGGAGAAAGGCATTTCATTCATAAATTAATAAATTTGAAAACTTTAGAGAGGTTTAAGTTTTCCATCTGACGATTTATTTAATTTTTTTTTATAGGATAAGGGTGACAAACGAGCACACAGTCCACCTGATGGTAAGTGATTGCTGCGGCCCATAGACATCTACAACTATCCTCGTTTGCGGATCAAAATGCAGATGCGTTGTCACCCGTGAGGACTAAGATGGAATGCCTCATTTCCAGTAAAAAGGGCCTCCGGCCACCTGCACTCACCAAGCGAACCTCTACTTCACGCTGATATTCTGTGAGGTCGTGGTACCACCCCGGTTCGAGCCGGACGATCCATGCGACAGCAAAAGCTGCCGCCTGGCTCTACCACTGTTAAAAATTCGTTGTACTTTCAAAATGGTGGTACGAAAGATTATTAAGGAAAACATTACAATGTACAATGAAAGACAACAAAAGTATATACTTGCAAAATATTAGATAAGTTTATTGCCAATGACAGGGTTTTTGTAAGCTTGGAATTTGAACACACATTTGCTGGGATAGAGCACAAGATAAGAATTATTAAATAGATAGCAGAAAAATATTTAGCGATTCAATTTCACCATATTTCTAAATTAGAGGGAATTTCAAGAACCTTCGATAGTAAAAGATATTTGTTTGGAAAAATTATTCAACAAAAAGGTTTTTAACGTTGTAGATTATCATGAAAATGATAAATTATGGTAATTATTTATGACTTATTGTCATAAATAATAACAAAGTTGGTAAAAAATTACCTCGCGTACATCCACTCGATAAAATAAAATGATGTGTCGTACCTAGTTTGAAGAGCACCCCCGCCTTTCCTCAATTACGTGCACTATCCTCGTCACCACTAAACCCAGCACCACTACTCCCAACACCACTAAATTAGGAAAGACACACCACTGATGACAATACGACACGTGTTTCGCCTCTACACTAGGCATCTTCAGGTGATGTAGACTCTGCCGTGGCTGACCGCTTCGAAGTGATGTGTCTTTCCTAGTGTGGTGGTGTTGGGAGTAGTGGTGCTGGGATTTGTGGTGACGGGGATAGTGCACGCAATTGAGGGAGGGCGGGAGGTGCTCTTCAAACTAGGTAAGACACATCATTTTATTTTATCGAGCGGATGTGAGCGAGGTAATTTTTACCAAATTTATTATGATGGATATCCGCAAAGTAACGCCTGATTCTATTAATTATCATAAAAAATAACTATAATTTACACTTGCAGAAAATTTATATAAATAAATATATTAACTTTAGCCTCTCAGTATATTTACGGAAATTTAATGTATGTATTTGTATTTAGTGATGTATATTCTGTAAATACTAGGAACAAGCACAAGTTAGTTGTACCAGTTAATCGACTCAAAAGAATCAGTAATTCCCTCATGTATACACTATCACAACAAAGTCGCAGAAAATATGCAGGTATCTATAAAAAGTTTCCAATTTTTAGCAAGCAAAAATTGTTTAGTAAGGATTATTAGGGTATACTACTAAAGAGTACATGATTGATAATAACCCCTGAGAATGAGGTGATCGCTACCGTGCTGTTTCTAAATGTTTTCATACTAATCCTAAAATAATATATTTTAAATTAATTTTATATTAAATTTTTTGGTTGTCTATAATATGTTTATTTATTATATATTTTGTTAAAAAATTAAAAATATATTTATTTCCAATAATATAACACAATTTTTGTATAATATAATGTTTGCAATAAAATTAATTTAAATGGAAATTGATTGACATAGAATAATTCAATTTTAAATAAAATTTAAACCTTAATAAATTCTTAGATTTTTTTATAGTCAAATGTGTTATTTTTATTAGTTACGTAATAATAAAATAGTATTTCATCAGAGTTGTGTTATATTTTGACAGATTGTATTATTAAAAAAATAGGGAAATTTTGTTACACATGACAACCCTATATAACACGCAAACATACTTGCACCGCCGCCATTACAATGCATCAGTCCTTTCTTAACAAAGTTCTGTCCGCCTTATTTATACGTCTATGATTAAAGTTTTAAAGAAATTAATGAACATTTAATTTTTTACGCTTGTTTTTTTACGCCAGTGCACTACGACTATCGTAATGACAATAAACATCTCCTACGAGTCGCTGCAGCACCGCTTCGTGTGCGCTACTTGTTTGAACATGTACGCGCTCGCATTGCTCTCGTCCTACGCGCGTATTACGATACGCTTACGATACGACGCCGTGTGCGAAGGGGCTAATTTTAAGAAGATGCTTGTTACAAATATAATTAAATTTAACCTTGCGGAAATAGATGTGTAAATTAATTACCTAAGATTTAAGTTCAAAAATGATGTGTTTAAGTTACAGCCTACTACGTCGCATTGCACGGCGCAGGCCTCTCATTTCTGAGAAGGTTTTAGGGTCAGCAAAAGTCCGCTACGCTGCCCCAATGCGTGTTGGTGGGCTTCGCAGTTTTTTGAAATATTTTTTTTATTTCTAAGATTTCCTCACGATGTTTTCCTTCATCGTAAAGCACGTGGTAAGTCAGCACATAAAGTTGAAATTAAATAATTTCAGTGGTGCTGACATGAATCAAACAATCGATATATACAGCGACCGTTTAGCTTCTGAACTACAATGGCTTGTCAGCTAACACGGTTTGTCTGATGGAAATGATGAGTAACACTAGTAAATATTTAAAAAAAAATTAGCAAAGAGGCATTCCATCGTCAGTCCTCAGGGGTCAAAACGCATTTGATTCTCAACCAAAGATGTGGTACGACAGTGGGACACACGTGGGCGTCACAGATTTAATAATTTTACACAGCGTCCAAGCATTATTAGGAAAGTAAAAGAGCTAGAAAGTGCTACAGAGTTTCTCAATTTCAAAAGGGGGTCAAATGAGCGAGATTTCTATGTGTGGTATATGTGTTATGGTTATAATATAAAATATTAATAATATAAAATACGATTTTCGCTAACATGCTGTTCCTCAATATTTTCATGTTCAAGACTTCAAGCGTTCAAGTCGTTCAAATATAACACGATCACTAACGGACTGACTAACTATAATATATTTATGTAGTTGCGAATTAGCATGTTCTTTTTTCTTCTATACAGCAATGTGTCAGTTATAAATAAATAGAATAGGTAACACATAGGCACTATACGTGGGATATGATTTCTCACCAAATATAGGAAAAGTCTGTCTCACCAAACCGCCTACTCAACGTACTAAGGAACATCATTAAATCTATTTAACTTTATGCAATGAAGTAGAATAGCGCATTAGCTAAACATGCGTACAATTGCGCACTTGTACAAGGCTCTATCGATCAACCGTCTTCGCACCTGCTCGAACAAGCTACGGTATGTTCTTAGATTCGTCAGTCGATATCAGTTATATCGATTACAAAATCAAAATTCATCTATATACTACGTCTATGAACCGACATCTGAAGCTCTTTTCAGTGTTTTCTGTAATTTACGTTCATCTTCATAACATGGAGTGAAAGGTATGCCACCTTTTTTCATTTCATTCATTTCTTTTTTATTTTTCCCGTCTGTTCAAGTTTACTACAATGCTCTAAAATTAAAACTAATAAGTGTAATATTATTCTGACAATACATTTTAAATCTTCATCTATGCACAGACAACTCCGAAACTCGATGAACTACTTTTACAATGCTCAAAATAAGGACTCTTTGTTTTACAAAAGTTAACAGTTAGAATTACAACTTTCTTCAGTATTTATATTTATCTTGATTACAAAACTATATCTTTGTAACACGGTTTAAAGTTTGAATTGTAATGATTTAAATACGCATTCATATTTCGACGGATTACAAATAAATTACCTAACGCTGCACCAGTTGGCACACAAGAACGCATTCGGTTACGTGCTCATATTTCATCGAAAGCTTCCACTTTATTTACAATTATATTGACTGAAAAATGTTGCTTAATTGCTCGCCATTTTCACCATTCGATATTGTAAGGAGAAAAATTGTGTTTTTCATTTCAGTTGGGAATAAAATGTTCTTTAAGTTTTATTATTTTTACTATTGACATTTAATATTCGAAACCAATTTTTATATTATTTACAGAGCCTACACTTGTATAAAAGGCCGGCTACGTAACTGCTATTCTTCTCGTGTTGCAGTTATTCATGGGCGGCGACAGTCACTTATTTTTTATATAAATAATGTAGCCTATTATAATATAGCTTGAAGAACAGTCAACTAATTGAAAGGTTCTCGAATGGTAATGGGACGCAACAGTGTCAACTCACCAACCCACCTGCCTAATGCAGTGAGTATGGGCAAATCTTTTATCATAAGCATGCCACGTGCCTACTCCTTTTTAAAAGGCCGGCAACGCATCTGCAATTCCCTTAGTTCCGCTGGTGTTGCAGTTGTTCATGGGCGGCGGTAGTCATTTACCATCAGATGAGCCGCATGCTCATTTGCCCCCTATCCTATATAAAAAACGTGCTGCATTCTTGGGAAATTCAAGATATTGCAAGCAGTAAAATAAAAGTCTGATAAAGTCACAGAATACTATCGTAAAATAGCAACTTAGCGCTACTGTGTTTCGTGCGCAGAGTGTATAGAAGCGGAGACCCTTTTACTGAAAACGAGGCATTCCATCTTAGTCCTCACATGTGACAACGCATCTGCATATTGAGTCGCAAACGGGGATAGATGTAGATGTCTACGGGCGACAGTAACCACTTACCATCAGGTGGACTGTGTACTCGTTTGTCACCCTATCCTATAAGAAAAAATAGGAGAGTTGTATTAGGTCACACAATGAGCACGCACTGTTTTGTTCCGATCTGAAAGCTATAGAGCCAAAGTAATTACAGGCAGCCGAGTGGAAGTCTCGTACTGTCCATCGCGTTGTGCGACCAACCATTAGATTGAGTGATTACTTTATGAAACATGTAGGAAGTAGATAAATGAAGGTGTTTTAAGACCGTGATTTGGGCTGTTATATGGAGGAGACCTATATTCAGTAGTAGGTAATCATAATTATGAAAGTAGCATAAGTTTGATATCTACTGGCTTACACAATACCAATTATAGACTATTGTTAGGAATACACCTATTAAATGTGCTGACGGTCTATATACGTCATAACGTCAATTCGTTTCAGTTCTCAAGATATCATTAAATTACAAACACCGAAACTAGCGAATACTAGACTACAAAGTAATTTGACAGTTTCTTTATTTAATATAGAGTAATTATTTTTAAATTTAAAGTTCAGACAAGTGAAATTATGTATACATAGGCTGCACTAAAAGTATCGGGAATGGAATATTTCCACTGTTCCTGTCATATTAAAATCTTTTTAATTGAAAACTCCTTGGTTTTAAAAATCGAATACCATTTATTTGTTTAAAAAAAGATTCTCGGTCTTGTCACAAGGTTTTGTCAAACTTGTTTAGCCGTTGAAAATATGGAATTGACTCGAGAAAATTCAAGAGCGATGATTTATTATGACTTTCGAAGTGGTTTAACACAAAAACAGTGTGTTGACCGGATGATTTCTGCATTTAGTGATGAAGCCCCAATCAAAGCCACAATTTATCGCTAGTTTGCTGGATTTCAACGTGGACGTGTCAAGTTCAGTGATGATCTCCTCAAGGTCGTCCAAAAACTGCAGTCACCCAAGAAAACGTTGATGCTGAACGTAAGCTGACTGAGGAAGATCGACATGTGACATACCGCGAAATTTAGGCAACTTTAGACATTGGCATGAGTCAAATACAAATTATCTAGTAAACGTGGTAGAGCCATGCTGCAACTATATTATGGTTGTAGCACGAATGGGTCGGCTCGACCGGGGAAGGACCACGCTCTCACAGAATACCAGCGTAAAATAGCAGCTTAACGCTGCTGTGTTTCGTATGGTGAGTGTAGAGAACCGGAGACCCTTTTTACTGGAAACGAGGCATTCCATCTTAGTCCTCACGGGTGACAACGCATCTGCATTTTGATTCATAATCGAAGATAGATGTAGATGTCTATGGGCCACAGCAACCACTTACCATCAGGTGGACTGTGTGCTCGTTTGTCACCCTATCCTATAAAAAAAAAAAAATCTTGCATGAACAATTAGGTGTAAAAAAGTTGTTTTCCCGATGGATACCGCATTCGCTCTGTGAAGAGCAAAAAGCGGCTCGCGTTACTTGGTGCGTCAGAACTCTCGAAAGATTCCACGCAGGATCCTCAAATGCTGTATACAACATCGTATCAGGTGACGAATCCTGGATATACGCGTACGAACCCGAAACAAAAAACCAGTCACGAGTTTGCGTGTTCGAAAATGAGTTAAAGCCAACAAAAATTGTTCGTTCACGGAGTGTTGCAAAAAAAATGGTGGTCACGTTTGTCTCCAAAACCGGCCATGTTACGACTATTCCTCTTGAGGGACAAAGAACGGTTAATGCAGAATGGTATGCTAGCATTTGTTTGCCACAGGTCGTTTCTGAACTCCGTAAAGAGAACTGCAACCACCGCATCATCCTCCATCACGACAATGCAAGTTCTCGCACCGCACACAGAACAAAAGAGTTTTTAGAGCAAGAAAACACAGAATTATTAGACCATCCGCCGTACAGCCCCGACCCAAGCCCTAATGATTTCTATACTTTCCTTAAAATAAAGAATAAATTGCGTGGACAGAGATTTTCATCACCTGAAGAAGCTGTGGACGCCTACAAAACGGCCATTTTGGAGACCCCAACTTCCGAATGGAATGGTTGCTTCAATGATTGGTTCCATTGTATGGAAAAATGTGTCAAATTTCGCGGAGAATACTTCGAAAAGCAATAAATACATTTTTAAATAGTAATGTTGTATCACTTCCTTGATTCCCGAAATTTTCAGTGCCTCGTAGCTTATTCTTACTTTTCTAAAAATTGCAAACGCCTTCAGAATTTTGTCAACTGTTCATATTACGAATTAATCACATTTTTGCTTTAAGAATTCATTATACAAGTAACTTTCAAAGGATATGAATTTCATGCACGCGAGCCGAGAACGCTCTCTCATGCGATACGCCCTCAAGCATACTCGACATTTTGGCCTCGACGAGAATCTCTACGAGCAAGCTCTGCAAGCGAAAATGGGTTTTGTAATTAAACTTAAAAAAAAATAAAACCTCAAGAAATTCTTAACGACGACGTAATTTTCACGTACTTTATAGCTTCCGAAGTGCTAAGGCATCGTGTATAGTGTATGAAAGAATAAAGCTCCGACTTTGAAAGTTATGTAGAATTTTTAATAAGTTATGTAGATTTTTTAAATCTATTTAATCTATATATAATAATATCTAAAGGTATACCTTTTAAAGTTATTTAACCCTTGCAATATCACAAGCTCAAGGTTAATGAAAAAAGAATCTCTTCTAAATAGTTTAAAAATAAATTAAATATAAAAGCTAACAACTTCAACCCTTATATTCCCACCTTATTTTTTACGTGATAGAGCCATGCTGCAGCTATATAGTGGTTGCAGCACGAATGGGTCGGCTCGACCGGGGAAGGATCACGCTCTCACAGAATACTAGCGTAAAATAGCAGCTTAACACTGCTGTGTTTCGTATGGTTAGTGTAGAGAACCGGAGACCCTTTTTACTGGAAACTAGACATTCCATCTCAGTCCTCAGGGGTGACAACGCATCTGCATTTTGATTCTTAATAAAGGATAAATGAAGATGTCTATGGGTCACGTAGCATCAGGTTGACTCAGTGCTCGTTTGACACACTTATTCTATAAAAAAAAGTCCTAAGGAAATTTTACTTTAAATAAAAAATTAAAAAAAAGAAACATTACAATCTGTCTAAAACTGGAGTCGTTTCGAAGAATCTTTCAGACTAAAAATAATGTATCTTGTCGTATGACACACACAATCACAATATGAACTTGTATGTACAAGCAATTTTTGCACAGTAAGTGTTACGTGCGCCAAATTTAGCAATTTATAACACCATTTTTTCACATTTTTTGACAATGGTAGAGCCACGCGGCAGCTTTTGCTGTCACACGGATGGGCCGGCTCGAACCGAGGTGGTACCACGACCTCACAGAATACCAGAGTGAAGTAGAGGTTTACCTCTGTGTTCCGCTTGGTAAACTTGGTGCGTCAAAATTCCGCTCGCGACTAATACTGCTCGGGGCAAGCGGAGCAATAGGACCTTTCTTAGGATAGAAGCTTTCACGTTATCCGTGAATTTTTGCAATATCAGGGGCTTCATTCCAACCTTAACGCTGTCCATTACCATCTAGAGACGGCGAAGCTGACTTTACTCTTTTTAACCGAGACTCAGGTGTCCTCTCTGGCGGATACTTCATATCTCTCCTACCCGGGGTACAAATTTGAACACTCCTTTGTGCCCCGGGCTGGAGTTTGCATATACGTCAGAGAGAAAATCTGTTTTCGACGCCTCAGCAGTCTTGAAGGTACGGACCTGTCCATCCTATGGCTGCGCGTAGACAGCGACGATCATCCCCGCGTCTACGGGTGCCTCTATAGGTCCTATAGCGGTAATGCTAATACAGACCGACTCATCAACCACTCCGTGCTACAACAGATTTTATCCGCAGAGATCGTGATACTCGGTGGTTTTAACGCCCACCACGCTGAAGGGCTTAGTTCCCGTTTAACCGATCATGCGAGTAGATCTGTGTATGACCTTGCCTTGGCATATGGTCTAACACAACTAGTTACTTCGCCTACGCGGATCCCAGATGTGGAGGATCATGTACCTTCCCTGTTGGACCTTCTGCTAACCTCTCATCCGGACGGATATCAGGTCTCCGTCGATGCCCCTCTGGGCTCTTCGGACCATTGTCTGATCCGGAGTACGGTGCCACTCACGCTCCCATCGCAGTTGCGATCTGCAGCTTGCCGCCGTGTTTGGCACTATAGGTCGGCCGATTGGGACGGGATGCAATCTTTTTTTCCATCCTACCTTTGGTGGCGGGTTTGCTTCTTGCCGGAAGATCCCAGCGTTGTTATCGATTCTGTTGCTGATGTGGTACTTCAGGGTATGGAACTTTTTATTCCATCGTCTTTGGTGCCCATCGGAGGCAGATCCCAGCCATGGTTAGGTCGCTCTTATAAATAGCATAAAACTATAAGCAGGAGTGCTACCGGGCTTGGGCTAACGCATCAACGTCCCAGGATGTAAACACCAGAGCTCTTAAAAAGAAGTATAATTCCGCCTCCAGGTCCTTCAAAAGTGTCATTGCCAAGGCAAAGTTAGAGCACATCGGCAGAATTGGCGAGAAACTAGTTCACCTCCCTTTGAGAACACGTGCATTCTGGTCTCTCGCCAAGGCTGTCCAAGGGAACTTCTGTCAGCCATCTCTGCAAAGGGTGGACGACTCACTGGTCCATGACGCAAAGGGGAAAGCCGATCTGCTAGGCTCTCTTTTTGCTTCCAACTCGACTCTAGATGACGGGGGGAACACACCGCCGACCATCCCGCGATGTGAGTGCTCCATGCCGGTTGTGCGATTTACACAGCGCTCGGTTCGCAAAGCACTCTTCTCCCTGGACGTCAGCAAGTCGAGTGGGCCCGATGGAGTCCCTCCCATTGTGCTGAAGACGTGTGCTCCGGAGATGGCACCGGATTTAACGCGTCTTTTCCGGTACTCCTACTCCCAAGGCGTAGTCCCGAATTCATGGAAGACAGCTTTGGTGCACCCGATTCTTAAAGAAGGCGACCGCTCAGATCCGTCCAACTACCGGCCTATCGCTATCACCTCCTTGTTCTCCAAAGTAATGGAAACCATTATTAACAGTCAGCTCATGCGGTACCTTGAGAATCACCAGCTGATTATTGCCCGCCAGTACGGTTTCCATCGAGGTCGCTTAGCTGGTGATCTTCTAGGTTACCTAACTCATAGATGGGTGGAGGCAGTGGAGTCCAAGGGGGAGGCGTTGGCCGTTAGTTTGGACATTGCGAAGCCCTTCGATCGGGTTTGGCACAAAGCGCTTCTTTCGAAACTTCCTATGGGCTTCCCGAGAAATTGTGCAATTGTATCGCCAGTTTTCTTGCAGATCGGAGCATCAAGGTCGTAGTATACGGTGCATACTCCGATTACAAGCCCATTAACGCTGGTGTTCCACAAGGCTGCGTGCTACCACCAACGCAGTTTCTTCTACATATCAATGATATGTTGCAAACCAGTAACATTCATTGCTATGCAGATGACAGTACTTGTGATGCTTTATACACCGGCCGTGCCAATATTTCTCGGGAAAACGTAGCTGAGTACCGGAACAAACTTCTGTCTGAAGTCGAGACGTTGTTGAACAAAGTCTCAGACTGGGGGCGACTAAATCTAGTCCACTTCAAACCCCAGAAGACACAAGTTTGCGCGTTTACGGCTAAAAAGAATCCCTTTGTCGTATCTCCTCAGTTTCAAGGCACTCCCATTCTTGCCTCAGACAGTATCGGTATCATCGTTGTCGACATATCGAGTGACGTGCAGTTTAGTGGTCACTTGGAAGAGAAGGCGAAATTGGCCTCTAAAAAGCTTGGCGTGCTCAGCAGAGCGGGACAGTATTTCGCAGGTTTGGCCTCACATGGAATACTGTTCCCATCTCTGGGCAGAGGCTCCCCAGTGCCAGCTCCTTCCACTTGACCGCATCCAGCGCAGAGCGGTTCGAATCATCGACGACCGAGTTCTTTCCGATCGGCTTAACTCACTGGCACTGCATAGAGATGTTGCATCTCTTTGTGTATTTTATCGCATCTACCACGGGGAGTGCTCTGAGGAATTGTTCGGACTAATTCCAGCCGCTCAATTTCACCACATCACATCACATCGCGACAAAACTGGCGATACCATCCATATCACCTGGATGATTGGCGGTCAACCACTGCGCGATTTAGAAGAAGTTTTCTCCCTCGCACAACTTCCTTGTGGAATCGATTATCACCAGCGATTTTTCCGGACCGATATGACTTAGGGACCTTCAAGAAAAGAGCCTACTCTTTTTAAAAGGCCGGCAACGCATCTGCGATTCCCCTGGTGTTGCAGTTGTTCATGGTTGGTGGTAGTCACTTACCATCAGGTGAGACGCATGCTCGTTTGCCCCCTCTTCTATAAAAAAAACCAAAACAATTTTTGCATACCTAATATTTTTGGTTCATTCTGCAATCTACACCTACTCGTTATTCCTTCATACATTCATAACAACCCGTCAAAAGTCCACTGCTAAACAATCTTAGATGGTCTCGTGGGGGATTTTCCCATAGTTGCCACGCATGGCGATCGGGTAGACAAGCACGGTTTTTTTTTTAATTATTTTCAATTATTATTATCAGAAAGACACTGCTATCTACCTCCTGTTTCTGTTTCCCTGTTGCCGCTTTCTATAACAACGATATATTTTATGCGATAGTAGATTCTTATAAGTCGTGCAATGGCGGTGTAATTCCTCTTACCTACTAAACGTACGCATCGTACCTCCTCGTATATATGAGTATTTCTCAATGTTCTGCCTCGTAGGCCTAGTGATCGTAAGCTTGACTGATGATCACGCGGTCCAGGGTTCTAATCCCGGATCGGGCCAAAATTAGTTACTGGGTTTACTTGTCTAGAACTTCTCAGTAGCAGCCCGGAAGTAGTTGGCGGTAATTCCCCGCCGCGCATCGGTAGCACGTAGAGCCGTTGATCCTGCGCCTCATCTCAATCCGGTCGTGGCGAATTGCCGCCTCATCGAACTATGAATGTGAGGGAATAGAGAGTGCACCTATACGTTTGTACATTATTATGGTGTAATATTTTCTTGCGCATTGTTTAACCTCTATTAAGAGTGGCTGCCATGACTGAAATTCAATATATAGGACATAATTTCTCATTGTTTATTCGGATATATATAATGATATATATATAATAATGATAAATTGAAGATGGGCCAAATTAAGATTCTTAAACGATGAGTTAATCGCAGATATTTGGATGTGTAAGAAGCTAGAGAGGTGTGTCAGGATCATGCCAAATGGAAATCTGTAGTTTCTGCCCATCTCTCTGAATGACAACCATATGCATTTATGCACTTATGTACGAGATAAAATAGCAGCTTAAAGCTGTGTTTCGTTCGTGTAGTGAGTGTAAAGAACCAGAGACCATTTTTACTGGAAACCAAGTTGGGGTGAAGAATTCTATCTTAGTCTTCAGGGGTGATAATGGTTTTGCATTTTGATTTTTAACTGAGAGTAGATGTAAATGTCTATGGGCCACAGAATCCACCTATAATCAGGTGGGCTGTGTTTGTTTGTTATTCTATAAAAAAATAACAAAGACAATTTTTCCATTAGAAACAAAAACCATTCAGATAATTAAAATGTTACTAGCTATTCAATTCTACAAATTAATTTGGATATGCATTCAGATCTGTTTCATAAACCGAATTCAAATGGCGTCTTTTTGCAACAACTTATTGCTTCTATTGAAACATTTGTTCCATTCTACATTTTGCACGATATGCAATGTTATGCCGTTTCTCTTAAACATAAGGCTCATATTCCTACAATATGATTACAGTTATGCAAATTACATTAGTTACGAAGGAATTGCAGTTGCCTAATTTTTTTTTATCTGAAATGATAAACGTACTTAAAGTACACCTGATGGGTAAGTTCTTACTGCAGTCCATGTACACCTGCAGCTTACTTCAAACAAAGAAGCCTTTAGATACATTGTCACTTCCCAGGATTAAGACGGAATGCCCCACAGACTGCAATTGTACTGGCGCTCTATACACTTCTAGCGATAGAATCGGTAAGAGTGACCTGCTCAGACGAACGTCTATGTAAAAAATAATTCCTACCATCTTATCTCTTACGGATTTTAGGTACTGCTCTATAAAACCTTTGTTTAAGGTGTGAAATCACTTACGCGCATATTTACACCATTTTATGGTATACATGTGCTCAATTGCATATAAAAATAGAAAATAACAAGTTACGACACGCCTACACATTTAAAGGTAAGCAGAAATATGGAGTGATCTCGTCTATATGAGACACGACAGTTTCTATGTGTTTGACTAAATTGCAACAAAATTTTCCACAGAGATATCAACCTTAAAGCTTAAATTATTTCATAAATAATGACTTAAGGTAACGGTTTAGTGATAGCCGATATAGTTTAGGAGTTAAAAGTTCGCTTATTTTGTGACAGAAACAAGCTACGCCTATTATTGTTGTTGTCCTGGCTTGCCTTCCTTACTTTTATGTTACATCCTTCCTTCCAATTATATGCAAACAAAACTTATGGCGCCATCTGTTGGCCTACAACAGTGGTACAGTGGTAACAGTGGTAGAGCCACGCGGCAGCTTTGCTGTCGCACGGATGGGCCGGCTCGAACCGGGGTGGTACCACGACCTCACAGAATACCAGCGTGAAGTAGAGGTTTACCTCTGCGTTTCGCTTGGTGAGTGCAGGTGGCCGGAGGCCCTTTTTACTGGAAATGAGGTATTCCATCTCAGTCCTCACGGGTGACAACGCATCTACATCTTGATTTGTAATAGAGGATAGATGTAGATGTCTATGGGCCGCAGCAACCACTTACCATCAGGTGGACTGTGTGCTCGTTTGTCACCCTTATCCTATAAAAAAAAAATAAAAAAAAAAATAAGAGCGTCTGAAAAAGAAGTCGACGCGATCGATACCCACATGTAATTAAGATCTCAAGACAAACAGAATCGGTAATAGCTGTTCTTGTCTAAACCTTCCAAAATAAAATCAATGTAATTAAGCGTTATTGAGTGTGCCGTGTCGACCCAGCTGTGTGAATAGACTATATAATCACGTAGGAGTGTGGTCAAGGAAGACCGAAGCCTTCCACATCCGAAGATATAATTAGAAGAACCCTTCAAGAAAAGAGCTTACACCTTTCTAAAAGGTCGGCAACGCATCTGCAATTCCCCTGGTGTTGCGGTTGTTCATGGGCGGCGGTAGTCACTTACCATCAGGTGAGCCACATGCTCGTTTGCCCCCTATTCCATTAAAAAAAGCCACCTTGAAGCTGATCGCCACCGCCGCTAACCGTGAGTTTACCTACTTCATTTATCCTTCCTGGTGGGCCAGACTAATTTTCTTCTCGTTTAGTGTCGCGATTACGAAAACAAACACGGACAAACAAACACGGACACACAAAAACGGAGTTCGATCCGCGCATTTTCTATTCTAACTGTTAACAGTTGTAGTGCGAGTGGGATGTGAAGGATCACGCGTAAAATAGCAGCTTAATACTGCTGTGTTTTGTACGGTGAGTATGGAACTGGATACAATTTTCACTGGGAACTAGGCATTCTATGTTAGTCCTAAGGGATGACAGCTCATCTACATTTCGATTCTTAATCGAGAATAAGTGTAGATGTCTATGGGCCACAGCATATACTTACCATAAGGTGGACTGTGTGCTCGAATGTCACCCTTATGCATATGCATAAAACAGCAGTGTAAGCACTGCTATTTTGCGGCAGAAATAGGTACAAATCTCTTAGGTAGATATGGACCCCTCTCGACTTGTAATCCTTGATTATAATTAAAGATATTATATATATTATTTGTATAATAATAAAAATTATTATTGACACTAGGATAAAAATATTAAGTTATTATGTTGTCATCGGTCCTTCATACGATTGCAAAATTTTATAGACGACCGATTTGTCATCTACAAATTGGTGAAGATCATATAAAAATATTTCATAACATAGCCAGATACACGCGAAACTAATGAAAGCGTTTTAAAGACAAATGAAGTGTGATAAAAGTGAGATATTTATATTCTTGTCTTCTATTAGTAATTTAATTTAAGTGTACTTTCTTAATGTAACAAATGCCGACCATAAAATATTTCAAGATTGCATAGGTACCTATATTGAAATTCCACATTAGTCACAATTGCTCATTAACAATGTTTAAAACGTTTTTATAATGTATGCAATGGCCACATGTGTTGACTTGCAAAATCTATTTTATGTTAGTTATCCTGTCTTATATCTATGGTGAATTCTCATTACATCCAAACGCATCAACAATTGCAACAAGCAACTACTACAACATTTTAACACACACGCCGTTAACTCTAACATAACGTGAGGCACAGCTACCGATATGGAAGACAGATCCAACCTCAAAGCTTGCATTATCAGTATAATTAGGATTCGTTGTTGTGTTTCCATTTGTATTAACTGTCACACTCACTTCTGTTTGATTATTTCTTCCTTCCATAGCGTTGTCTAGAAAAGTGGCGGAATTAGTGCTTTGAATTTGTATGGCAGATACCCTAGATAGAGTATCACCGCTTTCTGTGGCTTGTGACGTGGCAAGCCCTCGTCCGTTTATTTGCACTACCGTCAGCAGAAGCGCAATAATAAATCCAGTCATGATCGTGTCGATTTCCAAAAACTGTCGGGACAAAGGATATGAACTGTAATGATTTTCTATAGTGTAATTAACGAATAAGAAAAACATAACAGAGTGTTATTCAGTAATCGGCTCGGAGCTTTAAAAAGGATTACTACACGGTGACTGTGAAATTATGATTTTTGCACTTAAGGCCAAGATGAAAACAATATTGTCGTAAATGGTGGTATTGCTTCTACATATACAATACATATAGCCATATAAATAAAATAAAATAAATGACATCTTTTTAGACTTTAAAAAAAATCGGAGTTTTAATTCTTCCATACACCAGTAGTTCTGTGTTACTTGTCTTAGTCTTAGCTCCGAACTTCAGAAGCTATTTAAATAAGTGAAAACTATTTCATTATTTTAGTTATTTGAAGCTAGATTTACTTTTTTTACACTTTTATGAGGATTAAGTAATATCTACGAGTATATTAATAAATAAGTAAGCCATTAGGTAAACCACCAGTAAGTATTTAATCGACATTCGTAAAATATTTATATACAAGATTCATTCATAATTTTTCAACCTTAAGAGGTGCAATTTTTTCTCCTGTTTTAATGTATACCTTTTTTATTCTCATTTATAATCATTACAGCCTTTCATAAGTCCACTGCTGAACATAGGCCTCCCCCAAGGAATGCCACAAAGCACGGTCCTGAGCCACCTGCATCCATCGACTTCCTGCATGTCTTACCAGGTTGTCACTCCATCTCGTGGGGGGTCGCCCTACACTTCGCCTACCGGTACGAGGCTGCCACTCGAGAACCTTTCTTCCCCATCGGTTGTCGGTTCTTCGAGCTATATGGCCGGCCCACTGCCACTTCAGCTTACTAATCCGTTGGGCTATATCGGTTACTCTAGTTCTACTGCGGATATCCTCATTCCTAAGTTTATCACGCAGAGAAACTCCGAGCATAGCCCTCTCCATAGCTCGCTGAGCGACCTTGAGCTTCCTCATACGGCCAGCTGTGAAGGACCACGTCTCAGTTCCGTATGTCATCACTGGCAACACGCACTGGTTGTACAATTTCGTTTTAAGGTTTTGAGGTATGTCTGACGAGAAGATGTGTCGTAGCTTCCCGAACGCTGCCCAGCCGAGTTGAATCCGTCGATTGACCTCTCGGTCGAAGTTGGACTTACCTAGTCGGACTATTTGTCCCAGGTAAACATACTCGTCAACAACTTCAAGCTTAGTGCTCCCAACAACTACCGGCATAGGTGTGACATGTACATTAAACATAATCTTTGTTTTGTCCATTTTTCTCATTTATTCTCATTTATAAAGTAAGCCATAAAAAAATACAATCAGTTTAATATTAACGTATACATCGCGTAGGTAGCATTAATAAAAAAACATAGTAACTGTCGAATTGTGAACCTCCTGTCGTTTTCAAGTCAACTAAAATGGAAGTAGCAGGATTTTATTATAAACTACATAGGTACGTAGTAGGTAATAAGTTATTATATTTACGTGGGATAAAACGCCTGACTAATTGAGTCTTACTTTAACTGAGAGGTTAATCGAAGGATACAACTCGGCTGGGCGGCGTTCGGGAAATTACGACACATCTTCTCGTCAGGTATACCTCAAAACTTGAAAACGAGATTGTACAACCAGTGTGTGTTGTTAGTAATGATTTATGGATCTGACACGTGGTCCTTCACTGCTGGAGGTATGAGGAAGCTCAAGATCGCTCAGCAAGCTGTGGAGAGGGCTATACTCGGGGTTTCTCTGCATTATAAACTTAGAAATGAAGATATCCGCAGTAGAACCAGAGTGACCGACACAGGCCAACGGATTAGTAGCTGAAGCGGTAATGATCCTGCCATATATCTCGAAGAACCGACAACCGGTGGGGAAAAATGTTATCGAGTTATAGCCTCGTACCGGTAGGCGAAGTGTGGGGGACCCCGCAATAGATGGAGTGGTGACGTTGAAAATCATGCAGGAAGTCGATGGATGCAGGTGGTTCAATTCTGTGTCTTGTGGCATTCCATGGGGGAGGCCTTTATTCAGCAGTTGACTTGTGAAAGGTTGTAATGATGATGATGATGATATAATTATTACTAAATACAAAATAGAGCCGTGGTAGCTCAGATGGTTAGCGCTCGTTGTAAGTTTCACAGTACGCGAGTAACCCGGGTTCGATCCCTGCCGGCACCAATGAAATTGCTAATTTCAATTTTAAGTGCTGAATTACCACGTGCTCGGCGGTGAAGGAAAACATCGTGAGGAAACCTGCATGTCTGAGAAATAGAAAAAAATATCTCGAAGACGTGTGAAGCTCGCCAAATTGCATTGGGGCACCGCAGCGGACATTTCCTTGCCCTAAAACCCTCTCAGAAATGGAGGAGGCCTGTGCCCAGCAGTGACACGTATATAGGCTGCTACTTTACTTTTACTTTTTTTAATTACAAAATGATACATAACTTCTTTCCCTTTATTAAATAAAGCAGGATTGATATTTTGTAATTAGTAACATAAAATTAGTTGTAAAAATTAGTTATGACATTTATTAAAAATTGCATGCGTATATCTCTAATTTCATACTGCATTTATTATTTACGTAAAGGAAAATGCATTCGCTACGTGCGATTTTTAAATAATGCCCAATCACTAAGTGCAAAGCGGGAATTATTTAAAATTGCGCATAGTGCGAATGTATTTTGACTAGAGCCCAATGACTTCATCAATCTTACTTAGCGGTACCATGTAGCGACATCTATGGAAATGTATTAAATAAAGAACGATGTATTTAGCGCGTCAAATTTTCATATCGATATACATCGCAACCGCTTCCGTAGATAGATAATAGATGGCGCTAGAGTAGTCAAGTGAGCTCGGCCACGGTCCGTATTGCTTTGTAAGAGAGATTTGAGAATAACGGGCTAGATCGTGACGCGAAAACACAGTGGTAATTAAACAAAAAAGTGACTTTCAATAAGTATTATTTATAATCTATATTGAATAAAAAGGTTTCTGTTTCTGTATAATTATGAATAATACACGAGTCACGAACTCATCCGAATGACGTACGATGTTCCACGAACACGGAGTTTCGGCTCCGCCGAAGGTTCGGAGATTTTTTTCCCGAAACCGAAACTGTTACCGAAACTAGCTTTTTTGCCGAAACTTGCCGAAACCGAAACCGAAACCGAACCTTCGGTCGGTCACTAAATTTTTCTTAATTGAGGATAAATGTAGATGTCTATGGGCCACAGCATCCACTTACCATCAGGTGGACTGTGTGCTCGTTTGTCTATAAAAAAATCATATATATACTTAATTATAATATACTGCTTTTTTTAAATTTTTGATTCTTTCTTTCATAAATCTTATTGCACCTTCGAAATAGTTTTTCTGCTTTCTTATATGTTGACGGATAGAGAACGCCTTATGGCTTTAAGTCCGCTTTTGTACTTTTTTATGCAGAAAAGATTAAATAAATAATAAATCAATTTCTATGTACGCGAGCAACTCTAGATCGATATACAATAACACAATTGAAATTGATAATTGCAACTCCAAGTGTTAAAGTTGGTAAAAATTACCCTGATTACATCCGCATAATGAAATAAAATAATGTGTTTTACCTAGTATGAAGGGCACCTCCCGCCGTTCATCAATTGCGTGCACTATCCCCGTCACCACCTTATCCCAGCCCCACTACTCCAACACCACTAAACTAGGAAAGACACTACCGTCGATAATATGAGACGGTAGTGACACTTTAATTTTACCAACTATAATATAATGGATTTTCGCAAAGGAAAGCTTGGTTCCATTAATTAAAATAAGTGTTGGTTTACCACGAGCTCAGGGTACGCGGTAGGTACGCACGAGGTAAAGGAAAACGTCCTTAGAAAACCTGTATGTAGTAAGAAACAAAATATTTTGCAAATATGTAAGCTCACTGACACGCACTGGAACTACTCGGTTTACTAATTGGTCCCAAACCCTCTCATTTGTAGGAAAATTATGGAGCAATTTGTAAATCGAGTTTTCTTTTGTTTTAATTTTCGTTCGTCCTTCTGTCACAAACGATAATTCAAGAAACAATTGTTAAATAATTGTTTTGAAAGTTCATAATTTAATACAAACTAAGCATCAGCGGCGCAAGTCGTCTGGCTCTCCGATTGGCATCCGCCTGCCAATCATGACAGTTAAGGGAAACCCTGCCTACAACGGGAAAAGTTTCGTAAAGTTCGACTAAAGAGTCACGGAGAATTGACCGTAACTTAACACGCAATACATTTAGGCCGCAGAACCCGTCTAGTGGTATATATAGAAGTCTTTGACGGCTCTACAACGTATAAGTGATAATAACATAATTTCATTAAAAAATTCAAAAGAATTTAATTCATAAAAAATTATGCCAAGCACTTGAGTTTTATAGCGCAGCGGCTTGCTTAAAGAGGTTAAGTAACACTTCGCGCTACGTGCTTGATGAGTGACCGATTTAGTAGTTCTCATTTTCAAGCGGCGTCGTACTTCAGAACTCGAGCCTTGGTTCCGGTTACAATTATAGGTCTTTGACAGAAAAGTTGAAGCGATAAAAAAGTGAAACAATATAGCGATCTATTTTTAATTTAAAATTTGAATGTTTATTAAAAATTTGACTGAGTAAATAGCACAAATATGCGTCTATAAGAGATGTCAATTATTTTTTTATATAATAAAAAACGTTATCTCCACACTAGGATTTTCTCCTGTATCATGGAGGCAGTTTACATACATAAATTTCACAAGTACAAACATCCAAACACGGAACAATTATTTGTAGGTCGTCCAAATACTTGTTCCGTGCGGGATTCGAACCCGCGGCCCTTAGCGCAGCAACTCATTGCTAAGCCACTGCGCCATGGAGGCATCAAATTATATGTAACTTTGCTGTAGAGACTACCGTAGCAGTGAAAGAAAATCCAGTGCCACATAGTGCAGTGGCGACGTAAGAAGCAGAAAACTGGAACAAGAGATGGACAGCAGCATCTTCCAAATAACAGCCCAACATTATAGAAGCGGTTGCCAACTCACCTACTTAGAGTAACTTCGTCATAATAACTGCTGCAACCCAACGAATCAGTAAGCTGATATGGCAATGGATCGCAATATAGCTCGAACAATATGTACTCGTAATTTGTTAGTTTGTATATAAAACATAATATTTTTTATATTATTTATATGTTGGTACGTATGTTAGTGATCGTATAACTTGATGAACTTACCGTGTAACTGATGTGTAAATGGTTTGCCTCTTCAAGTTGTCATCTGTTTTTTATAGGATAGGGTGACAAACGATCACACTCTCCACCTGATGGTAAGTGGTTGCTGTGACCCATAGACATCTACATCTATCCTCAATAAAGAATCAATATGCAGATGCGTCGTCGCCCCTGAGGACTAAGATGGAATGCCTCTTTTCCAGTAAAAAGGGTCTCCGGTTCTCTACACTCACCATACGAAACACAGCAGCATCGAGCTGCTATTCCACCCTGGTTTTCTGTTGCTGGTCCTTCCCCGGACGAGCTGACCCATTTATGGTACAATATTTATATAGCTGCGGCGAGATTCTACCATAAATAACATATTTGTTTTTTTATACTTTTTATTCTGTACAATAATAAAAGGCATTGTCTTGCAGTTTGATTCCTGCAGGCAAAACTACTTGTTAATAAAATCTGGAGCTTAGTCTTGTTCCACAATACATGTCCACTTGGCACATTTTCTTACTTTTGCAAATCGTTTTGTCAACTTACTTCAAAAAGAAGGAGAGGTTATCAATTAGTCGGGACTTTTTTATACATATATATATATATGTACACAGATTACTCGAAGGCGATTGAACCAATTTGAAAAATTCTTTTTTTGTTTCAAAGGGTATACTTCAAATGTGGTCCAATTTAAATTTAACTGAAATCGTTCAAGCGATTTTAAAAAAATCAAAATTTAAAAAATTGAAGTCGGCTGTACAAAATGTTTAATTTCACCACTTGTATAAAACATTACTGTTTCCAATTATGCGCTTTAGCCATTATTATGGACAGAAGTGGACTGTATTGACTAATTGACTGACTGATGTTGAGGTATACTACGCTAGGGACTGCTTAAAGAAAAGGTGGTACTGTAGACTATACTGTATTAAACTATTTACAAATGCGGCTTTCACTAATTAACTATATACACAGAAGGGAGTCTACAATGCAGTATAAATTCTTCTCTCTTGATGGTTTCTCTTGAGGTTTCTTCTCTTGTTGTCTTCGAGTGCCGCTTCCGAAATGAACAGCTCACAGACCAGAACGCCCTTCTTATATCTCGCAAGAGAGCGTCTCGGTGTGTGAGTAGCGACGTGATGCGATGCCGCGCGCTTATTGGTCGGCGACATCGCGTGATCTGTCGCCGGTGTGCGGGGTGCGCGGGGCGCAACGGGGTATGAAGGGGCGACGGCTCCCCTCGCCGTCCGTAACAACCATATTAACATATTAACTAATAAAATTTAAATTTTATAGTTAAACGTTACACTAGGATTTTCTCCTGTATCATGGAGACATTTGACATACATATTTTTCACAAGGACATACCGCACCCTTAGAATTATACAGACCCAATACGAAATTTTGATATTTTGACTTTCCGCCACAGAACGACCTAAAATGATCATCTGCATCGACTTTAATTAAAACAATGACCGATTTATGAGTAGAAAAGGACAAACACAATTTAGGTCTTTATCGCTCGGCCCCTGTTCCCCGCGCCCTCTCGGGTTTCGAGTGACGCAATCAGTAATGTGCCACGCGTCATAAGTGAAAGTCGCTAAGTGTTTGTTTTTGTGGAGACCTAATCCGGATTCAGTCTTTACATTACTGAAAAATAAGGTATGTACACGTTACTTTTTTGATAAAATAAAGACCCATTTTGTAATAAGTCCATGTTATAGCAAAAATGTTAATTCTGTACAAGACTTATTATTGTTTAAGTCCATCTTTAACTGAAAATATATTACAATTAAAGACTCAATCATACTTTGGTCGTTATAATTATAAAATACTGTGCATTATAAAAACTTATTCGTGATTACGGCTTTCTTGTAATAATAGTTATAGTTTTTAAAAGTCGTATTTATTGAAATGTCTATCTGGTAATGAAATTGTTTTGTTTCTTCTATTGAATGTGACAGTTTTAGTTCATTTTTTTTACATTTTAGGTGAAATAAGTCAAAACATGAAGAGAAGAGTAGATTATATTTTAGAAAAAGTCAATTTCAACAGTAAAAACCAGGTAAAGATACTTTTGTTCGTATTATTATTCTAGTTTTTACCAAAACAGTAATTATTTTATGCAATAACCTTCTTAATACCCTTATTTCTAGGCACATGCTAATAATAATACGGAAACATCACAAAATTACCAAGATAACTGTGTTCGTATGGTATGTACCTTGGTAATATATTTGAAACAGATTGGTGTTAAATTGATGGATATCAAAAATTAAAATATTATATTTTCAGACTGACACAAACAAAGAAAAAAATATTCTGCCATTTAATTCATCTTGTGAGGAGTATCCAGATAAATTATCATTGAACCAGATGGACCAAATTGTTGCAGAGGTAAATTCACACATCAATAGTGTCAATAGATATTATTTTATTGTATTAACATCAGAACTTAAAACTATTCGCGGTATAGAAAAAGTTTGGACTTACGTGGGTAAAATCGTAAAGAACAGCTGCTAGTATTAGGTAGTTATCAAACAGTTTCATCAAGGTAGACGTTGTGTGTACTTTGACTTTTATATTGACATAATTTAATCCAATTTTTATTTGTTAAAAATTTACTTTCAGGTCATCCCCGAAACAAATAATAAATCGTTAACGGATAGCCCTTCCATAATAGAAAACTCTCCAAACCGATCCATTCCATACTTTGACCCAAAGGTGCTTTGTGTAGCTGACACCAACAAGGTGGGTTTTCAATTGACAATTTAAATATTATGTTGTTTATTTCTTCTTCTATTTAAATGAAATAATATTATTTCCAGCTACAAACGAAAACGCAAATCCAGGAATTTACTATAGTTTTAGAACCAGAGTTGAACAATTCTGAACAGTCAGAAACAGAAACAGAAACAGAAACTTTTTTATTCAATATAGATTATAAATAATGCTTATTGAAAGTCACTCCTTTGTATAATTACCACTGGTTCGAAAAAAAAACCTCTGTCCTGGGAAGAACCAGCAAGAAACCCAGCGGGACTTTTTTTTTTAAAATAACAGCTTACAATCATGTATGTTACACAAATTAACAACACAACAAATTAGAAATAGCTTGGTAGCGATCACCTCATTTCCAGGGGTTATTATCATCTATAAATTCTTTAATACTATAATAACCCTTTTTATACAAACTTAGTTTAATAAAGTTTTTGAACTTTGAGCAGGTCAAATTTTGTATATTTTCTGGAATTTTGTTGTAAAAGCGTATACATCGCCCCAAGAATGAATTACTGACTCGATGGAGTCGAGTAACCGGTACTACTAGCTTGTGTCTGTTCCTTGTATTTACAGAATGAATATCACTTATTTTTGTAAAACTACTTTTATTTTTGTGTACGTACATTACATTTTCATAAATGTATTGAGAGGCCAAAGTTAATATATTAATTTCCTTAAATTTTTGTCGCAGCGACTCTTTAGGCTTTAAATCATAAATTGCTCTTATGGCCCTCTTCTGTAAAACAAATATAATTTCAGTGTCAGCTGCGTGTCCCCATAGCAAAATACCATACGACATTATGCTATGGAAATAGCTAAAGTAAACTAGTCTAGCTGTTTCAACACTAGTTAGACTTCTAATCTTTTTTACGGCATATGCTGCAGAACTAAGTCTGCTTGCTAGTTTTGATATATGGGGGCTCCATTGAAGCTTCGCGTCTAGTGTGATTCCAAGAAAAATGGTGGTATCTACAAGACTCAGTTTCTCCCCATTTAAAATTACATTAGTATTTAATTGTTTGACATTTGGAGTCATAAATTTCATACATTTCGTTTTAGTGCCATTTCAATGCAAATTATTAACATTGAACCAATTTACTAATTTAGATACAGCATTATTTACTTCGTCATATTTTAGCAATTGTCGACTTAATTTGAAAATTAAAGAAGTGTCATCTGCAAATAATACTATATCATGGTTATCTCCTACTATGTAAGGTAAGTCATTAATGTATACAAGAAACAGAAAGGGGCCTAGAATTGAGCCTTGAGGCACGCCCATCTGTACCATCGACCCGGAAGAACTCATACTGTTAATGACAACTTTTTGCGTTCTCTTACTTAAATATGAAATAATTAATTTAAGAGCATCACTTCTTACACCGTAGTGTTTAAGTTTCCTGATTAATGTTTCATGGTGAACACAATCGAAGGCTTTGGATAGGTCACAAAATATACCCAAAGCATCTTGTGAATTCTCCCATGCATTAAATATATATTTAATCAGCTCAACACCGGCATCAGTTGTCGAGCGACCCCTTGTGAAACCAAATTGATTTTTATGAAGTAAATTATTTATATTAAAGAAATTTAACATTTGATGAAGAATATTTTTTTCAAAAATCTTACTAAGTGTTGGTAGTACAGAAATAGGTCTAAAATTAGCGGGGTCTAATGTACTACCAGATTTAAATAAAGGTATTACTTTACTATACTTCATTAAATCAGGAAACACACCAGATTCGATACTAGTATTAAAAATAGTAGCTAAATGAGGCGCGATTGTATCTATTATAGACGCAATAACTTTAACGGAAATCCCCCACAGATCCGCAGTTTTCTTAACATCAATAGTTTTAAAATATTTTACAATATATTTTGATGACACTTTATGAAATGTAAAATTCTTTGTACACGCATTTACATTTTGTTTAAGTAATGATTCGGCGACCGCAGGAGAAGAATTCAGTGACTTAGTGGTTAATATCGGAATATCAGTAAAATATTTCTCAAAAACCATTGCGACGTCCTGATCTGATTCGGTTAATTTGTTATTAACACTTAACTGGTAGTTTGAATTGCGAGAGTTAATCTTACCAGTTTCGCTATTAATTATACTCCATGTCATTTTAATTTTATTAGAAGCCGTCTTAATTTTGTTGCTCAAATGCAAAGACTTGGCTGTGGAGCACACCCTTTTAAATATTTTTGAATATTTTTTTACATATTCCCTAAATTCGACGCTATGATTATATGACCTTTCATGGTAAAGATCATATAACCTATGTCTGCTCTTATGGACTCCTACTGTCGCCCATTCATTAAATGACTTCCGACTGTTCAAGGAGAATGTCTTAGAAGTAAAAGTATTATTAAATTCATTGCAAATAAGCTTAAATAATGTTCCATACAAAAAATTTGGATCATTTTGGTATGTAAGTGATGGAAGTTTTTTCACTATGTTACTTCTAAATTTCTCCAAGCGACGTGCATTTACTGGAACAAACACAACTTTCTTATCTACTTGCTTTTAGTGAACATATGGTAACGAAACTACTTGTCCACAGTGATCAGAACTTAATTTTTGAATTATACATTTATGCAACGGCTTCACATTTGTAAAAATGTTATCTATACATGTTGCACTAGATTGAGCAATACGCGTTGGCTCTAAAAATAAATTAAAAAGACCATATGATTTAAACAATGATCTAAATTTAATATTGATTGAGGAAGCTTCTAGGAGATTGATGTTAAAGTCTCCACATATTACAACAGATTTATTCCGTTTATTAAGCTTAGCAAAAACTTCCTCCACAATTTTTTCAAAAGTATCGTATATAGAACATGGGGGTCTGTAGACGCTCACAACAATGAGGTGCTCAAACTCAACACATGCTATTTCTACAGTTCGCTCAACAGAGAGGCTCACAATATCTTTACGTTCTTTACATGACAATAATTTACTAGCTAATATTAAGGAGCCACCTCTTAAAACCGTTTCTTTATTGAAAGAACTGACCACCTGGTGATTACTGAAGTTAAACATTAAGTTATAAGCTTTTAACCAATGTTCAGTAATACATAAAATATGAATATTGTTGCTATTTAAGAACAACTCAATTTATAACTCTTTGCCTACCATGCCTTGTATATTTTGATGCACCAGGTGTATACAATTTTCATTATCATTCTGTGGAGTCATACAATTAAAGATTTGTAAGCTACATTCTAAATTATTTAAATTATTACAACTGCTAGAGATTACCTCTATTGTCTCATTTTCTAATTTAAATTACTTGGAACTGATTCCAAATTACATATTAAGTCATTACACTGCTCAAAAGGAGCAGATGTCTGTGTAGCCAAGTCCTTGGCTGAGTTAATATATAAACAATAAGATAGCACATTTGCTATCTGTCTTAAAATATATTTAGATAGGTAATACCTATCATTAGTCAAAAATTTCTTAAGTAAATTATTTATGTCTATTAAATTACATTTATTATTATAATTATAACAATTAAATGTCAAGTTTATATTATTATTACATGAAAAGTTATTCATTAATAAATTTAAATCATATCTTATTTTATTTTCCTGCGGCCAACCCTGTATGTAAGGCAATGTAAACAAGATAATTTTATGTACATTTAAATTATTAAGATTATCAATATATTTTAATAATTGATTTTTGTTTAGATTGCCTCTTCTCCCAACAAGAATTATTAATGTGCTATTAGGGCAAAATTTACTAGCTAAAACTTTATTCATTATATGACTAAAGTCACATGTACCTACTAATGAAAAAGAATACCCACCGTCAAAAAAGTCATATCGTGATTCGTCAACATCATCTGACAGTACTACTTCTTCTTCAAGTAGATCTTCATCATCGTCGTCGTCGTCTTCTGATGCTCACACCAATTTTGACAAAAATACATCAAATACCCATTTATCCATAGATGGGCCTTCCACATCCAACTTGACAGGTCAAGTTACACGCAAAAATACAAAGAATTACCATCAGTCACCCATTCATTCAAATGAAAGTGATGTAGACTTAAGTGACACAGACCCAACTTATACTCTTGATAGCTCTCGGTCTAGAAGAACTACTCGTATATCCAGCAGCAGTTCTTCGTCTTCAGCCAACACTGCCCTCGAATTGACTAAAACTTCCGAGACAACTAGAAAATCAAGAAAACGCATAAGAAATCCATCAAACTGGAAGCAAAATGTTGCAAAAATCTTTAGAAACACTGGAAAGGCCTATGTTTCATGTATCACTAAAAAGGAAGTATCGGCCCGTGTCATTAAAGATGCTTGTAAATGTAGACTTAAATGTCCAGAAAACGTCGTTGATGCAGACAGAAAAACATTCTTTGATAAATATTGGTCATTAGTCAACATAGAACTACAAAGATCTTTCATACGAAATTGCATAATTAGAAATTAAGCCAAAGTACAAATATAGTCAAATAAATAATAAATATATAAACGGGTTTGCTTCTCGCCGGAAGATCCCAGCGTTGTTGCCGATTCTGTTGCTGATGTGGTACTTCAGGGTATGGAACTTTTTATTCCATCCTCTGTGGTGCCCATCGGAGGCAGATCCCAGCCATGGTTTGGTCGCTCCTGCAAAATAGCATCACGCTATAAGCAGGAGTGCTACCAGGCCTGGGTTGACGCATCAACGTCTCGGGATGTAAACACCAGCGCACTTAAAAAGAAGTATAATTCCGCCTCCAGGTCCTTCAAAAGCGTCATTGCCAAGGAAAGGTCTGAGCACATCGGCAGAATTGGCGAGAAGCTAGTTCGCCTTCCTTCGGGAACCCGTGCATTCTGGTCTCTCGCCAAGGCTGTCCAAGGGAACTTCTGTCAGCCATCTCTTCCATCTCTGCACAGAGAGGACGACTCACTGGCCCATGCCGCAAAGGAGAAAGCCGATCTGTTGAGCTCTCTTTTTGCGTCCAACTCGACTCTAGATGACGGGGGGAACTCACCGCCGACCATCCCGCGATGTGAGTGCTCCATGCCGGATGTGCGATTTACACAGCGCTCTGTCCGCAAAGCACTCTTCTCCCTGGACGTCAGCAAGTCGAGTGGGCCCGATGGAGTCCCTCCCATTGTGCTGAAGACGTGTGCTCCGGAGTTGGCACCGGTTTTAACGCGTCTTTTCCGGTACTCCTACTCGCAAGGCGTAGTCCCGAATTCATGGAAGACAGCTTTGGTGCACCCGATCCCTAAAAAAGGCGACCGCTCAGACCCGTCCAACTATAGGCCTATCGCCATCACCTCCTTGTTCTCCAAAATAATGGAAGCCATTATAAACTGCCAGCTCATGAGGTACCTTGAGGATCACCAGCTGATTAGTGACCGCCAGTACGGTTTTCGTCGGGGTCGATCAGCTGGTGATCTTCTAGTCTACTTAACTCATAGATGGGCGGAGGCAGTAGAGTCCAAGGGGGAGGAATTAGCCGTTAGTTTGGAAGTGCGAAGGCCTTTGATCGGGTCTGGCACAAAGCGCTTCTTTCGAAGCTTCCTTCCTATGGGCTTCCCGAGAAATTGTGCAAATGGATCACCAGTTTCCTTGCTGATCGGAGCATCAAGGTCGTAGTAGACGGTGAATGCTCTGATTTCAAGCCTATCAACGCTGGTGTTCCACAAGGCTGCGTGCTATCACCAACGCTGTTTCTCCTGCAAATTGTAACGACCCCCCCCCCCCCCTTTCTCATCTCTTCACTCTTTCTATATATATTTATACCTTTATTTCTTTAGAATCTATTTCTATAAGTTATACAAGTATATCTAACTTACGTAACCAGTATATTAATCATACATTGATCTTTCTAAAGATTCAAATATAGGCCGTATAATAAATTTATGGCGTGATCGTCTTAGTTAGGACCCTTATTTACGTTGTGTTTGTATAGTAACTTAGTTCTTTTAGGTGTATCTTGGAAGAATGTATATTTGCGAGAGCAATCGAAAGCTGTTGGTAGTGTCTTATAAGCTAAAGAACCCCGTTCACGAAGACAGAGCTCAAATAAAAGTTAAGAACAATAAATTGTCCTTATTCCACTTGTATCAGGTTCACAACAGTCAATTCCTTATTAATTAATCCCTTCCCGCTTGGAAAAGGCTCACAATATTTATATCAAATACCAGATACAAGGGCTTCGCTCTTCCACATTAAAAAAAATGTGGAGGAGGTACACGGCTCCGCACACGCCGCGCACGGTGAGCGCCAAACATTTTAATGCGCTCCCCCCGAAGGGTACGCAAATTTGGGAACTGGACCGTAGTCCACAGCAAAATAACTGGCGAACCAGTAAAAGAGGACTTGGCCCCTTGATAGTGCGTAAGCACAAACATCGACCGAAGTCGCGCATGTCAATGCGTGTAAACGCCATACAGAATACGATCAAATCCAGCCACAGTGAATGTACGTCACACGGGTTAGGCAACAATAGGCACACTAGCCATAAAAAGCCGTCCGTGAGCGCCACCACCTGCCAGACCGCCGTTCCTGCAGACGTGATGTAAGTGTAAGGCATCACCACCAATTGCATGGTCAGCACGGCCAATTGGCCGTAGAGCGTGTCATGAGTCTACCGCTCACCTCAAGGGAATGGGGTCCCACGTTGCGCGGCTTTCGGCCGCAGCCTTGAGAGCCTCCTCAGATTCTCCCTCCAGCTACCACCCACATGAGGTTGACACATATGCTCCACCAACCAATACAATGGCAGATATAGCCAATAGGCAGTTATAAGATATTAGTAATAATTCGCCATCAGAAAGGGTTTGTGTCACTGACGTTGAGTATATGCATTTTTCGATCATGTTTGTCTCACCCACCAACAAGTTGCCTTCAATCTTTCAAAGGTGGGAACTTTATAGAGATATATTAATATGTTGTTATATAAAACATCATGGAGGGCAGACAGTCTGCAGCCCCGCTATGAAGGGACCCGACTTGGGCAAAGCTACTTAGGTTGTGAGTCAAACCACGACGCAAGGAGCGCCATTGAGAATAGCGACCCGCCAAACAACCATCGCAGAGATGCAATACTGTAGAACGCAACAAGCATCAATACGACTATCGTCGGGCTTACACCATCCCAAGGTCCCCCATACAGTCCCAGTAGACATCACCACCCGCATACCTCCATCGACCAGAACCACAAGATGCATCGAATCAGGTGCAGCACACCCGCAGATCCATCACAAGATGCAATACTGCAAGTAGCAATAAGCATCAATGCAACTATCATACGGATGGCGCCCCCTCACAACACACCCACATGATCCCTATCGACTTTGGTAACAAAATTGATAATGTTGTTAACTAAAAATACCACCAACGTATCATAGTAGCACGGTACTAAGACGTCAGTAGCCAAAACTCCACGTATCATAGCGCTATTGCACTAAGACATGAATTTGAGTATGCTTGCTGCACTTAAAAGTACTACCAAACACACTCACCCTAATCCGAAAGATAGCCGACGTATCATAACGCTATGCGTTAAGACGCCGCCACAAGCGGTAGGGTTGTGCGATGTCCACGGGCAAGTCGTATTGCTACAACAAACGCGCTTACCACCGGCACTAAGATGATATGTCAAGGACACATCGGTTAGCGAGTCCAAGTTTACCTCGGTCTCGGATGCTGTGAAACAATCTACACGCTACTATAATAATCCTTTTCAAGTCCCAATTCTTTCAATATAATGCTTTTACATATTTGAGACCTTCAACATATTTGCTTTATTTCATAGACCATACTATTGTATGTCTTATTTATATGGGACTTCAAGTCATAACTCTGCTATCATAATGCTTATGCATCATAAAGACCTTCTATATTAATGCTTTGGTTCGTTAGACCTTACTATCATAAGTCCCTAATATAGGACTAGTCATTGTGCAACACTAGTACTAGCAGTCGGTCAGCCGACCACCCCATATATATGTATAACCTTGGGTATGTGTCTCCGGCAACGCCCCTTATTATGGAGACCATTACAAGAACACTTTCATCAACTTAGAAATTTTCCGACTAATACAAGAACACCTTCTTCAACTTAGGAAAATTTTTATCCATTTTGTCTATTATATTACAAATGTTATTTATCTTTATTATTGTAATATAATCGACTTGTATTTATATAATTTAATATATTTTGAATATCTTAAACAAGATTTTAATAAATTTAGAGATTTTTTTAGAGACAATTTATGCGTTAACTATAATATTCAATATTCCCAATGAACATATTTGAACTTTATACTTAATTTTAAACATTTTAATTGTTTAAAATATAATTTCTAAGACATTTTTAAATGCCTTTACATTGAATTTAATTTTTATTTATTAATAATAATTATGAGGCGTCACAATATCAATGATATGTTGCTAACTGGTAGCATTCATTGCTATGCGGACGACAGCACTGGTGATGCCTTATATACCGGCCGTGCCAATATTTCTCGGGAAAACGTCGCCGAGTACCGGGACAAACTTGTGTCTGAAGTCGAGTCTTTGCTTAACAAAGTCTCGGATTGGGGGCGACTAAATCTAGTCCAGTTCAATCCCCAGAAGACACAAGTTTGCGCGTTTACCGCTAAAAAGAACCCCTTTGTCGTATCTCCTCAGTTTCAAGGCACTCCCCTTACTGCCTCAGCCAGTATCGGAATCCTTGGCGTCGACATATCGAATAGTGTGCAGTTTCGTGGTCACTTGGAAGGGAAGGCCAAATTGGCCTCTAAAAAGCTTGGCGTGCTCAGCAGAGCGAGACAGTATTTCATGCCGGCACATCGCTTGCAACTTTACAAAGCGCAAGTTCGGCCTCACATGGAATACTGTTCTCATCTCTGGGCCGGGGCACCCCAGTGCCAGCTCCTTCCACTTGACCGCATCTAGCGCAGAGCGGTTCGAATCGTCGACGACCGAGTTCTTTCTGATCGGCTCGATACACTGGCACTGGGTAGAGATGTTGCATCTCTTTGCGTATTTTATCGCATTTATCACGGGGAGTGCTCTGAGGAATTGTTCGGACTAATTCCAGCCGCTCAATTTCACCATCGCACATCGCGACAAAACTCGCGTTACCATCCATACCATCTGGATGATTTGCGGTCCACTACTGTGCGATTTAGAAGAAGTTTTCTCCCTCGCACGACTTCCTTGTGGAATCAATTACCACCAGCGAATTTTCCGGACCGATACGACTTAGGAACCTTCAAGAAAAGAGCTTACACCTTTCTAAAAGGTCGGCAACGCATCTGCAATTCCCCTGGTGTTGCGGTTGTTCATGGGCGGCGGTAGTCACTTCCCATCAGGTGAGCCGCATGCTCGTTTGCCCCCTATTCTATAAAAAAAAAGAAATAGTAATTCTGCTAAACCTAGACTACCGAATAATGCATTTTATTTCACAAAAAATAACACCCGAATTCGGGTATGTAAGACTTTCTTCATTAATACTTTGGGAATATGCGATCGTCAGATCAGAACAATAAAAAAGAAGACTGACCCACAAGGATTCTTTAATACCGATATAAGAGGTAAGCACGTGTCAAGACAGCCTATAGATCCAGCACTCATTTAAAAATATTAAACAACACATAAACTCAATTCCAAGAATAGAGTCTCATTATTTGAGAGCAGCAACTACCAGAGAATACATCAGTGGGGATAGAACCTTAACTGACATCTGGAAAGATTTTGATAAAATTCAAAAACAAGAAGGTAAACCTTCTTGTGACTATTGGGTCTACTATAAAATTTTTACAAAACAATTTAATATTAGCTTTTTTCAACCGAAAAAAGACAGATGTGATTTATGTCTAGACTATGAAGTTGCAACGGTGGATCGGAAAACAAAAGTAAAAGATAAATACGATGAGCACCTTAAGGAAAAAGATTTGTGTCGCCTAGAAAAACGCCTAGACCACCAAAACATCAATGATACATTCATTTGCTCTGTTTACGATTTACAAGCCGTCATGCAGTGCCCTACCGGAGACATTTCTTCGTTTTTTTACAAATCAAAACTCAATTATCTAAATTTCACTATAGTACAACTAATGGCTAAGAAATCAGAAATACCTAAAAAACGTAAAAGAAATGAAGAAGACAATGACATTGACATAGGTGCTTACAGTGACGTGTACAGCTACTTTTGGGATGAAGTGCAAGGAAACAGGGGAGCTAATGAAATAGGATCGTGTATTCTAGACTATCTGAACAACTTAAATGAACAAAATCCGAATAAAAATCTTCATGTCACTTTTTATTCGGATAATTGTTGTGGACAGAATAAAAATAAGTTTATAATAACTTTATATTCTTATGCAGTTACTCATTTTAAGAACATAGAAACCATCACTCACAAATACCTCATCAAGGGACATACACAAAACGAAGGAGATAATGTTCATAGCTTGATTGAGAAAGAAGTTAAAAAAAAAAACAAAAATGGTGTACCAATTTATGCACCATATCAATATGTAACTCTGATTAAAAATGCACGTAAGAACATCGAAGTATAATGTACTTACGTACTAGAACAGCTATTTCAAACAAAACATGTGCGCTACTCTATGTCGTTGCGCATCAGTCTTACCGCGCATGCGCGGTTTTTTATCATAATAGATTATGCGTAGGTAGAATGATAAGTAGGTATTTAATTATTGTTTATTTAGAGTACATATCGCACCATCATTTTGAAACCGTTACTATACAAAAAAACTAAATCTTGCAGGAGAGCTAATTTACGATTTTTGCATTACTATTTACCTCTTAATAAGAATTAATGAACACATTATGAGATATTTCTGAGATTATTTGTTAAAATGATGGTTTCTTCTTAAGATGTGTAGTCATTTTAATTTAATATATTCTATAACTATTTTTATAATCATTTTAATTTTTATAGTAACACTTTTGCATAAATTATTTTTTCAATTATGGTTCAATTATGTTAAGTTAGTATAAAAACAATGTTACTATATTAAAAATATAATTCTAGCTATTATATGAACTGTTAAATATATTTCACAGGTTTATTATGCACAGGTCATTTAAAACATAATAATTCAAATCAATATTTATTCAAAAAAACTTAAAACAGTACTTTTACGGCAATTAAATCAAAAATGTTATTCCCCAAACATTAATCTCTCACAATAATAAATCAATAATGCACTCACTTGGCTACTGAATTGGACCAACTTCTTGCAAACCTCGTGAATCCTTACCTGCTGCATTGAATTAAATTCTTACACTATCTCGTAACTCAAAGCTTCGACATGTACTTGCTGCATACCATTATCATGTTGAAAACAAGAGCTAGATAAAAATGTTGAAACACGTCGTGTATATGCAACTGGTTCTACGTAGTCACGGTCTTTATCTGCTTTATCAGGAGAAAAGTCCTTATTTGATCGCAAAAAGAAAGCAAAAACATTTACAACACACTCAAGTACACAACAAGAATAAATTAGGTATAACTTTAGGTACCTACCTAGGAAGATTTACTAGATGATGACGATGAAGATGTGCTAGTTGACGAAGATGTACCAGAGCTAGAAGAATTAGACCTTGGTGTAGACCACACATTACATCCAGAAAATGAGATGATGCCGGTGACATCTATGAATGAAACTGGTTTGTTTGTGATAACGATAAAAAATTGTCTACCTAGTACTATTACTAGGTAGACATGTATTGATTTTTTTTTTTTGAGTTGATTGACATGAATTGTCTTACTAGGTGGTAAAAGTGTAACTATTCGTTTAAACAAATAGTTACACTTTTTTATAAAATTGTATGTCGACTCCTTAAGGTACAGGTTACAATTGGTATAGTAACGGTTTCGTCTGTAGTTATTTTTTAAATTTCAGTTTAGTGGCGTTTTAATTTACCAAAATATTGGGATATAAATAGCCCTTTTTTTTTTTTTTTTTGCGGATGGAAAATCATCAAATGACGCCTTTCGCTCTGGGTGGAGCGGAAGGGAGTGTCAGACTTTTACTGACTAAAAACCATCCGTGTTCCTTCAGTGCCCTTACGTTCCGGAGCCGCGGTATCTCTTTCAAACAGCCCGCAGCCCCGGCAGGCGTCGGCCCCTCTTTGAGGCGCGCGTGGAACAAAACGCGCCGTCGACACGGCCTGTCGTCGTTAGACGGACGGACGGCGAGCTACCCATTGCTCGCCATCCACAGGCCCGCGCCTACGGTGGCCGGGGGCCACGACGTAGCCCCCGACGCCCGGGGCGTCTACCGCGGCGGCCGGGAAGGAAAGCTGCTGCTCTCTCCTTCTCCCGCTCCGCCACCTCCTTCGCTAGCATCACTGCTTCGCAGAAGGTGGTGACGGCATCCCATTCCGTCTCGCTCCGGACCATGGCTTCGACCAGGGCCGGACGCGAGAGGTCGCCGCCGCCTATCGCCGCTACGAGGACACGGCGGTGCTCCGCCCAAGCAGGGCACACCTCCACGGTGTGCTCCACCGTGTCCTCCGGTCGATCCTCGCAGTGGGAGCACCCGGGCGTTTCCTCCCGCCCGATTCGGTGCAGGAACCTCCCGAACACACCGTGTCCGGTGAGGACCTGCGTCAGGCGGAAGGTGAGGACGCCGTGGCGTCTCTCAAGCCACTCCTCAAAGAGGGGTCTTATCGCCGCTATAGTGGCGTGCCCAGCACGGGGTTGCGACAGTCGCTCTCTCCATGTCGCCATGAGATCATGCCGGAAGTCTGTCCGCTGCGCGACAACTTGCCGCGGCAGCGGGGTTTCCCCCCGGCATAGTGCCTCCGCACGCCATTCGTGCAGGCGCGCGAGGACTATCGCCTCCAGATCCCATGGCGGCAATCCGGCAAGGAGGCTCGCCGCCTCGCGGGAGATCGTGCGGTAGCCGCGAACCATCTTTACGGCAACCACCCTTTGGGGCGCGTTTAGGTGGTGGACGGCAAGCCGCGCCAAACCACGCGCCCACACCGGGGCCCCGTAAAGGGCCATGGACCTCACGATCCCCGCGTAGAGCCTCCGGCAGGAGGCGTTTGGCCCCCCCAGGTTCGGCAGGAGCCGCCTGAAGGCAGCCCCGGTCCGTTCCAGTTTGGAAGCCAAACGTCGGAAGTGCTCAACGAAGTTCCATCGGCCGTCGAGGACGAGTCCTAGGTGCTTCAACGTCGACTCGACGCCGATGGATACCCCTCCTACCATCACTGAGAATCCCGGTGGTGGCCTGTTCCGAGGACCATGGAAGTGCATGGCCTTGGACTTGTGCAGAGCCACCTCGAGACCCAGTTGCCGGATCCTCTCAACGACTATCGCAACCCCGCGTGTCATAGTTTCCGCCGCCGCCTCGTACGACCCCCCTTGTGCCAGTACCAGCGTGTCGTCAGCGTAGCAAACTACGCTGACGCCGGTAGGGAGGTCGGCGCGCAGCACCCAGTCGTAACCGATGTTCCACAGGGGCGGCCCCAGAACCGAACCCTGTGGGACACCGCACGACATCTCTCGCCGGTTCCACTCACCGTTTCGACCGGGGTAGATGACGGCCCTGTCCGTCAGATAGTCCCCGACTATACGACGGAGATAGGTCGGCACCCGGTGATACCGGAGTGCCTCCCTAATGCAGCTCCAGGGCATGGAGTTGAAGGCGTTGGCGATGTCGAGAGACACCGCCAAGACAACCCCCCCCCCTGGCCATTGCATCCCCCGTCGTGAGGGCTCCCACGCGCATGATGGCGTCCACCGTAGAGCGCCTCTTGCGGAAACCAAACTGGTGTTCCGCAAGATCCGGCCCCGTCCCCGCAAGGTGCTCGGCGAGGCGGTTTGCAATTACTCTTTCAAAGAGCTTGCCCACCTCGTCGAGCAGCACCACGGGCCGGTATGCGGACGGAGAGTCCGCAGGGCGCCCCGGCTTCCGAATGAGGACCAGCTTCCCCGTCTTCCAACGAAGCGGGAATTGGCCTCTCTCCAAGCATGCGCTTAGGAGCCCCTCCAGTCGGGGCCCGAGAGCCTCCGAGGCCAGGACCCAGGCTTTGCCAGGCAAGCCATCGGGTCCTGGGGCGGTATTCCTGGCCTTGAGCCTACGTACCGCCACTCTCAGGTCTACCCCGGTCCCTTCCGGGATGTCGTCGTCGTCATCCTGGTGGTCCGCTTCCGGCACCGCAGGTGGCGGAGCCATAGGCGGGGGCGGATGTTCCCCGCGCGCAGGGAACAGAGCGCTCACCACATCCTCCACGAGCTGAGGCCGGAGACTCTGCGTCAGCGGGGGGGCCCAGGTGCGGAGTTTATCCCGCACCATCTTGTAAGGGCGCCCCCACGGATCTCTATCGAGAGTCTCCAGCATCTCCTCACGGGCCCGATCCCGGGCCCGCAGGACAGCCTCCCGGAGGGCGGTCTTCGCCGCTCTGTATCCCTCGTACAGCTCCGCCTCAATGGCTGCCGCATTCGGTGGACGAATGCGGAGCCTGCGATGCCTGGCGTACAGGTGCCGCGCGGCGACACACACCTCGCGCAGAGACGTCAGCTCACGCGACCACCAATACACCTGACGCCGGGCGCTTCCTGGCCGGACGCGGGGCATTGCCACGTCACATATCTCGGACATGGCCTCCTGGAACCACCCTGCCTCATCATTGACGTCGGCAGGCCTGTCCGGTGATGACACCCAGGCCTGCACGATCGAGGCTTCCAGGAGGAGCTCCCGGTCCAGCTGATTCAGCGCCCAACGCGGACCACTCGGGGCCTGTAGGACTGGCGCGCTCGAGGGCTGGGTGGAGACGTCAAACCGGATGTACCGGTGGTCGGAGTAGGTCTCCACCCCCTCCATGACACGCCAGTCAATGGCACGCGGCGACAGAGCGGGGCTAGCGAACGAAATTTCCACCACCGACTCGCCCCGCATCCGCACACACGTGGGGACAGAACCCCGATTTAGGACGACCAGGCCTGTCTCCAGAGCCCAGTCTTCCACCATCCTACCCCGCACATCTGTACGACGAGAACCCCAAGCCAAGTTCTTGGCATTGAAGTCCCCGAGGACAAGTACGGGGAGGGGATAACTTCCGACGACGACTGCTCTCAGCTCTGCAAGAGAGTTGTGAAACTCGGCGAGAGATCGGTTCGGGGAGAAGTACACCCCCACAACGACGAACTCCCCGAACCGTGCTGCTACGCACCCCTGACCCCTCCTGACACCTTCAAGGGTCGGGGTACCGGCGGCGGCTGAAGAAATGATGGCCACTGAGCCGTTAAGGTCCGCCACCCAGTCCTCCCTAGGCCAGACAAAATACGGCTCAGCGACCACAGCGATGTTAATCGACCACTGCGCCATGCTCTGGAGCAACAGATCCTGAGCGCAGGCGCAGTGGTTGATATTCGCCTGGAGGAAGCTTAATGGGGCCGTTATAGGCATTCCATTTCAGCTTCCTCCACGGGGCGCCTCTCTGCGGGCGTCGGTGTCGCGGCGGCGGCGGCAGCGACAGTGACAGCGGCGGCGGCGGCAGTCGCGACTGCGGCGGTGGCCACAGAGGCGGTGGCGGCGGAGGGCCCTCCCCTACCCGAGGCCTTGGCCTTGGCGGGTGGCACGCAGGCCCTGCTTCCGGCCCGGTGATCGGCTGGCTTGCCGGCCGCCGCACATGCATCACAGTGCGGCGTGGCGCAGCAGGTCGCCGATATGTGTCCGGGCTGACAGCAGCGGAAGCAAAGGCCACTGCGGTCAACCTCCGAGGCGCATTTCACAGATACGTGGTGCCCCACGAGACAGCGGTAGCACCTCAGAGGTCTGGGCTCCAGCAGCTTAACCTGCGCTGAGACCCAGCCCACCAGAAGCCTTCGGCCCTCCACTATGGTTTTGGCCGCCGTAACAGGGCAGCACACCGTGGCGGCATGCATACCCTGTTGGTCCGGGCGTATGGCGCCTGACCTGACCTGGTCAGTAGTGCACCCCCCGGACCTGGCGACGGCGGCCACCAACTCCTCCTCCGATACCGAGTCGTCCAGACCCATGATGCGCAGGTCTGCGCATCTGACAGGCCTGGACACTCGGGCCTCGTCCGCGTCCAGAGACGCTCTGAGCTTCGCAGCCAGAGCGTCCGCGGTCGCGCCACTGGATTCCCCGGGGATCTCCAGCATACGGGCCCCCGTCTGGGTGACTTTGAGCCGGAGGCCCCCGGTGATCCCGAGCTCCCCGAGATCGACCGCCTCTTTCGCCTTCGCGAGCAGATCGCGGTAGGTAACGCCCTTCTTTTCCGCGTCCGGCTGTAGTGTAATCACTACAGCTGCGGTCTTCGGGGCGCGGAGCCTAGCCGCGATCTTGCGCGACCTGAACTGGCGCTGCCGCTCCTGCTCTTTGGCCTTTTTGGCTGCCTTCTTCCCCTTATTTTTGTCCCCGACCACCTGCCAACCGGCTTCAGCCGCGGGAGGTGTAGGGAGCTGAGGGGGCGGTGGCGGCGGCGGCAGCTGGCTTGCCGCTGGCGCTGGCACATTCGCCGAAGGCACTGGGGCTGGCGCAGCTACCACCTGTGCTGCTGCTTTTTTTAAGTTGATTGACATGAATTGTCTTACTAGGTGGTAAAAGTGTAACTATTCGTTTAAACAAATAGTTACACTTTTTTTATAAAATTGTATGTCGACTCCTTAAGGGACAGGTTACAATTGGTATAGTAACGGTTTCGTCTGTAGTTATTTTTTAAATTTCAGTTTCGTGGCGTTTTATTTTACCAAAATATTGGGATATAAATAGCCCTGTCCAGTTCATTCTGTGAATTTTGTCGATTTAAGTAAGATGACGTTATTATCTCATTTTCATGAAAATTTCGTTTAGTAACGGTTTCGAAATGAAGGTGCGATATATTGTTAATTAATTTATTAAAACGAGTTCAATTTTTAATAATTTGTCAATTATTTTGCATGATATGAAGTAAATTAATATGATAATATATAATATTATCACAATAGCATTTTAATTACAATTTTATATAAATATTTTATAAGGTAACTATATAAATTGGAAGGAATTGAACTAATGAAATATATTTAATGATTTCTTATATTTATTTAAATCTAGAACTGGGTCCCCAAAAGCCCTAACCTAAGTTTGCGTGAGGCATGGACATAGAGCTGATACTATTTATATTATGCCGTATGAATTACTGTGAGAAAACATAGTAAAACTTTAAAAACTTCTACCATTTCTGTTTAAACATGAATTATATGTATATACACTTGTTTGTTGTTTTTGCTGAAAACTAATTTCAATTAATAAGATGTATAAATGTTATTGTAAAAATATATATTACGTATTTAATTAAGTGCCTTTAAACAATACAAGTTTTGTTAATTTTTGAATTCTTCGTACTATATTTATCCTCTTCTTTACAATGCAAGGAACAAATGTATGTATGATTTGTTGGTAACCACATCTCTACGATTATTTTGGATGAATTTAATCCACTTTTCTCGGTTTTCGTGGCTTGGACGTGGAAACCTAAAAATAAAATAAAAGATTAATCAGCAAATATAAACGTAAGAAATTTAACCTAATTATAAATACTCAGGTATATTTATTTGTACAAAAAAAATTGTGCATAATATGATAGTCCTACACTTGCTTACAGAAATGTCGTATCTGAACAAATTAATTTCATAATCTATATTCCATGACACAAGTTGGCGCCAAAGAAATAACTTTTTAATTATTAATCTATAATGTTTTTTTTTATTATTTAAGTATCTTACTTACCGATGAAAAGTGATTCCTTGGTTTTTACTAACATTTCGTGAATTTTTTGTGTAATATCTTCTTAGATATGCCGCGGTAAGAACACACCGCGGCATATTTTATCAAGAGATTTTTTTTTTAAATCAACACAACACGTGACAACTCTACAAGCGCCTAGCGAGCGACTGATTAACGTGCGGTGACATTGCCGCAGTTGAATGGAACAGCGTAACATAGTGCAGTGTCGCCTCTTGTACGTAGTACATAATATCTCAATGCGTAAGAATGGGAAACCTTTTACCGTTAAAGGGTTAACATACGAGTTTTTCACTAATTTAAAGGCACTTCAAGAACTATGGGGATATAATTTCAATGAAGATGATGATAAAAACAATGTTATTTTGAACGACGTAAAAGTTTTGTAGTTTAATAAAGCCGAACCATTTATCTTCTCTTATAAAACTTCGTACAGTCAAAGTGAGTTCAAAAAGGTTAACATAAGGATCAAACGTAAGAAAATGATGAGTCCAGAAGAAATAACTGTGACCAAAGCATTTTCACAAAGACTAGAGTTAAGTGAACGTAAGAAAAAAGACTTGCGCGATCTCATTAATAAAAACCTAATTCCTAGTTATTACGCAGATTTTTATAACTCTATACTGTAATTTTTTGTTATTATGAAAGTTTTAAATATTAAGTTCCAAACAAGTTCCTTAATGATTGTGATAAGCTATACCTAATTATTAGGCAATTTATATCAAAGATTTAAGTTTTATTATGCAAAGTTTATTGGTAAATTATTTACCATGGTTGTGATGGTTGATAATAATAATAAAAGTAGATTTTTAAGCTAAAACTCTTTGTAAGTTTAATTTTTAATAAAACATTTTATTTCTTATGTTGTTTTTTATGTATCGAATATAAAATTACCTTAAATAATTTAACTCTTATAGTGTCTTATTTGTGAATGTAACGCATCTTACAGTCAAAACTCAAAAATATAGAGACTTAAAACATAAAAGGTCTTTTTAAAAAATCCAATTTCATTAAAATAAAAACCTAAAGTGCACCATGATTTAAAAATGTTTTAAATATTATAGTTTTATTTATTTAATTTCATTAATTTATTTAAAATGATGTTTTCTACAAGATTGATAGACTTGTGAATCTTTATGCCACGCTTACCAAAAATTTGCGTTTCCTTGTTGAGTCTCTATAATTCTAAAGGTGCGATACATCCAGACATGGAATAGGTATTTGTTGGCCATACAATACTTGTTCCCTGCGGGATTCGAACTCGTATGCGTTAGCACCTCAAATCAATGCTAAGCCCAGTGGCGTCAATAAGCAGAAAGAAAAAATCACGTGGTTCTATACGTGCTTTCTTCTTTCTACTTTTTAACTAATCAAACTTAAGATTTAATTTAATATTAAAACACCGAAATACTAAGACTTTCTAAGGACACAATGATAAACACCCTGACCCGGAACAATTATTTGTAGGCTCAACACTGCAACTCACTACAAATAAATCAAAATGGTTATATATTTCCTTATTTTATAATTAGGCGAAGAAACACACTGGGGTCAATAATGAACTACTCTAGTTTATATTATACTATTTTACAGTAGAAACAATTTTAAGTCAACGTGGGAAATAAGTTACTCATATACACGTATTAATAAAATAATTATGTGATTAAATTCAACCAATTAATAAACTAATAAATATAAAGTTCGCCCGAGGCACCAGGCAGGGAGGGAAGGTTTTTGTTGCATAGTAAAATATATATGCATACGTAATATATATAATTGCATAGAAAAAGTTTCGTAAGCGGTGACAGGGGGAAATGAAACAAAAAAGGGCTGCAGATGTTCCTGATGATAACAAAATATTAAAAAGTTGTCGAAAAAATACTCAATGAGGTTTTCCATGGGAGAGTCCCATATTCAGCAGTGGACTTTCGATAGGCTATTATGAATGAATGATTAAAAAATGTTTATGTTCTGAATTTAATAGTCAAGGTTCACATAAAGTAATATTTCAAAATATGACTTAGAACTTAGAGCATATAACTAGAGCTATGATTTTTACTTCTTTAACTTGAACCACACACTAGAATCCGTGATTTTTTTGTAGATTTGGAAATCGTTGCAGTTTCTGAGCTTTCAATTTGAGTTTATTTATATATGACTGCAGCGTGTTTAAGTTATGAAACTCTACTTCCAATAAATTAAAAATTGGCAAGTACCCTTCGGCAATGTTTTTAAATCTGCAAAGTTACAAATTTAAATATTCTACTTAATATAAATATTTTTAGGGTACCAGGTACACATGTTGACAGTTATTTGTTTAATATCGAATAACTGATCTTAACTTTGGAGTTAAGACAAGCGGAATTACACATAGTATATTCTTATTTTCCTAAAAATTGCAAACGCCTTTAGAATATTATCAACTGTTCATATTACGAATTAATCACATTTTTGCTTTAAGAATTAATTATACAAGTAACTTTCAAAGGATATGAATTTCATGCACGCGAGCCGAGAACGCTCTCTCATGCGATACTCGACATTTTGGCCTCGACGAGAATCTCTACGAGCAAGCTCTGAAACGGAAATGGGTTTTATAATAAAATTTTCAAAAAGAAAGTAGAAATTTCAAGAAACTCACAAGAATAATGTAATCTTCATATAATTTAGGCTTTATTTATAAATATGTTATATATTTTACAAAAAACTTCAATAATCAATAATATAAAATAGAAATTAACATATCAAGGAAGGAAACTACTAAACCCTCCTTTTTTGAAGTTCCGTAATCGGATAGAAAGTATAGTATAATAGTCAATTAGTAATAAAAGTAAAGTAGCATATAAGTTGCCCCGGGTCACTAACTCCTACCTATACACAAAATTTCATGGAAATCTGTCCTGTAGTTTTAGCGTGAATCAGGAATACACAGACAGACAGACAGACAAAAATTCAAAAACCACTAATTTGGCCTCAGTGTCCTTTACTTAGTCCTCAGGAATTGTGTTTTTCAGAAAAGTATAGATATACAGACACGACTTTTCTACAGGTTTATTATATGTATAGATTTCAATTACCATCGTATGGGGACCAGTTATAAATAATTTTAATTTTGAAAATTGAATATTCAATTTATTTCGAAATCGATTATTTCCTTTGACAGTGTTCACAGCATCATTGTAAGTTCTATATTAAATCTAGGTTTCAATTTGTGTTGATTAATATCTGACTGCAGCGTGTTTAAGTTACGAAACTCTACTTCCAATAAATTTAAAATTGGCAAGAACCCTTTGGCAACGTTTTAAATCTGCAAAGTTACAAATGTAAATATTCTATTTCATTTAAATATTTTTAAGTTATGAAAATTGTGTTAAAAATCGAGGATAATTGAGGATATCTATTGGCCTCAACATTCACTAACCATCAGGTGGATTGTTTGCTCCTTTTTCACACATATTCTATAAAAAAAAATAAGTATGGATTAATGAAAGAATGAAATGCTCGGAAGCAAATATAGTGAGATGAGTTCTCGCTCGCTTAGATGGAATGGCTCAACACCTTCTTATAAAGATAGGCAATCCTAGTCTCTCATCATGCGAACACAGGATCATTATTCTTCTAAGTTACGATGGTATTCTGTGCTAACGTAATCTCTCCCTGGACGTTTCGACCCATTCGTGTTGCAGCAGTTATACTCGAATGCCGGAGAGTGCGGAAATTTCTAACAAGCGTTTCGCATCTAAGACACTCAAGCGTGAGTTCCACCATAGTATCAAATCGAGAAAATGCCCCGATTCCCGCTTCAATAGTACTAAATATAAAGTTGCGAGACTCGTGTATGAAGCTATCGTACTCTCGTTTACTCTATATACAATTCAGCGTGGCACTACCACGCAAAATATATGTATTTAATAGCGCCTATACCAAAGAAAATATACACTACGCGAAAAGAAACGACACTTAGGCATGTGTGCACGTAAAATCGCTTGCGGCAATGTGTGGGTGTCTGGGGCCGTCGCCGACTGCCTGGCTGAGGGCTAGTACGTAGTAGTTCGCATCTTCTCTCTAATCTCACGCATCGCACGCAAGAACAGACTGACTATTTTATATTATTCTACCTTTATTTAGTTACAATATTTGTTTATACGTATGGCACATTTATGTTAAATATATGTAATAGTTTTAAAGTATATATTTGTACTTTTATATATTTATATTTATATGTCTATATATATATATATATATATATATATATATATATATATATATATATATATATATATCTTATCTATGTACATTATGTTATACATACGACTACGAATTTGCGCAATAGTTAGAAATAAAAGTAAAAATTATAAAAGTCATCGAAAAAGCCAAAAATATATAAGAGTAAGTAATTTTGAAAGGGTAGTAGGTAATACTTACTGAAATACTAAGTGTTGCTTAATTATTTAAGATTACCATTAACTGTCGTGCATATTTGGTTTTAACGGAAATTTATATTTCTCCATCTGTAAAGATATTTAATAAACGTTGATTTAAAATTGATCGTATCTTTCACTTACCTACTTACATAAGTTTACATTTTATAACATATGCATACTATGTATCTTTTTTGGCACAAGTCTATAATATGTATTCCATTTCGGTTCAGTATCAACCCTAGTGTTTCACACTCCGGCTTAATGTCACCGGTGCTTGAACTATCACGTACAGAGAGTGTCACCGCTGTGCCTATACTAAAATACGGTCGAAATTTAAATAATATTCAAGAATGTAGTACAATATTAACATGGTCTATATTATATAGTAATACTAAATGAGTAAAGAAGCCGTACTGTACAGAGGTAAAGCTTCACATAATTGCGCAATCATAGACTACTGTGTATATACTAGAGACGCGCAATTATAGTTACACTACTACAAGCTTGATGCGCATGTATGCGTGAGCACTAGCGGCTCGTCACATATAGAGAGAAACTGCTCTCAACCTGCTCGGCCAGTGCTCAAATTCAGGGTGACGTAAACAATAATATGTGTCAAATCTGGTTTTTCATAAAATCATTATTTGTATCAAATGAAATATAAAAAAGTGTCAATATGGTTTACTGTACTTTTTGTATGAAAAATAAAAATACAAATAAAAAATATCATTATTTAACTATACCAAAGATTCTATGTACGTAGTAACTAAACAATAATTTATTATTGTCAATGTAGCAGATAGATACCTCATACATATACTTCAACGTTGAAAGAAAACTTAGTAGTACCTTTAGTTAAATACGTAGGTTCATGTTTTTTATTATTATTTTTTCAGGCGGCAATAGAGGTTAAAAGCAGTCAAACGAGAAGATTTCCTTTCAAAACTTTTTTATTATGAAAAAGGCAACAATATCGACTTTGTGGGAATCACTTCGAAAAATCTTGTATTAAGTTTTCTAAGAAAAAGACTTGCAAAATATTTATTTGGAAATACTTTTCCAACACTCACCTTGCTGACAAATGATGGTGCTTGTTTGAGTTCCAGCCAACAATGTGAAAAGGTATCTGAAATGAATATTTGAATTGATTGAGCAAAAATTTTGCAAATATTTTGATCTTGAAAGAATCATTGTAAATATTGGTAATAAAATATTAAAACGTGTGCAAGATTGTATTCCTCTCTTAAAATCGTTCTTATACTTTTAGCTACACATCAAATCCATATTATTATTAACGTTACAATAACTACAGACGTTAAATTATAAGATTAGTTTATTTTCTTAATGATTCACTTTAGAATACATGACAAAAAATGTAATTGAAAACATATATGAACTACCGTCCGTTGGTTTATGCGTTGGTGAGTGTTCTCGCTTAATAGAAATGTAAGCAAAATATTGAGATTATTTAATACTAAATAAGATTCCACATAATCTAAAGGCGGCTTTTCACGTTGGTCAACATTGTGGCAAATGGTGTGGCCAATACCAATAGCCATCGTATAGAGCAGGTCTTTGTGCTACATTTGGTATGAATTGGAATGATGGCCCACAAGTTGGCGCGAGATCCGTGTGGTGTCTTTTTTTAAGGCGGCTCTTCACTTTGGCCAATATAGTGGCGAATGTATTGGCAAAAAGATTAGCCAAGAGTTAATGATGGCGTCCACATGTTAAAAGGTCGTTCAGTTTTTTTCGGTTCAGGCCAATGTGCGGACGAATTTATTAAAATAAATATTGAGACGCTAACGGCCGCTGAGTTTTATTAATTCACAGCGTACCGCTACTACTACTACACATTCGTGTATGAGAAAAGGGTGATCAAAACGAAATGGAAAAAAAGAAATTGTATTTCTTGTGTTCCACAAATAATTGTCGGCTTGGTAGAGGTCTATAAAGATAAAAGTTTCTTCATTAGTCACTGTTACTACCATTTTGTAGACACTAGTTACGATGCGTGAATATAAAATTTAAATCAGGTGCGTGTGATCACTATGGGAGCTCGCAGCAAACTAAACGTGCGCCCAACGTGTGGACGCAGCAGCCAATACTCTTCCACAATCCTGTGATCTTTTGTAAAAAAACCGAAATACATACCAAATAAAGCACAAAAACCCGCTCCACATGACGGCCGTCGGTACTGGCCAACACATTCGCCAGTCGCCACTATGTTGACTAACGTGAAGAGCCGCCTTAAAATAATATTCATTGTTTTCAATCATTCAATTAATTAATTCATAACATGGAATGAATAGGGACATATGTTAATTAATCTATATTTTATTTTCTCCGTGTGTTCAAGTTGGGCCTAACGCTCCATGGTATGGGTCCCTACACATATATATACACACAAAGCATAATGTACTATCAATTTATATATTAAAAAATACAAAATAAACGCTAATAAGTGTTATATTATCCACTCAAACGTCCGGGCGACAATACCTTGAACGTCCCGGCGACGCTTGTCACGATTTTTATACGGTCCGTACGGAGAAAGTTCTTTACCCATATCAAAATAAAAAAAAATACTCATAAAGCTAATGAAATGCAGAATTTAATTATGTTAGTTAATTATATTTGATTAAAATAAATAATATATAATACAAAAACTTAACGAAAAAGCGAAACACAAAGGCGAAATTTTCGCATGTCAAATCAATCATATATGTAAACATCATTACAGACTTTGGATTCATAAAACTTGTTGTTCGCGCCAAGCGCTAATGTCAATAATTGACATCAGAGGGCGCGCGCGCCTCTACGATACCGGTTTTGACGTCCCGTCGTGTTGAGGAAACGCAAGGACAGAGCAGTCCAAATTCATCGCTGCGATAGATAGCACGCGGTCCATTTTTGTCGGGAACTCGTAATGGTAGGCGCGTATAGTAAATATACTGACTGGGAATTGTAGCGCGTATTCCTTGCTGAGAGTTTCACCCGGGACCTTTGGGTTTAACGCTTATACGGATAAGTGGATTCGACTGTATTAGCTACTAGTGCGGTATTTGATATTCTAGAAATAACTGTTGCCACGCGAAACGGTAGTGACCTTTGATCCGTACGTTCTGTATTCGTTTCGCGAGTTAAGCGTTATAACAAACGAGAGTTAGTGGCTTCTGTAAGGTTGTTAATCGTACGACAGAGTTACTGGACCGTCATCGTGACTAACCAAGAAAGTGACGTGAGGTGGAGAGGTGCTGAGGTCCGGACTGCTGCAGAGGGTAATGGTCTAATAAGGTCAATAACACTACCAGCCACACCCAGATACACATCACTTACCCTTACTTTCCTAGCACTATACAACCACATGCGACCTGACCGAATCTTTGGGGGGCGAGGCTGCTCGCGTCCGTAGGAACTACTTGAAATCTGACACCCTACACGTGCCCCCCGGGTAGTGCTAAACGAGCAGCACCAATTCCGGTGGTAGCTTTCGGCCGCTGGCTTTTCGGTTACCACCCACCAATACAAGTCTTGCCGCCAAATGACTTTGTCGTGTTCCGGCATGATGTTTGGTGAAGCCATATGGAGAATGGGTCTGAACAGTAGCGTTGTGTATGTAAACCGGGTACGAAGCGTCAGTTGTTGCTGTGTCGGGTGCTTGGTCGTGGAGGGTAGCGGGATCCGAAGCACGGTGTTCCGCTGGCCGACCGCAGGTAGTTGGGGGTCCAATTAGTGAATTAGCTACTCATGAAAGGCTGCCCCGCCAACTGGCGAAAAATCCCAGGGTGGCCCCATCGTGCCGGTTAGCGACCGGGCGAGAGGACCCGATGGCGATCTCTGGGGGGGTTCGGGCGTCCCCGCAGTCTCCAGATCAAGCTCCCATGGGCACAGTAACTCTGATAGTATCGTTTGGTTGCTAATGCAACGCCTCGCTCAACTGCCATTCTCCATCCTTATTCACTCTCAACACATAATATGAAAACAAAAAAGAAAAGTAGTGTTAAACAGCGGTTGCACGTCCTCTCACTAAAAGTGCACCTCACTAATATTCGAGGATTGCACTCTAATCTCAGCGCAGTCCATCACCATCTTGAGACTGAAAAGCCGCACCTACTTTTCTTGACAGAGACGCAAATTGGATGTCCATTGAGTGCGACGTACCTTGACTATCCTGGATTCTCCCTGGAGCACAAATTCCATCCACGTGCCGGAGTATGTGTGTACGTTCGCAATGACATCTGCTTCCAGCGTCTCTGTCACCTTGAAGACCCCACTTTTTCGACAATCTGGGTGATGGTAGATACAGGTATTGATAAAATCCTTTATGCCTGTGTCTATCGATCGCACAGCGGTGACCAGGAGACGACTCGGTTATTTGATCACCTTAGTGAGGCTGCTGACGTGGCCATTAATCGGTATCCTACTGCACAGTTGGTCTTTCTGGGGGACTTTAACACTTGTCACCAAGACTGGCTGTTCCCATACCAAAAGACCGACCATGCTGGAAGAGAAGCGTGGAATTTTGCTTTGACGCTAGGTCTTTCTCAGATGGTAAAGGTGGCGACTAGGGTACCCGATGTAGACGGTCACACAGCAAATTGCTTGGACCTTCTGCTGACTACCGAATCAGACAGATATGAAGTACAGGTTACTTTTCCTTGGGGTACATCTGACCACTGTCTTGTAAAATCTGTATCGTCATATTCTCCACCTGATTACGAGTCCCAAGATGTTCGACGAATATGGCGGTATAAGTCAGCTGATTGGGATGAGATGCGACACTTTTTTGCATCTTATCCTTGGCGGGAGGTTTGTTTCTCTTCTGCGGATCCGTCGAGCTGCGCGGTTGCGATAACGGATGTGTTGCGTCAAGCTATGGAGTACTTTAGCCGCTTCTTCGTCGCTCCCACCGGTAGCAAAGCTCGCCCATGGTTTAACGCTGAATTCGCCCAAGCTGAAAAGCGCAAGCATTTAGCTTACCTATCCTGGGTTGACGCTCGAAACCGCAAAGCTCCGGATATTAGCTCCAAGAAGAGAACCTTCAATCAGACCGCCAAGTCCTACAAAAAAGCATTACGGAAAGCTAGTCTCGATCGCATTAAACATATTGGCGCAAAACTCTCTGCCAGACCATCCGGCACTAGAGCTTTTTGGTCTCTCGCCAAAGCGATCGAGACAAACTTCTGTCGGCCTACACTGCCTCCATTGGTAAAACCGGATGGCACACTGGCTCATACGGCTAAGGAGAAAGCGGACTTGTTCGCGTCTCTCTTTGCCTACAACTCACGTCTGGATAGTGGCAACAACGTTCCACCAAAATTACCTCACTGCGGGACCTCTATGTCGGAGATTCGTATAACGAATAAGGAGGTTCTTAAAACCTTGCGGTGTCTAGACGTGAATAAAGCTAGTGGACCAGATGGTATACCAGCCATAGTCCTAAAGGCTTGTGCACCTGAGTTGTCTCCTGTGTTGACACGCTTGTTCCGCCTCTCATTTAGTACTGGAATAGTGCCAAAATCCTGGAAGCTGAAAAAAAGGCAGCCGCGCCGACCCTGCCAATTATCGTCCAATCTCAATTACATCCATACTCTGCAAGATTTTGGAGCGTATATTGAATGCCCGCTTAATGGCATACCTAGAACAGAATGACCTCCTTAGTGACCGGCAATATGGGTTTCGCCGAAATCGGTCAGCAGGGGACCTTCTAGCGTATGCCACACACGTATGGGGCGAGGCACTCGAGAACAGTGGGGAATCACTTGCTGTTTCCCTTGATGTCTCGAAGGCCTTTGACAGAGTTTGGCACAATAGCCTTTTGGGTAAGCTTCCAGCGTACGGCTTATCCCCTGGTCTGATTGAATGGGTAAAGGACTTTCTGAGTGAACGGTCTCTCCGGGTCGTCGTCGATGGCTGCTCATCCGATCCTATGGCGACTAACGCTGGTGTTCCTCAGGGGTCCGTTCTCTCCGCAACTCTCTTCCTGCTGCATATAAATGATCTGCTTATGCCCGGTATCTATGGGTATGCAGACGATAGCACAGTGGTTGAGAGTTACCAACCAAGTCCTCGGGCCAGTCGGGATCAAATCCAGTCCGAAAGAGAAGCTATGGTAGAGCGTGTGAATCTCACATTACAGGCAGTCTCCGATTGGGGCGATGCCAATCTTGTGAAGTTCAACGCCTCCAAAACACAAGCGTGTCTCTTCACTGCAAAAAGGAGCCAGCTCACCTTGGATCCTTCTTTCCGAAATGTATCACTGAAGTATACCGACCGCCTTCAATTGTTAGGGTTTGAAATATCCTCAAATTTGAACTTCGGGCGGTTCATTGAGTCCAAGGCCAAAGCAGCTGCAAGGAAGCTAGGAGTCCTTGCAAAGGTGCGACGATACTTCACGCCGGGACAGCTGCTTATTTTATATAAAGCGCAAGTCCGGTCGTGCATCGAGTATTGCTGCCATATATGGGCTGGTGCTGCAAAATGCCACCTAGGAGCTTTGGACTCAATGGGAAGGCGTGCTATGAGGCTTATTGGTGACCCGAATTTGGTTAAACCAATCTTACCAGCCTCGAACACAGACGTAAAGTAGCCAGCCTTTCGGTTTTCTACAGGATGCATTTCGGAGAGTGTGCGCAGGAATTACATAACTTAATTCCACCCTCTCCCTTCCACCATCGGACAACCAGACGTTCGGCCAGTCTCCACCCTTTCGTTGTTGACTTACCACGCATTCGAACCAAACGGTTCGCCACGTCGTTCATCATGCGTACAGCAAAGGAGTGGAATAAGTTGCCAGCATCTGTCTTTCCATCCGATTACAGTGTGGGTGTCTTCAAGGCAAGAGTGAATAGGCTTTTGTTAAGTCAGTGCGCTTCACCATCTTAGGCTACATCACCACTTACCATCAGGTGGGATCGTAGATAAGCGCTGGCTTAGTAGAATAAAAAAAAATCCTGAGGGACCAGTCGCCTTGGATAGAGGTAAGTAAGCTCCGTTTATTAGAATAGAACGCTCCCCCCAGATTGTTTATTGTAATAAGAAACTTTTCACCCGTGGCGTTTTTTTTTATACTCTGTTACTGCTGCTATACATGCAGCACCATTTGTTACTATCGTTTTTTTATTACTTATACACATCTATCCTTTTTTTTCTACTTAACTACTACAATTATACTTTTTACATATATCCTACTTACTCTTATGTACTTCCTAACTTAACATTTAACTACTTTTGATTATTTTTTTTAACCTTATCTTTTACTGTTTACAATTATTTTCTCTTTAAATTTATTATTGTTATTGGTCATGTGTATTCATTTATCTTATCTTATATTATTCGTACAGTATTTTCTACTATCTAAAGTAACATTATTTTACTGTATTCTTACAATTATTAATTAAGTTATATAAAATATGGTACTTAAATTAAGTTATTAAGTGCGCCACCCGTTATCTTATATAATATACATCTACATCTAACATTTCTTTTTTTTTTCTTTTTTTTTATAATTCTTTTTCCTTTTTTTGGCCTTTTCCTTTTATTTTTCTTTTCTTTTCTCTATTTAGTATATTTTTGTTTTTATTGCCAATGCTTTTCTTATGAATTTCTTTTTTTTTCCTGTCATTTTATTTTACTTTTTTTTATTTATTAATTTTCCTTGTCTTAACATTATACATATTATTATGTTGTTATGGAATACTATTACAGCAAGTACTATTTACAACCATTTCCTATACTATGTTATACAATGAAAAGTATTTATTACTCTATATGTTTTTATTAATTGCTCGTCTACATTTATTATTAATATCTAAGACATTTAATATTATATAATTATTAATCTACGTTTTTATAATTAAATGTCTACTTTCTATCCATTCGCTTTTCCTGCACACCTAACGACATATTCTGCATATTTAAGAAAATTGATACGGCAGTCATCGTTGTTAATTACATACTTTAAATTTGTTATATTGATTGAAATTCCCATTTTATGCTCGCATTCCATTCTTTTAATAGTGAATCTAGGACAATCTATTAGCAGGTGTTCAATTTTTTCTTCTATTTCATTACTGCAAACACAAGATGGGGATTGCGCCAACTTGAACTTAAACAAATAAGCCTTAAATCCTCCATGACCAGTTAATAATTGAGCTTTAATATTGTCCATTCTTACCTATTTCTGTGTCTTGTGAGCTTTTCTTACGTCTGGGAAGAAATTTTTCGTGACTGCACCTGTTGCTGCTTCGCTATATCGCTGCTGCCACTTCACGCAGGTAGAGTCCCTGGTTAGTCGCTTCGCGAAGGATAGCGGACACTTGTCATAAACTGGTGCTTGTTTGTTGGATAGTGCAGCCTTTTTGGCAAGCTCATCGGCCCTTTCATTGCCAGGTATACCGATATGTGCCTTTATCCAGTAAAATTTAACCACGCCGTTTTTATTTACTAATGATCTTATGCGCTCTCGTATTTCAGCTGCCAAAGGATGAAGGGACGAGCTGTCGGTTAGACGCTCTAGAGCTGAACGTGAATCGCTTAGGATTATTCCTTTCTTCAATTCGCCGAACTTGCACATCATATCTAACGCTTTTAATATTGCGGTAAGCTCTGCCTGATAAACGCTACAATAACTTTCTAGCCGAAAGGTAAACTTACGTATTTCGCTGCCATCTTTTCATAAACTGACAGCGCCGCCAACTTTCCCTTCCAGCTTGCTTCCATCCGTATATAACCTTGGCTTTAGGCAGTCTATTGCTTGTTCCTGATCTTGAGAGCTTATCAGCTCAAAATACATGCGACATCTTTCAGCAGGATGGGGTAGGCAAAAAGGACTTATTGGTTTTTCGATGTCTCTTCCCGGAAGTTGGTTCAGTGGCTTTCCTTGTTTTATTTCGAAGAGTGAAAGACGTGCCATTGCTCTTAAGTCGAGAGGGAATATTCCTGCCAGTATAACGCTAGACGTGAAGGAGACTGTTCTGTGACCTTTACAGATTTTGATTGCGAACATTCTTGTTATGCGCTCCAGTCTTTTCTTCATATATTCTTTTTTCACCGTCATAGCCCAGACATTTGCTGCATAAAGAATGGTTGGTTCAACTACTGCTATATATATTGTTTCTATTATCTCCGAATGAAGTCCCCAATGAGCTTTAGCTGTTCTTGCTATCATTTTGTAGATTTTTATTGCCTTCCCGAGAACTTCATCCAGATGTTCCACGAAGTTTAAGTTTTTATCTATCGTAACGCCAAGTACTTTTAGACTTGTAGATGGTTGTATAATAACTTTATCTATCTTTATTATAGGTAATTCATAAGATAACTTTTTGGTTATTATGATGGATTGGGTCTTATGTGGCGCAAAATTTAGTTTATGTGATTTACCCTATGTTACTATATTCTCTAAAGCCGGATTAAGTTTGTATTTTATATCTTTTGCTGAGTTTTCTTTTGCGATGATAAGTATATCGTCAGCAAACGCCTGAAGATGTACATCCATATCTGAACTTAATTCAAGAAGAGGATCTAGGAGGATATTCCAGAGTATGGGTCCACAAGTCGATGCTTGTATGCATCCTTTAGTTGTAGGTTTGGTGGCTATTGCTCCTGCATATTTCACAATAATACTTCTTTCTGACAGATAGCTGGTTATTAATCTCAGGATGTGTATGTTCACATTTTTTCTGTGGATTTCTTTTATTATTTGGGGCCACCAAGCATTATCAAAAGCCCCTTCTATGTCCAGGGATACCATAACCACTATCTTCTTTTCCTTAATGCCTTGTTTTATATCTGTCATTATGTCATATAGTGCGTCCTCTGTACTACGTTGTGACATAAAACCATATTGACGATTGCTAAATTTTCCTTCACTCCCAAGCTGCCATAGTAATCTGCCTACAAAGAGTTTTTCTAAAAATTTTCCAAATACTGGCAACAAGCCAATTGGACGATATGATTTAGGTACTGTATAGTCGACTTATCCAGGCTATGGAATAATTTTTATAATTTCTTTTTTCTATGTCTTTGGGAAATATCCTGTTTCAAGACATTTATTATAAATTGCCAAAAGCATCGATGGTGTTGTTTTATAGACTTCATAACAGATATCTGACGTTATGCCATCCTCCCCAGGAGCCTTTTTGGGATTCATTTTTTGAAATACCGTCTCTATTTCTACTTCAGTGAATTTTTGATAAGCAGTGTCCGTATAATTTTTGAGACTTCTAATTATTATGTCAGCTTCCGCTCGAACTTTTCTTTGTTCTTCGGTATCTTTACTATTATCGTCATCAGGGTAAAAGTGCTAACAAAGAGGCCGACTCGTTTGGGTTCAGAGTTTGTTCGCCAAAACGCAAGAGCTTGTCCTCGTTTGTAGTGCTGCATCTCCTAATAACTCTATAGATGCTCTGCCATATTGTTTCTTTCTCCCGTTTTGAGCATAATTCCTTCCAACTCGCATTCATCGTTGTTATTATGCTATGCACGTATTTTTCTTTAGCAGTAATAAACTCTTGAACAACATGGGGTTTGCGCTTTTCATTTGCATATTTTATTTTTCTTCTAAGTCGAATAACTTCTTTCCTCTCAGTATCCAATTCTTAAGTCCACCAAGGTGTACTGGTTGTATATACCTTCTTAGAGATAAGTGGAATTGCTGCTTGGCATGCAATGTGAACCTATTCAATATATCTATTTACAATTTCTTCTAAATCCTCTGTCATTTTTATGGAGTTGAATTTTTCCTCCGTAATTCGTTGTTTCTGTAGCTCTTCTTTTAAGGTGTCCCTAAACAATGGCCATTTTGCTTTAGCTGTATTATACAGACGTGTAGAATTTCTGAAAGAAACATTTTTCTTATCAATTGCAATTTAGTTTATCTGAAACAAATTGTTTATCTGAAACTGGATAGCTCGGTGTTCAAAGAGTGTAGTAAAATTCGGATCCAGTCTCCATTGTTCTAACTTATGTAGGAGGGCTGAAGAGCAACAAGTCACATCTAACAAACTGCTATGCAGTTTCCCAGTTCGGTATTAATAAAATGTTGGTTAATTGCCTTGATTTAGTACATTCAGATCTAATTCTGCTATAATTTCTGACAAGAGCAAGCCCCTACTATCCTCCCCTCTGCTTCCCCATCAAGGACTCTTTGCGTTTAAGTCGCCCGCCAGGATAATATTTTCCATATTCATGCCTTGAGCGTTCGTCGTAATCGTTGTAATGTCTTCTTCCAGGTTGCCATTTTTCTCCAAATATACATTAATTATACCTATGCTAAGCTTTCCTACTTTAGCTGTAAAGCCTACAATATTCTCGGCTATAAATTCTGAATTTTCTACAATTGTGTAAGTGGGATTAACAACGATGACTGCTGCTTTAACTGGCTTGTCAACGCTGTTAGAGAATTTTTGTATTACGCGACGGTTACAGGTAACATGAGCTTTAGAACCAACGTATGGTTCTTGAAGTAAAAAAAAATAAATACGTTGCTTAACCGCCATTTTTAGCGATTCTTTGTAGACCGCCATTCCTCGTCCAAGATTAACTTGTACGAATTTGATGGCTTGCGATTCACTTGATATTGTGCCTTGTGTGACAAGTATATTATGTGATGTGGTCAAAATTCCTTGGCGTTAGGACACCCGACCTGCACCTGCTTGTAGGTTCTTCATCTATGGGCCGCGGAGGATCCTACTCCTGGGATAGGTAGTTGCCGGCCGTAACACTTGTAAATAAATGAAAAGAAAGCTTTCTATGGATTATTTTCATATATAATACCAGTACAAAACTATAATAAACACAATCATACTTACATTTTAAATGCAATAGTCACAGTACTACCGACAAAACTTGGCACAACGCTTATTTTTTTTGTTTTTTTTCAATGGTATCTGTTACTTGGCATACACTTTTTACTAACCCCTAGACGCGCTTTTTAATATAGAGCCGTTTAGTGTAACATTTATGAAAATTTTTCTAACTTTCCATAGATAAAAAGTCGTTTAAAGTGTAGAAGTCAGCGAGGCCGCTCTAGTCGCCCTAACGTTCAACCGGAAAAAATTTTAGGCGACTATGGTCACCCGGACGTTTGAGTGGTTATTCTCACAATAAATATCTTTTATCTATACATAGATAACTCCGAAACTCGTTTGTACCAAACTTGACCGCCTATTTATATTCCAGTCCTTCAAAATTAGAACACATAAATAACTTTTACAATGCTCAATATTTGAAGTCTTTGTTTTACAAAAGTTTACGGTTAGAATTATGACTTTCTATCGTATTGATACTTATCTTGATTACAAAACTTTATCTTTGCAACACGTTTTAAAGTTTTAAATTTAAATTGTAAAGATTTAACTACGCGTTCATTACCCAATGGATTGTAAATAAATTGCCTGCCGCTGTACCAGTTGGTACACAAGAGCGCATTCGATTACGTACTCGTATTTCATTGAAAGCTTTCACTTTATCTACAATTTGTATTTGCATTTTCACCATTCGACATCCTAAAGTGAAAAATTTCGTCTTTCATTTCAGTTGTGAATAAAATATTCTATACCTTTTATTATTTTTACTATTAACATTTAATATTCGAAACCAATTTCTATATCATTTAAAGAACCTGCTCTTGTATAAAAGGCCGGCTACTCAACTGCAATTTTTCTAATTCTTATATAAAATATCTAGCTAACAATCGACGGAAAGGTTCTCCAATAGTGATGGGACGCAACAGTGTCCAACCAAACAACCTGCCCAGTGCAGTGAGTATGGGCAAATCATTCAACATAAGCATGCCACGTGGCGCATTCTTGGGAAATTCAACATATTTCAAGCAGTGAAGTAAAAGTTTTTTTTATAAAATAAGGGTGACAAACGAGCACTCAGTCCACCTGATGGTAAATGGTTGCTGTAGCCCATAGACATCTACATCTGTCTTCGTTTGCAAATTAAAATACAGATGCGTTATAAGTCGTGACTACTAAGATAGAATGCCTCTTTTTCAATAAAATTGTCTCCAGTTCTCTACACTCACCATACGAAACACAGCAGCATTAAGCTGCTATTTTGTGCTGGTATTCTGTAAGAGCGTGGTCCTTCCCCGGTCGAGCCAACCCATTCGTGCTACAAATATACTATTAATATAGCTGCAGCATACCTCTACCACCTAAAAGACTGATAAAGTCACAGAATACCAGCGTTAAATATTTTTTTTTTTTTTTTTTTTTTTTTTAAAAACGTTACCCCCACACTAGGATTTTCTCCTGTATCGTGGAGGCAGTTTACAAACACAAATTGAACAAGGACAAACATCCAGACCCGGAACAATTATTTGTAGGCCATACAAACACTTGTTCCGTGCGGGATTCGAACCCGCGCCCCCCAGCGCAGCAACTCATTGCTAAGCCACTGCGCCACGGAGCCGTCTTAACGCTGCTGTGTTTCGTATGCTGAGAGAACCGGAGTCCCTTTTTACTGGAAACGAGGCATATAATCTTAGTGCTCACGGGTGACAACGCATCTGCATTGGGTAGCTGTAGATGTCTACGGGCGACAGCAACCACTTACTATCAGGTGGACTGTGTGCTCAATTGTCAGCCTTATCCTATAAGAAAAAAGAAGGAGAGTTGTAGTAGGTGGTAGGACTCTTATCTGTCTCTGCGCCAAATGTCAGTGCACACACTGCTGTGTTCCGATCTTAAGGCTATTGGGCCAGTATAAATACAGGTGGGCGAGTGGAAGCCTCGTAATGTCAAACAATCCAACAAAAAAAAAACGCGTTGTGCGACCAACCATTACACTGAGTGATGACCTTATGAAACATGTAGGGAGTAGTTCAATGAAAGTTTTTAAGACCGTGCTATGTGTTGTTCTATATAGGAGACCTATATTCAGTAGTAGGTAATCAAAATTACGAAAATACCATAAGTTTGGTATCTAATCGCTTACACAATACCAATTATAGACTATTGTTACGAATAGATGTGTCGAAAGTGCTCGCGGTGTACATCGGTATCCGTCAACCCGTTTCAAGTCTCATGACGTCATCTAATTACAAACACCGAAACTAATGAATTCTAAACTACCAAATTATTTGACAGTTATTTGTTTAAATCGAGTAATTGATCTTTGAAGCGAAGCCAAGCGAGATTACACATAGTATATTCTTAATTATCTAAAAATAACAAACGCCTTCAGAATTTTGTCAGCTGTTCCTATTACGAATTTATTGGATTTTTACTTTAAGAATTCATTATACAAGTACTTTCAAAGGATATGAATTTCATGCACGCGAGCCGAGAACGCTCGCTCATGCGATGCGCTCTCAAGAATACTCGACATTTTGGCGTCGACAAGCATCTCTACGAGCAAGCTCTGCAAGCGAAAATGGGTTTTATAATTAAGCTTTCAAAAAAAAAGTGAAAACTTTAAGAAAATCTCAAGAATAATGTAATTTCTCCGTAATTTACAGCTTCCGAAGTCAGTGCTAAGGCTGAGGTGTAATAAAGAATAAAGTTTCAACTTCAGAAGTTAATATTCTGTTTATGGATGAATATCTATGGCTCACTGAAGTATATTTCCGCATGTTTATTAGGTTCAATAAGCCGAGTAATCTAAAGTAAAGTAAATCGAGTAACCTATCTTTATTTAAAAAAAACATGGTGTATAATGATTCTAGAGATAACACAACAGCTTACCAACTTGTAAGCTTCTAATTGTAAATATTTTAAAAGATCAGCAGACTTTGTAAAGTCTTTGAGTGAAAAGGCAGATATAATTACACTCTAGGAGACATGGCTTCTGTCTCATGATATTCCTGACTTGGGTGAAGTAAGTAAGGATTTTTGTTTCTTCGGGAATTCTGCGATTGATACAAGCAAAGGAATATTGCGAGGACGGCCTTACACCGGTGTCGGCTTACTATGGAGAAACAACGTGTTTGACTCTGTATCTGCGGTTCCGTGTATGAGTGAGCGTATAATTGCTATTAATGTGTGTGTTTCGGTTCGGTTTATGTTAGTTTTAATGAGTATATGCCTACGGACGAGCCAGATAATCTGGTAGAATTTGTTGAGTGTTAAAGTGAAATATCTACAATAGTTGTTAATGAGAATATTGAAACTATGTATGTATTAGAAGACTTTAGTGCTCACTCACGTTCTTTGGAAATGAAATGTTAAAATTTTGTCTAGAACAAAATTGGTTGTCAGCCGATATAATGAAGCTAGGAATTGATTCGCGTTCTTATATGAGTGATGTACATGGTAGTTGTAGTTGGCTTGACTACTTTTTAACAACTCAAGCTGCATCTGTAATCTGTAGTCACAATTAAAAATCATAATGACGTTTATTGGTCAGACTACTTTCCATTTGAAGTGCAGTGTAAACTCATAATGGTTAGGCGTAGACTGCTATCAGTTCAGGAATATATAATCAATAAATAAAACTGAGATGAGCGTAATTTGAATCAAATTTACATATATAGCAAATACTGTAAAGATAAATTAAGAGAAATCGATTTCCCATATGATCTAAGTTAGTGTTGTGATAATATATGTAATATTTTAGTACATCGATCTGTGATAGATAAATTATATACGTCATAAAAACATTTATTCTGACACTTCAGATTATAATCACAAATTACAGTATAGTGCCACCAACTTATCTGTGAACTGACAGCTTGGCGCTTTTTTTGGAGTTTATGGCCTGGTATCTAGACCTTTAGGCCAAGTCTTGAGTATTTTTATTCGGTTTATTATAATTTCTTCATAGTTCACTACTTCACAATATGTAGATGCGTCACATTGTGCAGCCCTTGGGAGATTTTGACGGCAACTTGAGCCAGCAGGCAGCTGACAGTTGGCGATGGTATCTAAAGGCGCCTATGCAAACAAACAGCTTATATTGAGAATCCATCACCATCAGAGCACTTGTTTCACAGTTTCCACTAATAGTTCACATGCGCAGACACTTAATACACAAAATCGCACGACTTTTATATATCAAAGTCCACTTCAAACCATTATTTAAACAATAATACAGGAGCAACAAACCGCCCCAGGTCAAGTTCCCGCCAAAACTCCAAAAATCATTCAGCTTGGCGCTTTTGCGCTGAAGTGTTGCCAGTTCGGGAATATTCCCATTTAAGGGTCTTATATTCCTACATAGAGTCCACATACTAGGGTGATAAATTAGTCACGGAATAAAAAGACTAGAACACATATTTAACAGGTTGTCCAAGAACCTGAAGTAACAAAAATATCATAATTGAACAATTTAAACTTTAATTAAATAATATGGCTTTATGCCTTTTTTACCGGGCGTTGTAATTTGCGTTCCTGTGGTTTATGCGGTTTCCGGTTCTTTAACTATTTTGTAAATGAATCCTTGATAACATCTGAAAAAGAAATGAATTGCATTAACTAATCCATTTATCGGAAATACGAAAGGAAGGAACAAAACATAGCAATACTGACCTGTAGCAGCTGATACTCTTTTATAGACCTGATTGAAAGGCATTATCGGTGCTTGCCCTCGAGCTTCTTGTTCACAAAAGCTTAATACTTTTAAAATAATGTTTCGGGCATCACTTTTAATGGTTTTCGGCATTTTTTATTTTTCTATAAACTCTCAAGACAATGACGTATCAAGTGACAAGTGTAAATGGCGGCTGTAGTTCACAATTTTGCCGCAGCTGTCAGTTCACAGATAAATTGGTGGGACTATACAGGTGAATAAACAAAATTAATATATACTAATAAGAATAATATAAAACAAACAACATAAGAAAATTAATTAACAAAAAAAATAGAGGGTGGAATCATTGAGGTATAATGTACATACGTACGTACGTAGTTCATAATAACTCAATGGGTATAACAACAATTCATGACTTAATAATCGAAACAGATGAAATGACGGAAGGGACCGCCTCGGCATAAATAATAAATAATAATATGTAATAGCATAATAAATATTATGTAAACGGAAAATCAGTAGCTAGCGTCAAACCTCTTTAACAATACTCCTATATATTAACTATGCTCGTTTATTAGGAGATATTTTAAATAAGTGTTTTCTAAACGTGCCTAGTGTGTTTAGGTCACGCAGTGGAGGAGGTAAATTATTCCAGCAATGGGAGGCTGCATACTTATAATAACCTCGAAAGGCTGAAGAAAAATGTCGCAGAACACTGAGCCGATTATAAGATAAAGCCCGGATGAGATACTTGCTATGCTCGCAAGACCAGTCTAACTTACTAAAAAGATACTTTGGGTTTTTTGTCTTTATGACGCCAAAAAGTACACAAACTAAGTGAAGTTTGCGTCTGACAGCCATTTTAAGAATATTATTGTCGTCAAGAAATGGGCTTACGTGACCTCTACATCAAAGCATTATGGACCCGTTGAATAAGGTGTGCGGTACGTGACAGTAAACAAGGCCCATAAACCGTATCAGCATAATTAAATTTTGATAGTACTAGGGTGTCCGATAATCTTTATCGTAATTCTATACCTAAATATTCACGCATTCTATACAGGATTTTAACCTATAAAAACAGTGCTTAACAATGTTATTGATATTATCTTCAAATCTGAGATCGGGGCTAATTATGATTTCTAAATTACGTGCTTTATCGACTCTTTCTAACACCGTGCCTTTAATATACAGTGTTGGGACAAATTTATTTATTTTTTGAATATGTTGTTTCGTTCTGCAAATAAAAACTTAGTCTTTGATGGATTCAACACTAAACTGTTTCTTTCTGGATACTTTACTACTCTATCCAAATCGTCGTTGAGTCCATTAATAGCTTCTGCAAGATATATGACAAGGCTTAAAAGACTTATAAATCTGTGTGTCATCTACATATAAGTGATATTTACAATATTGGAAACAGTTACTAATGTCTAATGTATTTGAGCTTGACCGTCGTGACTGAAATTCGGTTTGGGGGACATAATTCTATCAGCTCAATGATTTTAACCAAGCATCACCACAAACTTAAACTGACGCTAGACAGTGAAGGTTTTCTTCATAAGATATAGAAATATGTAGTTTATCTTGTACTAACATTGAGTTATATATACTACGTACTGGAGAAGCTATTCCAAACAAAAAATGTGCACTACTCTATGTCATCGCGCATGCGCGGGAGATAGTAGAGTCGCGCATTCGCAGTTGATATAAGAGCGCATTGCGCCTGCACGATCAGTTTTTATCATCATAGATTAGGTATACGTATAGGATCATTCTATCAGTATGTAATAATTGTTTCTTTAGATTGTATGGTTAACTATATCGAGTACAATTTCTTTAATTGTCATTTATTTTGCATATGCGCTCATTTAATATAAAATACTCTTATTTTAATATAAACAAACATATTTGTAAATAATATGTAATAATAATTATCTTTGATAATTAATGTATGTTTTATATTTTACATAGTTATCTTTTAAAATAATCAAAAAAGTAATAAGTCGGGGCGGGTGTTGGGCCTTATGAATCATTTGTAAGGCAACATTGTAGGAAACTAAAAGAAAATGAATTGTTATGCGTTTATTCCAGAACAACAAATAAATAAAAAAATTAAATAAGATAGTATTGTATACAAGCACATACACGTATACATATACATATTTTACCTAAATTCACTAGTCTATGATTGTAGATAGCGTAGCAGTTAAATGAAAAAAAATATTTTTTCTATTGAAATATTACGATATTATTACCTATTTAATCACTTGAACAACAAATCATTTTACTTACTTAACTACTGAATTGTTATTTACGTCCAGGTTTAAATTTTAATTTTAAATCTTATATTATTCGCGCCGCTCCACACTGCATGAATATTGAAACCACACTAAATGACACTAAAGTAAGGGGTACGGATTGCAATACAGTTTAGTTGAACATAGTGAATGTTCGAAATGCGAAATCTAGTGCGTAGTACATATTGTTGCGCGCCACAATTCAAGGAAGGTGAATGGCAACACTACTTACCACTAGCGCCCTCTAGTATCAAGTAGCAGAACTAGGAGAATCAAAACGCTTCTAAAAATTTCCATGGAAGAACTTTGTAGAAATATCGACACCTAGTCAATCGGGACCGATATGTACTCGAACATTCTAGAAATTTCTATAGTAGAAGGTTCTGAAAACTACTTGAGGACTCATATAAGGCCGGTATAGACCGTGACCGGGGCAATATTGAATTTGGCGATACGAGCGAATACTTCGGAGCAATACAACTGCGAACTAAAGTGATCAGTAGTACAATTGTGTTTAATTATTAGCGTGGTTTTAAGTTGTAATTAATATTCTGTAATTAAAGTGTCAATTTTGGTAATTCAATCGGCAGTTTTTTTTTAATTGTCTCGAACCCCAAGCTCGTAACAATTGGTGTCATAAGTGGGATCAAATATGCCGATTTTAGCTAAAGACGACACGGAGTGTATCCGTACCCGAAAGCAACGCCAACAGACGTCGGAGGGCCAGCTGCCGACCACGGAGGCCGGCCCGTCAGCAGCTCCTGCATCTGCAGCACCTGACTTAGGTGCTCTGATGATGATGCTGCAGGAGCAGGCTCATCGACAGGAGGAACAGGCCCGTTGGTTGTGTAGCGGCGCTGTCGTCGTGTCACAACCGAAACACATCGAAGCCTAAATCGCGCTAACAAAGTTCCGAAGTTTAAGCAGTATATATAGAATAGCTCCGAACTACCACTCGGAGCGTTGGCCGCTCCCCGGGCAGAACTCCTCGCCCAGCGAGAGCCCTTTTCCTTTCACCGGCTACAGTTGTAAGAGCAGCTACAGCCTGGTATGGAAGAGCAGATGCTCCTCAGGAAGGACCTTCACGCTAACTTCGGGAAAGAGATAAGGGAAGTGAAGGATAGGGTTGCTCAATATGACAACCGCCTGTCGGAAGCTGAAACCCGAATCGACCAAGTGACGGGTTGACAACGTGATGGCTGACGTGAAGAAAACGCTGGACGACCTCAAAATTGGGGATGGAATTACAGCTCCCGCGGTTTCTTCTTCTCATGGATTCAAAGTGCCGTCGTTCGACGCTGGTTCAATGCTGTCATGAAAGCGAACGCTTGGAATAAAAATCCGACCATGACTGGTCGCACCCTAGGCCTGCGCGACCAGGCCTTAACTGTTCTGAAAACTCTCGGTAAGGAAGTGACTTACGAGCAACTCCTTAAGGCATTGGAGGCGAGATATGGCGACGCTCAACTGGAACACGTCTTTCGTACGCAGCTCAAAGGTCGCGTGCAACGTAGCAACAAAAACCTGCAGTAGTGGGCCCTTGAGGTGGACAAGCATACCAGTCTGTACCTGCGCTCATTGTAGGGAACCTGGTGCAGACATTGAACGAACTGTAAAAAGGGAAGGTGATCAATCTCAAGAGGGTAGTGCGGCTAATAGCACCACCCAGCAGCAGCAGGGAAACGAGTAAAACCCAGGATTGCGGTGCGGGTGCTGGCTGATTTATAAAGATCCCCAAGGATTTCGATCTCACAAACTCATGATGTCAACAGCCTAATCATCAAAGGCGAGGTCAGCGAAACTCCGTGTAAACTGACCACAGACACTGGAGCTTCTCGCACGGTTGTCAGTTACCAACTTATAAGTCAGTTCCTTGGGGACTCCGCATACAACCGAGAACGCATTAATTTGGTGACAGCCACCGGTCAGCGCATACCCGTACGTGGAGAGAAGGAGATGGAATTGAAGCTAGGTAACATGATCTACCTGCATAAAGGAAGAATTGTTGTGAGATCGACGCTAAGCAAGGTGTTTTGAAATGTGGACAAAAGGAACTTTTCGTGGAAGGGAGTCACCAGGGAATGTGTACAGTCTTAAGATTATTGTTTTCCCGCCAAGATCAAAAACGATTGTGCCGATTAATCTTGGGCAAGCTCTCATCGTTGTGTACTCGTGGAAAGATTAGACAATGACTTTCCATGGAAAGTGGCTCGAACCATGGTCAGAACCACCGACATCTCAGGAGTACGTGTGCTGAACCTTTGTGATCAGGAACAGATTACAGAAAAAGGCACATTGGTTGGTACTTGTGAGGAAGTAGATTGGTTGTATCGGTGCCAATATCTATCAACCAGAACCCCCAGCAAGGATGCAAAAACGAGAGTGATCACACTTTTAGAAGACTATCACAGCGTTCTCTCCCCGAATGAAATGGTCAAGGCGAAGAAGTTGTTACTCATGAACGCCGATGTTTTCTCGTCAAACGATGCTGACATAGAAAATACTGACTTAGTTAAACACAAAATAAACACAGGAGAAGAATTGCCTATCCGTCAGCGGCCAACAAGATTGCCGGTAGCTCGTGAAAAGGAAGTGGAAACCATGATTGAGGAAATGGTCAAGGATTGGCCGGTGCCAAGAGACAAAACGCAGGTTAGAGCATTTTTGGGTTTGTGCTCCTATTAGCAGCGATTTGTAAAGAACTTTGCAGATATAGCCAAACCTCTGCACAATTTAACCGAGGAGAAGCGAAATTTCCCCTGGGATGAAAGTTGCAGTATCATATTCCAGGAGCTCAAGGACCGTCTGTGCAAGACACCTATTTTGGGATACCCTGTTGCCGGCAAGGAATTTATAGTTGACATAGAGGCAAGTGATATAGGACTTGGCGGTGTGTTGTCTCCACGGAATGGAAGAGTTTCAAGAGGTTGTGATAGCGTACTTCAGAAAATCGTTGTCAAAGCTGGAAAGGAACTATTGTGTCACAAGACGGGAATTGCTTGCTGTAGTATAGTCATTGCAGCAAATATCTTCTGGGGCGGAAATTTGTTTTACGAACTGACCGTGCTGCACTGAAATGGCTATTGCAGTTCAAAAATCCAGAAGGACAAGTTACGAGATGGATTGAACTACTGCAGGAATACGACTTTGTGATCGAGCATCGCAGCGGGAAATCTCATGGCAACGCAGATGCATTGTCAAGAAGACCTTGTCCTGAAGATTTCAAGCATTGTACTTAGCAAGAGGATAAGCAATTGATACCTATAGGGATGATCAGGGCAGGCCAAATCAGCAATAAGTGGAAGAACAGCCTACGACATACACAGCAGGAAGATTCGGACATCAAGCCGATTCTGGAATGGATGAGGGCCAGTGCTCCTAAGCCCAAGTGGAGCGACGTCTCAGCGATGAGTTCAACCACGAAAAGCTATTGGGCCATTAGGACAGCTTGCTGATTCAGGATGGAGTCCTGGGCCGTAAACGGGAAAATGGTCTGGGAGACAATTGCCATATGCAAATGATTATCCCTAAAGCTAAAGTACCGGATGTTCTACAGCTGTACCATGATGGTTGTTCAGGAGGCCATCTGGAAGATAAAAAGACCCTACTGAAGATCCGAGACCGGTTTTACTGAGTCCACTGTCGTGACGATCTCGAGGACTGATGTCGTAAACGTACAAGTTGTTCGGCTGTAAAGGGATCTCAGACTCGTAGTAGAGGTGCATTCAAATTGTACAATGTTGGTGCAACATGGGAGAGGATAGCCCTTGACGTTACGGGGCCGTTTCCGGAAAGTGAAAGTGGTAACAAGTATTTCATGGTTGGGATGGATTACTTCACTAAGTGGCCAGAAGTCTTCGCCATTCCAAATCAAGAAGCTTCAACAGTAGCAGATAAACTAGTTCATGAAGTCTTCTGTCGTTTTGGAGTACCTTTAGAGATTCACAGCGATCAAGGAAGAAATTTTGAGTCTCAAATATTCTAGAAAACTTGCCAAGTTATGGGTACTCATAAAACAAGAACAATTTCTTATCATCCACAATCTGATGGAATGGTAGAACGATTTAATCAGATATTGGAGAGGTACCTAGCAAAAGTTGTAGTAAATCGGCAACGGGACTGGGACAAGCACATACAACCGTTTTTGTTTGAAGTGCTGTTCACGAAAGTAGATCAGTGACGCCAGCTTTTGCAAACTTTGGAAGAGAATTACGGCTGCCTTCAGACCTGATCACCGGAAAACCACCTGATGCCCCACGCAGTATAACCGATCATGCAAATGACTTGCGGAACAAAATCAATTATATGTATGAGCACGTCAGACAATCGGGCCAGTAAATGTCTGAAAAAATGAAAACCCGGTATGACCGTAAAATGAACAACAAAGGGTTCGACAAAGGTTCACTAGTATGATTGCACAATCCAGTTCGGGCAAAGGGAAATCAATTGTGACAAGGATCAATGACGTAACCTGCCGAATACAGAAAGGTGCAAGAAGTACTCCTAAGATCGTCCGTGTGGATTGACTGGCGCGTTATTATAGGGCCAATAATACTCGGGACGAGCATGTCTTAGGAGGGGGCAGTGTTGCGCGTCACAATTAATGGAAGGTACATGGCAACACTAGTTACCACTAGGCCTCTCTAGTATCAAGTAGCAGAACTAGTAGAGTCAAGATCCGTCTAGAAATTTCCATGAACTTTCTAGAACTATCGACACCTAGTCAATCGGGACCGATATGTACTCGAACATTCTAGAAGTTTCGACCGCGACCGAGGCAGTTATTGGATTGGCGATACCAGCGGATACTTCGAAGCAATACAACTGCGAACTAAAGTGATCAGTAGTACAATTGTGTTTAATTATTAGTATGGTTTTAAGTTGTAATTAGTGTTTTGTAATTAAAGTGTTAACTTTGGTAATTCAATCGGCAGTTTTTTTTAATTTTCTCGAACCCCAAGCTCGTAACCATATGCATATAGCGATGTGCACTAACGTTTGTTTGTGTACTATATTTGTTTCACCTCCGAGAAATTAGCGTTGCTATGTCTATATCTCGGATAAATCATGTGTGATACTTTATCCAAGGTTGATATAGTACATTAAGAGGTCGAAAAACGACAACTAATTATTTGACAGTCAATCAGACATTTTATCTAAGCTAAAACCATAGACTTAAATATACTACGCCAGTATATTCTAAGTCTATGGCTAAAACCTAGTGGTTATATACTCCTTGGTCTTCAACTGAGTAATTACTATCATAGAGAGTCATATAATTAGAACAAAATTCTTATAGCTGAACTCTTCATATGACGATTAACATGACAAACGAGCACACAGACCACCTAATGGTAAGTGGTTGCTGTGGCCCATAGACATCTACATTTATCCTCAATTACGAATCAAAATGCAGATGCGTTTTCACCCGTGTGGACTAAGATGGAATGCCTCGTTTCCAGTAAAAAGGCTCTTTGGTTCTCTACACTCACCATACGAAACACAGCAGCATTAACCTGCTATTTTACGCTGTTATTCTGTGAAAGCGTGGTCCTTCCCCGGTCGAACCGACCCATTCGTGTTACAGCTATACCAGAAATATAGCTGCAGCATGGCTTTATCACGTATAGCTATATTATTCTCACCTTCTTTCTTTTTTAAGGTTGCTGCCGTTTTTCCATGGCATAGACGTCTCTAATGATGGGCCATTAGCGAAACAAAAAACGTTGTCGATATATGTATTTAGTCTATGACTTAGTAAAATTAAGGATTTTTATTCGTCCGGTACGTAATACTTATTAATATCAATGAAAGCTTCAACTGACATATTACAACAAATACGTAGTCGAATAATGCGGAATATCGTGAATAGGTCACTATGAAATCTTTTTTTATATAGGATAAGGATGACAAACGGACACACCCACCAGATGTTAAGTAGTTACTGTGGCTATCTACATGTTCTCTACACTCACCATATGAAACACAGCAGTGTTAAACTGCTAGTTTACGCTGGTATTCTATGAGAGCGTGGTTCTTCCCCAGTCGAGCCGATCTATTCGTGCTACAACTATACTATTAATATAGCTGCAGCATGGCTCTACCACGCACAACGCTGCCGCTACACGGAAATCCTACCTTAACTTAATGATTTCGAAATATTTTCATCCAAGCAGAAAAAGATTTGTTGAATATAGTCAATGGTTTTCCGCTGAGCGAGTGGTTGAGCTGTATAATTTAAAATTAATTGCCGCCTGTATGAAATATCATCACTCGAGAACAGCTGGACCGATTTTGATGAATGAAATTAGCGCTGTTGTCGAGATCTAGAAAACTGTCGTACGAACCCATGGCGGATCTTTAGTAAGCGTATAATATTGGAATTACAATTGGGATTCACCTTGCTTATGTACCATGTGTCTGTAAAGAATAAGGTGAAGGCCACCATGCTGGTTCTATGAAAATTCATTTAAAATTGTATAAACAAAATTATTGTAAAGTGAAATTATGTTTAAAAAAAGCGGCCAAGTGCGAGTCGGACTCGCCCATGAAGGGTTCCGAAGCAGCAAGTAACATAATATAAAAGTTCTTGTAGTTTATTGGAAATTAGATCGATGTTTTAATAATAGTGGTCACGCCCGAACGCTGATTTCGGGATTTGATGCCAGAGGGCACTCGACTCGGCGCCATACCGGTTTTGACGTTCGGTCGAGCGGTGTGTGTGGCGAGAGCGCGCAAGCGCGAATAGTTGTTGCTTGCAAGCTGTGCTTGGGACAGCACGCTGTGAACTTGTTCGGGAACGCGGAATAGTGCAGGCGCGTCGAGTAAATATACTGTCTAGGATTCGTAACGCGCATTCCTTGTTTGAGAGCTTCTCCCGGTTAGTTTTCTAGATAGCATTATAATTCTGTAGTAGCGTAGTGCCCCTTTTGTGTTTTGATTGGCGTACTTTGACTCTGGCGCGACGTTTTGTTCTGGTGTCGAATGAAGGAACTTAGTTGTATTTAACTCTGAATCCGTATATAAGTGCATTCGACAATATTAACTACTAGTGCGGCATTCAGATGTTACGGCCTGCAGCTGCCTATCCAAGAATAGAATCTTCCGGGGCCCATGAGCGGAAGACCTTACAAGCAGATGCAGGTCGGGCCTCCTAAAATGACCACGTGAAATTATCCTATCACAATAAACTATATGGAAAACGTTCTATCCTACTACAATTCAATAGAGAGAATAGTCAAACAGAGCTTACTAACCTATATCCAAGGCAACTGCTGTCTCAGGGTTCGGTTAGGCCGCATGTGATTGAAGGGTGCATAGGAAGTAAGGGTTAGTGATGTATATATGTGTGTGACTGGTTGTGATAGACCTGATTGGACCGTTGCCGTTGGCAGCACCTCGGACTTCAGCACCGCTCCAAATTGTGGTAATCTTCAGCGGAGCCACCCAGAGTCACTTTCTTCGTTCGTCACGAGGACAGTCCATTAACTTTATCGTACAATTAACTAACTTCCAGAAGCCACTAACTCTCGTTTGTTATAAAGCGTAACACTCAAAACGAATACAGAATGTCGGTCTATACTAAATCCCGTTACTTCTCTAGTATCACAAAGCTCAGCGTACAACCGACAACGGGAAATGTTTCCGAACTATATCAAATGCCGCACTAGTAGTTAATATTGTCGAATGCGCTTATATACGGATTCAGAGTTAAATACAACTAAGTTCCTTCATTCGACACCAGAACAAAACGTCGCGCCAGAGTCAAAGTACTCCTCGTTGACCCGCAAATTAATCTAGCTAGCCAACCAAAACACAAAAGGGGCACTACGCGACTACAGAATTATAATTCTATCTAGACAACTAACCGGGAGAAGCTCTCAAACAAGGAATGAGCGTTACGAATCCTAGACAGTATATTTACTCGACGCGCCTGCACTATTCCGCGTTCCCGAACAAGTTCACAGCGTTCTGTTCCAAACACAGCTTGCAAGCAACAACTATTCGCGCTCGCGCGCTCTCGCCACACACACCGCTCGACCGAACGTCAAAACCGGTATGGCACCGAGCCGAGCGCCCTCTGGCGTCAAATCACGAAACCAGCGTTCGAGCGTGAACAAATAGTGTATTTTTATATTTGAGTTGATTGAATGAAAGGTAAATTGTGGTTTACGATTTATGACGCACTAAAAAAAAACTACTTACTAGATCTCGTTGAAACCAATTTTCGGTGGAATTTTACATGGTAATGAACATCATATATTTTTTTTAGTTTTATCATTCTCTTATTTTATAAGTTACAGAGGGGGGACACACATTTTACCACTTTGGAAGTGTCTCTCGCGCAAACTGTTCAGTTTAGAAAAAAATATATAAGAAACCTCAATATAATTTTTGAAGACCTATCTACAGATACCCCTCACGTATGGGTTTGATGAAAAAAAAATTTGAGATTCAATTCTAAGTATGGGGATCCCCAAAATTTATTGTTTTTTTTTTTTCTATTTCTGTGTGAAAATTTTAATGCGGTTCATATAATACATCTATATACCAAGTTTCAACAGCATAGTTCTTATAGTTTCGGAAAAAGTGGATGTGACATACGGACGGACAGACAGACAGACAGACATGACGAATCCATAAAAGTTCCGTTTTTTTCCATTTGGCTACGGAACCCTAAAAAGTCCCTCTGGGTTTCTTGCTGGTTCTTCCCAGGACAGAGGTATTTTCCGAACCAGTGGTAAATAAAAAATGACTTTCAATAAGCATTATGTAAAAATCAATATTGAATAAAAATCATTCTATTCTATTCTATACTTAGTATTCATACCTCCCTAACTATTATTTTTTAAATTTGCGAAAGGAATATTTACAATATAATATAATAATCATGAAGAAATCAATTTACTTGATCGTTCAAATAATAATAAGTCTAGTCCTATTTTATTTATATTTTTAGACATATAATAGAATAATAAAAGTAAATAACTAAACAAAAACGACTATATCGATGTCGATTGTTGCTAACATTGTGAACGATATCACTATAGATTAAAAACATCATGTCTTGTAAAATAATGTCGCATATAATACTATCAAATCAGAAGATACGAATGTATTTATTTTACTCTCATATTTGGCATAGTATAAAGATACTAAAATTGACCACTTGACATTGCTATTTCCACGCATGAATTACATGCAACATCTTTCAATAGGTTTGTATCTTTTTGCCTTATTTGAACGTTAAATTAGAAAAAGAGAGACAAGTATATTGACTCAATTTATGTAAAATTGTAGGTTCTCTCTATGCATACGTATGTATGTAATTACTCTATGGCCTGCAAGCATTGCATTGAATAATCGGCCTTTGATTATTGAGATGTAGGTTGGATGTAGGTTTCTTTGGCCAGTTCATCTATCTACTTACCATAGAGTATATGGATATAATAAGTATATGGTCATAATATCAGTGGGACTGTATGCCCGACCGGAAGCATTACTTCTATATAAAAACTTCTAACTTGACTATAAAATAGATATGCATATAAAATGATATTGAGTACCTTTAGCACATAACCAGCTATGGCTGTGCCCGCAACTTCGTGCGCATAATTTTTAGTAATTTATTATTATGCTTCACTATTTGATTAGGATTATGTCCATAATTTCGTGGGTTTTAATTTTTTGCGCGGAACCCTAATTTATTTCTAAAATAAAAGCAGCCTAGGTTACTCCTTATAATCAGCTAATCGTGAAAGTCCCGTCAAAATCGGTCCAGCCGTTTCGGAGATTAGCCGGAACGAACAGACAGGCAAACAGACAAAAATTTTAAAAATTGTTTTTATGTTTTAAATACCGTATACACTTTCATATGCATTTAGTAAAAAGCTGTTATTTTGACATTACAAACAGATTCTTCAATTTTATTTATTTGTATAGAAGTATTTGGCAGACGCTTGAATCATTAAAACGTAGACTAAGCTGTAAATATGGTGCAATGAAACAATAATGATCTGCAATTTGCTAAGAAAGTGCCAAAAACTACTATTATATCTTACCAAACTATGATCTTCAAAGCTTTATCTGCAAACATAAAACTGTGGTCCATTTTATAAGAGTTCAACGAAGATGAAAAGTAATTAATTATTTTCGGTTTAAAATATTTTTCAGTATTTACGGTTTTTATAATTCTAAAAAGCGTTATAATACAAGTAATTTTTTCGTAAGGATCCCTCAGCCTTTTTTATAGGATCGGGTAACAAACGAGAACACGGTCCACCTGATGGTAAGTGGTTACCGTGACCCATAAACATCTACATGTATCCTCATTAAAAAATCGAAATGCATATGCGCTGTCACCCGTGAGGACTAAGATGGAATGCCTCTTTTCCAATAAAAAGAGTCTCCGGTTCTCTACACTCACCATACGAAACATAGCAGTGTTAAGCTGCTATTTTACACTGGTATTCTGCGAGAGCGTGGTTCTTCCCCGGTCGAGGCGACCCATTCGTGCTACAACTATACTTCTAATATAGCTGCAGCATGGCTCTACCACGCACAAAAGCCTGCCCTTCTTAAGGAGCCCTTAGGTGTCTTTACATTTTGTATGCTAAAAATTGTAACACGTATTGTTAAACGAACGAACGGTCATCTACTAGATAAAAACCACGGCATTCATCTCTTTACGGTTTGTAGTAGTTATGGGAACACTTCTATCAGTTATTGTGCTTCATTCGCCTCCACTCAACTTAGAATACAAAGAGTGGAGCTGGAGCTCCGTCTGTCAAGAAATGGTAAGTTCAATCATCCTAGGTGTTAGGTCTCTTTTTCTGACTAGGGGTCTGTCTGGGTTAGTGCCACAGTGCATTCACATCTGTGTTCCGGTCTGAAAGTTCCATCTTAGTGCTCAGAGGTGATAATGCATCTGTAACCGTCTATGTTTCAGGGTATCAATTGGCTGCAGTAGCCATTTAATTTAAAAAATATCTTTTTTTTTATAGGATAGGGTGACAAACGAGCACACAGTCCACCTGTGTAAGTGGTTGCTGTGACCCATAAACATCTACCTCAATAAAGAATCGAAATGCAGATGCGTCGGCACCCGTGAGGACTAAGATGGAATGCCTCTTTTCCAGCAAAATGGATTTCCGTTTCTCTACACTCACCATACGAAACACAGAAGTGTCAAGCTGCCATTTTACGCTGGTATTCTGTGAGAGTGTGGTCCTTCCCCGGTCGAGCCGACTAATTCGTGCTACAACTATACTACTAACTGAAGGTTGATAGTCACTTCAATTTTTTTTTAAAGTTGGAACAACACAACCTCCAGTACTTTTACATGTCAAGCGACAATAATTTCCGTACTCGCTACGTCAATTTGGTCTGACATCAAGACAATATTAGAGAATCTACCCCACAATTTTTCCCGTGGCTGTTCTAAAAAACAACTATCGGAAATTTGTAGAACAATCTTGTGACTTTCGATAGATCGTCCATAACACACGCATAATTTTACAGGCAGAGTGTGCGATGTCGGGTACTGCGATCGTTAACCTGCCAGGAATTAACATTAGGGCAAATCCTCCCAACAAAGTGTGAGTCCCATGTCCAGATAGTTACGGGTTATCAACATTCAATAAACTTAAATCATCTATTTGAAATTATATATTCTAATATCATATATTCTTACGTGGTAGAGCCATGCTGTAGCTATATTAATGATATAGTTGTAGCACGAACGGGTCAGCTCGACCGGGGAAGGACCACGCTCTCACGGAATAGTATCGTAAAACTGCAGCTTAACGCTGCTGTATTTCGTATGGTGAGTGTAGAGAACCGTAGACCCTTTTTACTGGAAATGAGGCATTTTATCTTGGTCCTCAGGGATGACAACCCATCTGCATTTTGATACGTAATCGAGAGTAATATAGATGTCTATGGACCACAGCAACCACTAACCATCAGGTGGACTGTGGCTCGTTTGTCACCCTAAGTTTATAAAAAAAATCTTCAATAACCGAAAACGTTGACCCGTAACGCGTATATATCCAGTCTAATGTGCGGTTACTGTATCTTTATATATCTTTATATAATATTTTCTTATAGAACAATGGTGATAAGCGGACACCAATTCTACCTAATGGTAATTAGATACTGTGGCCGATGGACACCTGTGAGTACATCTATCCTGGACTAAGAAGTAAATTGAAGTTGCGTTGTCACCCTTGAGGTAAAATGGATTTACTCACCAAACGAAATGGAGCACTATTAATTAAATTAAGAAAAAGAAGTGACTATCTTTAATGTAAATTTCGCTACATTAATAGATATAATAGAACTTTACGTTTCTACACGCTAAAATATTGTTTTATTTTTGGTGAACAGTGGATTTCTTTTGACTTACACCACACGCTTTGTGGGTACGTAGTTCCAAACATTTCGCTATAAATAGTAGCTTGTCATGAATATTAAAATAGTTTACGCGGTTTTTGGCAAAGTGTCAGCTATTTTTAAATAATTCAATGCATTTTGCGACATGTAACTTTTTGGCTCAAACCAATAAAGGTACGGGGCGCTGCACATATTTCTAGTGATTCCGATACCATCCTCAACTTTTTTACAAACACTCACACACACATCTTTTTTCATTTTTTTCACCTAAAACCATGTTGTTGATTGCTAATGATTTACTATATGCATGTGGGGTAATGCGACTGACATTGAAACTATCTTCGTTTTGCAGAAGAGAGTCATAGGAGTAATTTATAACCTAGGTCTGAAGGAAACCCTTAGAGAAAAATTTAAAAGAATAAATATATTAACTTTGGTTTCTCAATAGTTACGAAAATTTAATATTTAACGTATGTACACGAAAACAAAAATAGTTTTGTTAAAAATACTGATGTACATTCTGTAAATACTAGGAACAAGCACAAGTAAGTTATACCAGTGACTCGACTCCAAATAGTCAGTAATTTCTTTCATGGAGATGTATACGATTTTACAACAAAGTCCCAGAAAATATGCAGACCCGATCTATCAAAATGTTTAAAATATTTATTAATTAAAAATTGTTTAGTAAGGGTTATTATACTACTAATGTCCTCCAGACCGAATTTCAGCCACGGCGGCCAGTCTCTACGGAGACTAGCCATCTGCGCAGGACAGGATTATAGTGCCCAAGTGTATGCGCAAGCACAGGTGCACTCTCTATTCCCTCACTCTCATAGCCCGATGGGACGGTAAACCGACACGACCGGAGAGAGATCAGGCGCAGGGCCAACGGCTTTACGTGCTTTCCGAGGCACGGGGGTGAAACACCGCCACCGTTGACTACCTCGTTGGTCTAGTGGTTGTAGTAGTGCGACTGCTGATCATGAGATCCCGGGTTCGAATCCCGGATCGGGCCAAAAAATCAGTTATCGAGTTTTTCTATCGAGAAATTCTCAGTATCTGCCCAGAGTCCGAAAGTTGGCGGTGTTTCACCCCCGTGCCTCGGAAAGCACGTAAAGCCGTTGGTTCTGCGCCTGATCTCTCTCCGGTCGTGTCGGTTTACCGTCCCATCGGGCTATGAGAGTGAGGGAATAGAGAGTGCACCTGTGCTTGCGCATACACTTGGGCACTATAATCCTGTCCTGCGCAGATGGCTAGCCTCTATCTGTTGAGCTCTCTTTTTGCGTCCAACTCGACTCTAGATGACGGGGGGAACACACCGCCGACCATCCCGCGATGTGAGTGCTCCATGCCGGATGTGCGATTTACACAGCGCTCGGTCCGCAAAGCACTCTTCTCCCTGGACGTCAGCAAGTCGAGTGGGCCTGATGGAGTCCCTCCCATTGTGCTGAAGACGTGTGCTCCGGAGTCGGCACCGGTTTTAACGCGTCTTTTCCGGTACTCCTACTCCCAAGGCGTAGTCCCGAACTCATGGAAGACAGCTTTGGTGCACCCGATCCCTAAAAAACGCGACGGCTCAGACCCGTCCAACTACAGGCCTATCGCCATCACCTCCTTGTTCTCCATAATAATGGAAGCTGTTATAAACTGCCAGCTCATGAGGTACCTTGAGGATCACCAGCTGATTAGTGACCGCCAGTCGGGTCGATCAGCTGGTGATCTTCTAGTCTACTTAACTCATAGATGGGTGGAGGCAGTAGAGTCCAAGGGGGAGGCATTAGCCGTTAGTTTGGACGTAGCGAAGGCCTTTGATCGGGTCTGGCACAAAGCGCTTCTTTCGAAGCTTCCTGCCTATGGGCTTCCCGAGAAATTTTGCAAATGGATCACCAGTTTCCTTGTTGATCGGAGCATCAAGGTCGTAGTAGACGGTGCATGCTCTGATCTCAAGCCTATCAACGCTGGTGTTCCACAAGGCTGCGTGCTATCACCAACGCTGTTTCTCCTGCATATCAATTATATGTTGCTAACTGGTAGCATTCATTGCTATGCAGACGACAGCACTGGTGATGCCTTATATACCGGCCGTGCCAATATTTCTCGGGAAATAGTCGCCGAGTACCGGGACAAACTTGTGTCTGAAGTCGAGTCTTTGCTTAACAAAGTCTCGGATTGGGGCCGACTAAACCTAGTCCAGTTCAATCCCCAGAAGACACAAGTTTGCGCGTTTACCGCTAAAAAGAACCCCTTTGTCGTATCTCCTCAGTTTCAAGGCACTCCCCTTGTTGCCTCAGCCAGTATCGGAATCCTTGGCGTCGACATATCGAATAGTGTGCAGTTTCGTGGTCACTTGGAAGGGAAGGCCAAATTGGCTTCTAAAAAGCTTGGCGTGCTCAGCAGAGCGAGATAGTATTTCATGCCGGCACATCGCTTGCAACTTTACAAAGCGCAAGTTCGGCCCCACATGGAATACTGTTCTCATCTGGCTCTCATCATGGCACTGCGTAGAGATGTTGCATCTCTTTGCGTATTTTATCGCATATATCACGGAGTGCTCTGAGGAATTGTTCGGACTAATTCCAGCCGCTCAATTTCACCATCGCACATCGCGACAAAACTCGCGTTACTATCTATACCATCTGGATAATTGGCGGTCCACCACTGTGCGATTTAGAAGAAGTTTTCTCCCTCGCACGACTTCCTTGTGGAATCAATTACCACTAGCGAATTTTCCGGACCGATACGACTTAGGAACCTTCAAGAAAAGAGCTTACACCTTTCTAAAAGGTCGGCAACGCATCTGCAATTCCCCTGGTGTTGCGGTTGTTCATGGGCGGCGGTAGTCACTTACCATCAGGTGAGCCGCATGCTCGTTTGCCCACTATTCCATAAAAAAACAGATAGACAGAAAGAGACAGACAGACAAAATTTTAAGAAGTGTGTTTTTGTTATAAGTACCGTACACACTTTCATATGCATTTAGTAAAAAGCTGTTATTTTGACATTACAAACAGACACTTCAATTTTATTTATTTGTATAGATTAATTATCAAAATGCAGATGCCTTAGATTATTGATAGGTCTTCGCGCGGTCAGACGCGCGCGATAACCAATAATTAATAATCAAAGGCGTCTGCAGGCGTCTAAGATGCGTTGAGCACTTATGAAGACTTAGACAGAATGTCTCATGACCAGTAAAAAGGGTACCCCTTCTTGTTTCTACCAAACGAAACACTACAGTAAGATATTGATATTTTACGCTGTTTTATTTATTTAAAAATATTTATTGCACTTAAATAGTACAATTAGCGGACCAGTAGACCACGAGCTATATAGAGAAACTTAAGCAGATGCCATAGAAACATTGGAATATTTTCTGCTATTTCTCCCTGTTTGAGTTCTGGAAAAATCCCACCTATGAGGTAATCTATATTCAGCAATGGACTTTTCAATATAGCTTAAAATGTATGATGTGATGAGATGATGTGAGAGGACTTAGTTCAGCAGTTGAATTTTACGAGCTAATAAAAATTAAGTAGAAAAATTACAGTTATCTGTTTCGAATGCTATTTAAAAACATACAATAAATTTTGTACGTGGTAGAGCCATGCTGCAGCTATATTGTTGCAGTAGTATAGTTGTAGCACGAATGGGTCGGCTCGACCGGGGAACGACCACGCTCTCACAGAATACCAGCGAGCTCAACACTGCTGTGATTCGTATGGTGAGTGTAGAGAACCGGAGACCCTTTTTACTGGAAAAGAGGCATTCCATCTCACGCGTGACAACGGATCTGCATTTTGATTCCCAAATGAGGATAGATGTAGACGTCTATGGGTCACAGCAACCACTTACCATCAGGTGGACTGTGTGCTCGTTTGTCACCCTATCCTATAAAAAAAATGTAATTGTTACAGTAAGATTTAATAAGGAAATGCAAGTTTTAGACTATAAGTTATTATACTTAGAATATTATTATTCTAAGTTATTATCGTATAAAACTATAAATAAACTAATAAAACTACTAACTAATAAACTATACATAAAGTTATTATAGTTATATTATATTTTTGTTAAGAATGAGTAATAAAACGTTACATAAGGAATACCTTAAATCCAGCGGTTGTTTTTGGTTGGGTGAAGTTAAATAGATACAATGATATCTATATTTTTGTAGTACAGCCCCATTAAAATTATAAAACCTCTTTTGAAATCATAGTCTACAGAAAAATAATAATCTTTGCGTAGATTATTATTTGATACACATGTCAAAGTCAGGTCTAAGAAGATAAATTTTCCCATGTAAATCTATTCAATAGTATAAGTACTAACGTTTCAAAAATGCGAATGAAATCTAAAGTTTTATAACAAACTGATTTCTTTTATAAGGTGAGGTTAAATTCTTTTTAATTATTATTTTTTTTTTTACTTATAAGCCAGTGACTGCCTACAATAGCACCTGGCAGTAAATGTTGACGAAGCCCTAAATGGAAAAACCAAACTATCTTAACAACAAAAGCTTACTCGCTCCTGCCTTAAAGACCCAAAAATACAGACTGGCTGCTGGTTAATTGTTCCACTCGTTTGTTAGTTTGAATGCGTGAAATGTCGTCAACAAAGTAGTACAACCCGTCAAGTATCTGATTGCCCGATAGTAGAAAGGGGAAGGAAAAATTAAATGATACAATTCCTGAGCAAGCTATAAGGATTGCATTTTAATATATTTATTCACAGCATTAACTTGAGCTGTAAGTAAGTGTAGTAATTGTCGTTCTCCTTAAATAACTGTCTTTAAACCTCATATAATCTCATATAATCCTTGAATAATCTTTGTGTCGCTTAAAGCACGCAAGATACTCATGGCACCACTGAAATTATTGCTTGTAAGTTAATGTGCTGATTTAGATTAATATGTTAGATAATGTATTTCTTAGAAGTTATAAAAATATTATAAATATTTCCAGTGAATTTTCCGCTAATTAGCACTCGAAACTTGACAGACAAGACAGTAGTGCTATTAATATTTTTTTATGTAATTCTTGCATAACTTGTCCATGCTATATCTCAACAATTTTATGCATCTTAAATTTTTGAATGTCCTCAGAAGAAATCGCATAAAATAATAATAATTTTGATTAATCATTTTATAATTTTGATTTAACAACGCTTGTATGTAAACAGAAAATTACTTTGAAGATGAGTGGAGTACTAATATTTTTGTTTCCAGAAGAATTCGAGCAGTTAACCAAAGAAAACATAAGAAACATGGGTAAAGGAAGGCGATGCAAGCATAAAGACGCCACTAAATTCTTTTATAAGAAATGTAACAGTTCTACTTTGACACGATCACGTACAATTTCAAATTTATCACCTTTCTCAAATACCAGTGTACTTCAACTGAAAAATAATATTTCAACTATTAATATGCATAAAAACCATGGCAAAATAATGAGAAATTATTGCATGGAGACTGATTTTTGTATTTTAAGGCGCTATTGTAAAGCAAAAAAAAATAAAATGAAAAATAGAAAGGTATCCAGTTCAAAGTATACAGTTATTAATAAACCGACTGCAAATACATTCAAAAAGTCAACAGCAGACAACAGTGGGTGTGGTGATAGCAAACAAACAACTAAAGACACTAAACATAACATTAATGCAAATTTAACGAATATCGTTATTAAACATTTGAACGAATTACTCAGGGATTGGGTTGAAGATTATTTATTGAATAATAATGAAACCAAACAGAAAATCCAATCTGTTCTTAATTCAATTGTTCATAAACTAGAAGCGAATAATAAATATGCGTCTTCTTGTTCAACGTATACAATGGATATTCAAATTAGAAAATCAAATTCAAATACGACCAACCATAATTATAGTTCAACGTCGTCGCAAAGTTATAAGCACAAATCAACCACAGAAGGGATCGAAGTGCCTGAATATAAAACGTTTTCAACTTTTACTGTACCAATGGCTAACAAACATTTTTCAATTATAAATTCTACACTGACCATACCCAGATATTTTCATGCATGTCATCATCAGATCGCCAAAAGAATCATGTGTAATCCACTTTATAAAGTAAAAAGAACCTACAAAAAGAAAGTCTTGCTAACTTTAAGTAAGTCAAATAAATTACTTTCAAATACTCCAAGTGTAGATTTGTTAACAATTTCAACCAAGTCATTAACGAAACACTTCGCAACATATCGAGATAAAAATACATTAAAAAGAAATAGCAGAAAACGGCGAATAGTCCTTATTCCCAACTCATATTACAAATTTCCGGGCTCTGTATCTATCACACACATAAATGGAGAATTTTTAAATAAATTGCAAAGACAAAATGAAACAAATCAACCCCTAGATACCATGCCTAGTCTGGTTAGGACAATTTTTACTGATGAATTATCAAATTTGGAAAGCAGTGAAAAAAGTATATGTTTAGCAAACTTTAATGATAGTTGTACCATAGCTGACCAAAGCCTTAAACAAAATAAGGCAGAGGGTATTGAAACAATGGAACTGTTTCGAGAAAACGAGACCAATGTGTCTCCATGCGAAACTGTTAATGTTGCGTCAGGAAACGATTCATTATACAGTCAGTACCGAGAAATTGAAACAAACATGTCACTTCATCATGTAACTATTTCATCCGAAAATAGCACAATAAGAAATGATTGCCCATGTATGAACTCTGAGGTATATGAAACAATGAGCTGTAGAGCGTGTTTTAAATCTAACGATGAGGGAGAAAGCGATCCTCTATTAACAATTGATTTTTTAGATCATAATGTCGGTACATATAGTTCCAAAGAAGAATTAGATCAGAAGAAATCATCAGTTCATCGTAATAGTAAAATCAATTCCCTCAAGAAGATATTTTCAACTAAAAGAAAGAAAAAATGTTATTTCAAACAAGTAAAGGATGTATCATCAAATTCACTCAAGTTTGAAAAAATACAAAATAAGCGTTTTTCATATCTTTATAAAAAATCAGATAACAATTTTAATAATAATGAATTCTTCACCCATTTTCAAGATATGTTCAACTATTTTGCAAATTACAAGGGCAAGAGAAATATTAATCTGGACATTCGCATAAATGTTTTTCCTACACTTGAAGATGATATTGAAAAGCAATGTCAGAAAACAAAGTTAAATGGTGTAATTACAAGTCCAACGGTAATTTTAAATGATGAATCAAATTTAATAGAACAGTCATCAGTGAAACTTAGTAAGCCAGATACAAAAGTGACTCATTATTGTAATTGCCAACCAAAGATTATTTCACTCCTTGATGGCGCTTCAAGCCATGTAAAATATGTCAAAAGCAAAGAGACCTGTACTGAAATTTTTAAAAAATCTGATCAAATTGCAAGAAATCTTAATAATCAAATAACAACTACTGCTGATTTAGAAATAGCGCAAGAAATTTTTGAACTTCGAACTATAATCAAAGATTTGGCAGTAACCGCTGAAAAATTTGTAAATGAGCATTTAAATGCCAAAGTAGATACTGATAAATCTAATGTAGAGCCTATGGTTTTATTCAGCACAAATGTAGAATGTAAACATATTACACCTACAGACAGAGCTATAAAAAAAACAGTAGTGTGTGAAAAAAAACTGTCAAAGGGTACCCAGTTTGCTAATAATCCTTCCTGTCAAGTATTATCTGGTATAAAAATAAATAAAGAAGCGAAAAAGAAGAATACCCAAGAATTTCAAGCTCGACTTATGAAGAAAAGCACATCCTATAACATAATAGATAGTGAAACAATACTTAAAGTGACAGATATGACCTCAGCAGCTCAAACATTTACATCGAATGGAGTTATGGATGCAGCGTTGACATGTTCTTTACCGAAATGTAAATCTTTATACGATATATCCGTGGATTCAAATAAAAATAAATTGGTGGCGTTTTATTGTGAAGAGTTTCTTAGAAAACCAACTACAGATAACTTTTGCAATTCACCATGTCCAGCCTCTATATCGCACACTGAAAATCTTGAGTGCTGCAATTTGAATAATAAATCTTTTTTGTCAATTATGACTAACAATGAAAAGCAAATCACACCAAACGATGAAGAACATTGTACGAAATGTTTGCCAGTAGATAATAATTGTTTAAATAAACAATTTACTTGCTCTTCTGTTTATATTAATGTTGATGGTAAGCCATATGAGAAAAAAATTACAATTCGTAACCGAAGAGGTATTGGTTTTCGAGAAGGCTCCCTGTACTGCTTGTTGCTTTGGATTCCAGTGGCTGTAATTTTGTGGTTATATTACGTCTACATTATTAAGGAAAAATTTAAATCTAGAATTTTTTCTCTTGATAATTTGTCGGAATCATTTCATTATCGAAATGGATCACGTTTAAATATCACACTCTCGGATTTAGGATTTTAGATGTATTTTTGCTTTTTTTTTTGAAAATAAAAATGTTATGTATTATTAATCTCTTTATTCAAACAAGCCTCCACATAAGTGTATTATGTTCTTAAGAAGTAAAAAAAGTAATATTATATTGTTACAGTCAACTCAAGTATAAAGAAAATAAAATGCAATCCGAAGGAAAGTATGATCCTGATGTAGAGGAAAACAAGCTTGCAGAAATAAGATCGATGACGTATTACCAAAAACATGTGATTCTTACTGAAGGTATTATTGATAATTGTTCAAAGGATACTGAATCTGCGAAAAACTCTACAACGAAGAATTTCGTAATTAAAACAGATTCTGTTTTGAGCTCATCTATCAAAATATTAATTGATAAATCAGAACAAGAAGTACATGAAGAAAAAGAAAAAAATGAAAAAAATTATAAAAAAGTGATGCTACATGATATTATGTCCCACGGTGTTGTGAAAACATGTCCGAAGCTTCCTTATTATCTAGTAATCCCTAATCCAATAGACGAACTTATAATAAAATTAAACAGTATATTTAAAACCAAATGTAATTCATTGGAAAAGGAACATTTTACTGTCGATTTCAATAAAAATGTTATGACTAAATCCAATCGAAATTTTGTAACTTTGTCTCCCAAACAGGAATACTTGCCACCTACTGTACAAAGTTTATACACTTTGGATGGGAGGAAGTCCATTTTAGACAGTGATTCAGGAAAATACTTCGAAAAAGAACAATTAACTGTTAATGTAGCGCAAATTAAAAATATATGTCAATGTAATATTAATAACTACCCACCTAAATTAGAAAACAACACAGATTTAACTTTAAAGAAAAATCATTTAATTACAAATACTTTATCAAAAAACAGCAGTTATTCAAGTTCTCTGGAATACAGCTCTAGTGAAATTAGTACTACTACTCTTATTGGTCCAAATGTATCTAATATGATTTATAATAATTCAAGTTCGTTATCTCAAGACATTTTTCTAGGATCTGATTATACACTCACACCCAGCTTTGAAAGCGTAACTGTAAATAAGATAAGCGAGAGTGTTGCAGGTGACAGTGAAAATGTACAAGTCTCAAATATTTCTAACATAGTAATATTTCCTGATATTAAACCTTTGTCTTATTTAACTGAGAATTATAAACACGAGAACAACGTAATAGTTGCTAACACATTATCAAACATGAATCCATGCATAGACAATTTGAAAAATAAAGGTGATAATAAAACCTTGGACATTCAATCACAAATCCCTGAAAATTATCGAAATGACTATAAAAACCATTTAAATCTACCACAAGTTACAGACACTAAACCAATAGTCACAGAAAATTGGGGAAATAGTGACTATAATAGAGAATTTAAAATTGAATTTTCAAAAGAGGAGTTATTAGAAACACTAACTGTGGCACTTGATGTCACTATTAAAAGACTTGAAAAAACACTGAGTGAGAAAATAGATAATGAGTTGAAAAAATCATTATCTTCTTTTATAAATTCATTACACGTACCTTGCATGCCTCAAAAAATGCAATGGAAAGCGGAAACAGAAACAATAGGCGATAGTTTAAATATAAATGATAAAGTGTCTATCGAAAACATTGTGTTACCAGATAACAAAGAAATAAATTTGGGAAAAAACGAGTGTTTGCAATGCAGTTTACTAAGCACATCTTTTATTGATACTCACTTTCACAAACTACAGCTCGAAAAGCGTGCCGATAATTTTCAAAGAATTTCAGACAGAAACAATAAAAATTTAAAGGATCCAAAAGTTATTGGAGATTACTTGGACAATATAAAATCACTCACGACACTAAGCACAATTGAAACAAGCATTAAGGATAGAGGTGATTCTATAACTGTTTCAATTGAGGACACCACTGTAGAAAGGTCCGATAAATTACGATATCTAAAAATATTGTTTCGAAGTCCTATTAGGTTTCTAATAGAAAACGCTTTTGTAATTATTAGTGTACCCACATTTTTATTTATCTTATTTATCCTTTATGGCAGTATTGTACTAGCAATGAAGCTATAGTGATGTCTTAACTGATTTTTGTTGTTTTATTAACAGTATGATATCTTTTCTGTATAAAAGTGTAACCGGGTAAGCAATAGTGCATCTAGGGTATTGAAATGATCACTAAATCCTCATTCACACACACATACATTGTGAAAAAGATTATCTAAAGTTATTTTCGTATTTTATGGTATGTTGCTCAAACTCAATATCGTTATTTATCAGTTATTATCAGTTTTTTTTTAAATTCGCAGCTAGACATAGATATATGTATATCTATGTCCAGCTGCGAATTTAAAGAAAATATAAAGATGCAATAAAAGAATACATTTCCAAAAAAGCTGCCCATACGCTCGTTGCTATATTTTATCATAATTGTTATAAGGCTCTTACTACCAAAGTTAGGCAAATATTAAGTTCAATTTTATCCGTTCTTGCCCATGAAAGCAAAACAGTTATTATTTTTTTGAGGTATCTTGCTGATGTTCAAACTTTACTAGTCACTATTTGCTGTTTCAATTCCAAAGATTTTGTACCGTATTATACACAAAAATAGTAGCAATGTGCCGACCTTATGTCGATATCTAATGAATAATGATGATCCGATGATAATACATCGAGTATTTGGTACTTTTACGACTATAAGCAGTTACTCTAAGTCAGCAACTGGCAACAGTGGCTCCATTAAAAGCAGTGACAGTCTCTGACTTACGTGTTTAAAATTGTACATATTACAGTCAAAACTAATAACGAGTCAAAACCACTTTTGACTGCAAAAATCAGGCAAAATTATTTTTGGCTAAGGACGTTGGTCAATTTCTGTTTTAACTGATTTTTGCAGTCAAACCTAGTTTTAACTATGGACGTTGGTCAAAACTACTTTTAACCGAAAAAATATTGGGTAATAGAGATTATGACCAAATTCTATCGGTTAAAAGCGGTTTTGGCAAAGATTGTTAGTCAAAACTACTTTTTAAGTCTGAATTTTAAATGAGACAAAATTACTTTTGACTTAGAACGTTGATCGGAACCACTTTTGACTACAAAAATCAGTCAAATCTGTTTTTGACTAAGGGCATCAGTCAAAACCATTTTTGCAGTCAAAAGTGGTTTTGACCGGTTATAATTTTTGACTGTGACTTTTGACTGTGTTAATATATAATTCAAAGTATATAATTCAAAGTTATCAAAATGGTAGAGTCACATTGCAGCTACACAAATAAATCATCTCGACTAGGAAAAGATCACGCTCCACAACATACCAGCATAAAATAGCATCATAATGCCGGTGTATTTCAAATGATCAACATCAATTCATTCACTCAATTTCATATTAGCTCTTAAGGGTCTCGCACCTGTATTTTGATTTTAATTTGAGGATAAAAATGTAATTGTTTATAAAGCATCTTTACTTTTTATAGTATAAGGGTGACAAACGAGCACACAGTCCACCTGATGGTAAGTGGTTGCTGTGACCCATTGACATCTGCATCTATCTAAGTTTGCGAATCGAAATGCAGATGCGTTGTCACCCGTGAGGAGTAAGGTAGAATACCTCGTTTCCAGTAAAAAGGGTCTCCGGTTCTCTACACTCACCATACGGAACACAGCAGCCTTAAGTTGCTAGTTTACGCTGGTATTCTGTGAGAGCGTGGTCCTTCCCCGATCGAGCCGACCCATTCATGCTACAACTATACTATTAATATAGCTGCAGCATGGCTCTACCACGTATAAACATCTATTCTTACTTAGATGAAAATGCAATAGATTATAATAGGAGCTTTATGCTGTTTCGTATGCTTTTTCTAGGTGATAGTACTCCTTTTCTACTAAGGAGTCCGCCTGGGTAGGTACTACTCTCTTACCTATTTCTGTCGCCTTAAGGGTTAAGGGGTCAGAATAACTACAGGCTGTGAGGCATTTCATCTTAGTCTTCAGTGGTGACCACAGAGGTAGTCACTTTCCATCAAATAGACTGTAAGTTCCTTTGTCACTTCAATTTTATAAAAAAAAAAACGGTGAGTGAAGAGAACCAGAGACCTTTTTCAAATCTTTTTAAACGAGGCAATCTATCTTAGTCCTCAGATGTGACAACGCATTTATAGCCTCCTTTGTTCAGCTGCAGTAGCCACTTTCGATCAGATGGACTGTAAGTTCCTTTGTCACTTAAATTTTATAAAAAAAAAACGGTGAGTGAAGAGAAGCGGAAACCTTTTTCAAATCTTTTTAAACGATGCAATCTATCTTAGTCCTCAGAGATGACAACGCATTTATAGCCTTCTTTGTTCGGCTGCAGTAGCCACTTTCTATCAGATGGACTGTAAGTTCCTTTGTCACTTCAATTTTATTAAAAAAACGGTGAGTAAAGAGAAGCGGAAACCTTTTTCAAATCTTTTTAAACAAGGCAATCTATCTTAGTCCTCAAAGATGACAACGCATTTATAGCCTTCTTTGTTCGGCTGCAGTAGCCACTTTCTATCAGATGGACTGTAAGTTCCTTTGTCACTTCAATTTTATTAAAAAAACGGTGAGTAAAGAGAAGCGGAAACCTTTTTCAAATCTTTTTAAACAAGGCAATCTATCTTAGTCCTCAAAGATGACAACGCATTTATAGCCTTCTTTGTTCGGCTGCAGTAGCCACTTTCTATCAGATGGACTGTAAGTTCCTTTGTCACTTCAATTTTATTAAAAAAACGGTGAGTAAAGAGAAGCGGAAACCTTTTTCAAATCTTTTTAAACAAGGCAATCTATCTTAGTCCTCAAAGATGACAACGCATTTATAGCCTTCTTTGTTCGGCTGCAGTAGCCACTTTCTATCAGATGGACTGTGAGTTCCTTTGTCACTTCAATTTTATAAAAAAAAATGGTGAGTGAAGAGAAGCGGAAACCTTTTTCAAATCTTTTTAAACAAGGCAATCTATCTTAGTCCTCAAAGATGACAACGCATTTATAGCCTTCTTTGTTCGGCTGCAGTAGCCACTTTCTATCAGATGGACTGTAAGTTCCTTTGTCACTTCAATTTTATAAAAAAAAATGGTGAGTGAAGAGAAGCGGAAACCTTTTTCAAATATTTTTAAACGAGGCAATCTTAAACCTCAGAGGTGACGACGCATTTATAGCCTTCTTTGTTCGGCTACAGTAGCCACTTTCTATTAGGTGGACTGTAGATTCCTTTGTCACTTCAATTTTATTAAGAAAACGGTGAGTAAAGAGAAGCGGAAACCTTTTTCAAATGTTTTTAAGCGAGGCAATCTATCTTAGTCCTCAGAGGTGACAACGCATTTATAGCCTTCTTTGTTCGGCTGCAGTAGCCACTTTCCATCAGATGGACTGTAAGTTTCTTTGTCACTTTCATTTTATAAAAAAAAACGGCGAGTGGAGAGAACCAGAAACCTTTTTCAAATGTTTTTAAACGAGGCAATCTATCTTAGTCCTCAGAGCTGACAACGCATTTATAGCCTTCTTTGTTCGGCTACAGTAGCCCTTTTCCATCAAATGGACTGTAGATTCCTTTGTCACTTCAATTTTTTTTAAAAAAAACGTTGAGTAAAGAGAAGCGGAAACCTTTTTCAAATGTTTTTAAACGAGGCAATCTGTCTTAGTCCTCAGAGCTGACAACGCATTTATAGGCTTCTTTTTTCGGCTGCAGTACCCACTTTCCATCAGGTGGACTGTAAATTTCTTTGTCACATCAATTTTATAAAAAAACGGCGAGTGGAGAGAACCAGAAACCTTTTTCAAATCTTTTTAAACAAGGCAATCTATCTTAGTCCTCAAAGGTAACAACGCATTTATAGCCTTCTTTGTTCGGCTGCAGTAGCCACTTTCCATCAGGTGGACTGCAAGTTCCTTTGTCACTTTGATTTTATAAAAAAAAACGGTGAGTGAATAGAACCGGAAACCTTTTTCAAATGTTTTTAAACGAAGCAATTTATCTCAGTCTTCTGAGGTAATCACGCATTTATAGCCTTCTTGTTCGGTTGCAGTAGCCACTTTCCATCAGGTGGACTGCAAGTTCCTTTGTCGCTTCGATTTTATAAAAAAAAAACGGTGAGTGAATAGAACCGGAAACCTTTTTCAAATCTTTTTAAACGAAGCAATTTATCTCAGTCTTCTGAGGTAACAACGCATTTATACTTTGACCCTTGATTTATACTTGAATCCTCCATTATTATTTGAAGTGTACGTCTATGTCTATCAGATATCAGATTGTGCTCGTTTGTCACACTAATATTATTTATAAAAATATTAGAAGGTATATGAAAACATAGGGGAAAATTCTAGAACAACACTCCAGATTAATTATTTATATTAATGTAAAAATATTTTATTATATTTTCCAAATGATACAGATTAATTATATTATCATTTACGTGGTAGAGCCATGCTGTAGCTATATTGTGGTTGCAGCACGGATGGGTCGGCTCACCCGGGGTAGGGCCACGCTCTCACAGAATACCAGCTTAAAATAGTAGCTCAATGCTGCTGTGTAAATATGGTGAGTGTAGAGAACCGGAGACCCTTTTTACTGGAAATGAGGCATTCCATCTCAGTCTGCATTTTGATTCTTGATTGACGATAAATGTAGATGTCTATGGGCCACGTCATTCGCTTACCATCAGGTGGACTGTGTGCTCGTTACCTTGTTGCATCTTGGAAACAGAAGTGACACTGCAAATCTACCGTGCTTCAATAGTGCATCAAGAGTGCAGTAAGGAAGCTGGACTTCGTTACACTCAGCAATTATTCCGAATGTTCAAATTCAGAATCCTGAATGAGATATTACTTTAAGTTCAAGGCAAAAAAATCTTTCTGCACTCTTGATTAAGATGGCAGAAATAAATGGATTGTTAATTTAAGTGACTCCGAAATTCAGAATCAATCTTGACCTTTATCTCAAAAATCACAATGTTAAAATTTCTTTTATTGTCAAATTTAAATCTAGATTAAATTGGGGTTTGATTCTAAATCACGACCTTAGAGTTTTTAGAGGTACAAAAGTGAGATTCAACATTAATATAATAAAATTAAATCATTGTTATGGTCTAAGAAACATTGGTATATAATTCAATTTAGAAATCATATTAGTTTGTGAAGCTTTAGGGGTTATGGTAAGTGGTTGCTGTGGCCCATAGACATCTACATCTATCTTCCTTTGCGATTTAAAATGCAGATGCGTTATCAGCCGTGAGGACTAAGTTAGAATGCCTCTTTTCCAGTAAAATAGGTGTTAATGTTTTCGCAATTTCTAATAATTATGCCACCCTTATATAACCAACAGGAGACTTGTTCTCAGTTCAAGTTCTCATCTATTATATTATATGAAGATGACATATGAAAAATGGCGTCATTTAGTTTTAAGATAATTAACAAGGACCATTTATTTTATGAGTTTTTGATTTCCCAAATAAACCTTCAATTTTTTCTTGGTAAAATGTATAGCCTAAATCACTTCTGGCCTTGTTTTCTACCTGTTCCTGAAGTTTTATCGCAGTTGGTTCGACTATTACGCAGATTAACAAGAACAGACAAACAGATACACAGACAAATATTTTAAAATCTTTATTCATTTCTTAATAGCATGCAAATAACCCTCTGATCTTAAAAGAAGCCAGTTTTTTCAATATTACAGACACTTCACTTTTATTTATATGTTTATATCACAAGCCATAATGATCTGAACTACTATACAGATTATAGGTTATTAAGCACCACATTTGGTTCTTAAAATCTTTCTCGAGTCTATAACACAACCTGTTAAGTTAAGCAATATATTAACAACCCAGACAATAGGATGAAACGTTTTGTATTTTTTATCAAGATTACAAGTTTATGGAAATTGGACAGTAGGTTGATAGTACCACAAAAAAAAACTAAAGCAATGTTGTCGTTCTCTTCATTTTATCTTCAATCAAATCATTGTTCACGTGTAAGCACCAAATGGCCGGATCTGTCAACAGTGAAGAGTGGACGAGGGCGACGGCTCCTATAACGAAAATGAAATATAAATTTATATTATTACCAACATGTGGTTACTTACATTATATTATGTTTTTTTATAGAATAAGGGTGACAAACGAACACACAGTCCAACTGATGGTAAGTGGTTGCTGTGGCCCATAGACATCTACATTAATCCTCGTTTGCGAATCAAAATGCAGATGCGTTGCCATCCGTGAGGACTAAGATAGAATGCCTCTTTTCCAGTAAAAAGGGTCTCCGGTTCTCTACACTCACCATACGAATCACAGCAGCATGAAGCTGCTATTTGACGCTGGTATTCTGTGAGAGCGTGGTCCATCCCCGGTCGAGCCGACCCATTCGTGCTACAACTATACTACTAATATAGCTGCAGCATGGCTCTACCACGTAGTATGTAAATAACTCTTAAACATTATATTATTTTTTTGGGTCAACTAAGACATAAACTGATAGAGACCCTCCGTATTTATAATATATATAATAAATAAATTCAATTTCAATGGAAATTATTTTTTACGTATAAGAGCCACGCTGAAGATATGGTATGGTTGCAGCTCAACCGGGCAAGGACTACGCTCTCTCAGAATACCAGACTAAAAACTACATTGCGTAAATGTCTTATTTTTCTATCTCCTTTATCAGCCCGTTGGATATAAGCCTCTCTCGCTCTGGAAAAAAATTGATAATCGTGATGCTTGATAGATCGCACCTATGACTATGCTTCCCGTCGCTGGTCTGGGTATCTTAAGAGTATTTTTTATAGGATAGGATAGTTGCTGTGGCCCATAGACATCTATATATTATATATATATATATATATATATATATCCTCAATAAAGGATCATCATGCAGATGCGTCGTCACCCGTGAGGACTAAGATGGAATGCCTCTTTTCCAGTGAAAAGGGTCTCAGGTTCTCTACACTCACCATACGGAACACAGCAGCGTTAAGGTGCTATTTTACGCTGGTATTCTGTGAGAGCGTGGTCCTTCCCGGTCGAGCCGCCCTATTCGTGCTTCAACTATACTACTAATATGGCTGTAGTATGACTCTACCATGTAAAAAATAAAATATCTGGCATATATTCGATCGTAATTTTGCCATTTTTCGCAGGCCATAAATGTTTCTAGCTTTCAGCACACACTCCACCCGATGACAAGTAGATACTGCGGCCCATAGACAGCTACATTTATTATCAATAAAAATTAAAAATGCAGATTCGTTGTCAACCCTGAGGACTAAGATGGAATGCCTAGTTCAAAAGGTTCTCCAATTCTATACTCACCATACAAAACACAGCAGTATCAGGGTGCTATTTGACACCATGCGAAACATAGCAGCATCAGACTGCGATTTTACACTGGTATTCATTGAGAGCTTTTACTATAGTTGCCTTTACGACACCTACAGAACAAAATGGTTGGATAATCTTCTACTTCTATCTGCCACCACTCGACATCTTTATTTTAGATAATAAAAAATATAATTCCTAGTGATACAAATTTGTACATGAATTATATGCTTAGTATCATTAATCAAGACAACAATACGTCTCTGACCAATGATACCTCTCGTTAATTAACGTAAGATTAACAACACTACGTGTCGTAATCAATAAGGACGATAGATGTGTTTGTGCACGCCCATTAATTAGATAACAGTATTAAATTACAAGCACAATTATAAATTAAGATCTACGGAAAGACACTATGGACCATTACCAAGGTTTACACTCTAGTGTTATTAACTACACTTAGGCTAGGAGAGCCTATGTAGACAGGCGAGGAAGTAGTTACAAAGATAACTTACCTCAGGTTAGCGTTTCTGCTCCTAGATGGCGCTGCAACTGCGCTTGCCTGAGCTACGGCTGGTCCCTGTTCAGTAGTCTCCTATAACAAAAATAATTTATGGTACTTAGAGGTGGCAACACTTATCACGTCTATTGAAATTAATGTGGAGTTATTCTGGTCGGATTGGACTGAGCTAACAACCTCTGAATTTATCTTTAGTTTTTTTTATAGGAGTAAGGGTTAGCAAGTTCACATGTTGCTAAGTGGATGTGGAAGTGAGGCACCTACATCTATTCTCGATTTAGAATCAGTATACTAAAATGCAGATGCATTGTCCCTTCTAAGAACTAAGATGGAACTAAGATATCTTGTTACTAGTAACAAAAAGGTATTCGTGTTTTCTTTCCGAGTTCTGGATTGTCGGTTCTTCAAGTTATATGGCTAACCGATTGCTATTTTATTTTACTTATCCTTTAGTTTATATCGGTTACTTTGGATCTACTGCGGATATCCTTATTAAGATATATCCTATAACTATTATCCTATAACTATAAATATATCCTATAACTATAAATTTCACTCAACTTTCAACTTTATAAAAAGGCATTAAAAGCACACTCTTTTAAATGTTTTCCGTACTAGTTTTATTTTCGCAATACAGAATGTACCTCGACTGGCTTCAAGGCAAAAGTGTAATAGGCCTCTTTTTTGAGGCCAGCGTGAATACTGCCGAGACAGACGCTTAGTATTAAGTGAGATATAGGTCAGATGTTGACCTACTAGTGCAATATTAAAAGACTTGATATTGCACTGTTTTACTATATACCCTGTAGAATAGGATATAATATACGCAAACAATACCTGAATCTAATGTAATAACTAATACTAACAAATATCACAATAATCATAGAAATAAAAATAGACATGGAAAATTAATTTAAAAAAAAAATATTATTTATAAATCGTTCTGTTGATTAAAATCGTTACAAAAAGAATTTATATACAAATTAAAAAAGTGGGTTTTGTAAGGCACCTCACCTATAGAAATAACCAAACTTTTGCAACATGTCACTTTTCTTCCAATTTTACCTTTTGACTTTTGATTGTGACGTATTAGTGCTGCACTAGTAATTCGTCAATTATGTGAAAGTAACGTACATAATGGCTGATTTACATAGGGTCAGTAACTGGTTCCAAATTCCAGGCAAGTCAGTGCTGACCCGACACTGACATAGTGTAAATTAATTTGAAGTCAGTACAGCGCTGTCGCGCCAGTGCTAACTTCAATATTCCTGCTTGAATATTTTGAAGTCAGTCCACACACCCCACCACCCGAGCCTGCGGTATTGACCTCGTCTAAACGACCAAGTCAGTACTTGGTCTGTCGTTGGCGATGCATGATGATGGTTATATAGGTGATAGGGTGATGTCGCGTCAACAACAAAGAAGTTTCTTTTCTGTCGTCTGTCAATTTTTTTAATCCCAAATCAAAAAAAAGAAGATTTTTAAATATCAATTTTTTTTAAATTTCCGTCAACTCTTTCAATAGCATATAGGAACATTATCTCAACAAATACTTCAATCGTTGTAAATTCTGCCTTTTCCGTGAATTAATTCTTGCGCTCTGACTTCAACAACGTGCGCACACACTCAAGAAGTTACCACGACTACTGACTTTATGTTAACAGTGCGAATGAGTCCTCGGCGCCAGCACTGGCGCCTGTTACTGACCCTGTGTAAATCAGCCTTAAGAATAAGAGTCAATGATCACAATATTATGGATTTAATTTAACAAATGGTAGGCAAAATACTACCACGATCAGCAAAAACGGTATATATAGGAATAATTATTTACCCTATATTTTAATTTAAGATTTTAAATTTACGGACAATTAAAAATAAATTGAAATACGCGGTAGACGTGGTACAGCCTTGCTGCAGCTATATTAATAGTATAGTTGTAGCACGAATGGGTCGCCTCGATCGGGAAAGGACCACGCTCTCACAGATTACCAGCGTAAAATAGCAGCTTAATGCTGCTGTGTTTCGTATGATGAGTGTAGAAAATCGGAGACCCTTTTTACTAGAAAACAGGCATTCTATCTTAGTCCTCACGGCTGACAACGCATCTGCATTTTAATTCGCAAACGAAGATAGATGTAGATGTTTATGGGGCCACAGCATCCACTTACCATCAAGTGGACTGTGTGCTCGTTTGTCACACTTATTCTATAAAAAAAATCATGATTTCTTATATTTACGCGAACACTACACATTTAAATGAAACTAGTTTGAACGGATTTTTATTTTTACGTATATTAACTTATTTTATATTCCCGATGTTTCGAGCACTTAACAGCACACATGTTCACGGGGAGTGTTCTGACTGAGGTGTTCGACGCCACTACACGGCGAACCATAGTTTTTAGTAGTAATAATAACAATGTGTAATTATTTATATTTAACATATTTTTCATATATTTATACATCCCAATCAGATGAGAGTACTATTCCATCATATCCCACAATAATATAATGCCCTCTAAACTGAATTTCGATCACCGCGGCCAGTCTCAACGTAGACTACATATCTTTTTTTTTTCTTTTTTTTATAGGATAAGGGTGACAAACGAGCACACAGTCCACCTTATGGTAAGTGGTTGCTGCGGCCCATAGACATCTACATCTATCCTCTATTACAAATCAAAATGTAGATGCGTTGTCACCCGTGAGGACTAAGATGGAATGCCTCATTTCCAGTAAAAGGGCCTCCGGCCACCTGCACTCACCAAGCGAAACGCAGAGGTAAACCTCTACTTCACGCTGGTATTCTGTGAGGTCGTGATACCACCCCGGTTCGAGCCGGCCCATCCGTGCGACAGCAAAAGCTGTCGCGTGGCTCTACCACTGTTAAAAACGTGCACTCTCTTATTCCCTTACTCTCAACGAGCGATGGAACGGCGATCTGATCCGACTGGAGTGAAGCGCAGGATCAACGGCTTTACGAACTTTTCGAGGTGCGGGGGTGAAACACCGCCAACTTGCTGAGTGCTGCTTGTGAAAATTTTATCACAGAAAATCTCAACGGATTTTTAACCTGACCCGGGATTCGAACCCGGGGCCTCATGATCAGCTGACACGTTTACAACTACCAGACCAACAGGCAGTAGACCATAGTTTGTATTAAAATAAGAAATATTTTTATCACTTTACCTCTGCAGTCGATTCAGTTGTAGTTGGATATCCACGATTGGCTTGATCTCGCGGACTTTGTGCTGGAGCACCATATTGAGTGATAACGCGTGGTTGCGTTCTGAAAATATGGAATTATAATTGTTAAACTTTTTAATTGCCGTTATATCTTTGAGAGAGGAGCTCTCATAGTACGCGAGCAATCCTTGATCCCCTTCAACACATTGTTAATTATTAATTCAAACCAGTGTCAATTTACTACATGCTGAAGTTGAAGAAAAAAATCAGGAATAAAACTGAATATAATAATGAAATTAAGAAAATATTTTAGGTATGTCAAAGTCTACTATCCGTATGGACTCAAATAACATGACGGTCTCAGCTGCCTTGTTAGTTGAATCTAGATTTTGCTGCCTAATACTGGTCCACAGTAACCGAGACGTTTGTAGGCATTTCCTTTATTTTTAGTCTTCCATGTCAAAGTGAACAAAACGAAACACCGTTACCGCCTGCCTGTGTCTCTGAGTCTGTATCTCTTGAGAGTTCAGGTTTAAATTAACCGCAGTTGAAAATTGATTTTAAAGCCCAAATAAATACCAAAAAATATGTCCATCATAAATATGATTGCGAATTTAGTTAATATGGATAAAGTAACCGATTGTAGCAATGTGATGAGACATGTTTATAAAAAATATTTATTAAAAATGTTAATTAAACCAAATTATGAACATAGCTCAAAATCGGATAACAATATAAGAATATGAAAATATTCTTACATTGTTATCCGACTTTGAGCTATGTTCAAAATTTCAAGTCTCTAGGTCATTGGGAAGTTCGTTTAAAATCAATCACTAAATTCAACCCGCATAAACATACACGAAAGCGCGATAATAAAAACGTGGTAATAACAAAACAAAGCGTTGACATTGATGTTAATTTAATCACCAGAAGAATATTTCAGAAAAATAGAAAGAAATCATAAATTACGTTTGGAATGAGACATAATCAGCAGGATTGAAAAATTCTACTTGCGAGATCAAACCTTATAAACAACGTCATAATTTATGTATGTGGATGCCTAATAGTACGTGACCGAAGTATTATAAATCCGTGCGTGACAGTAATAATGAATAATCGAAATTCCGTTATCCATACGCAGATAGAAAATAATGTGATTTTATATCATGCAAAAACATATTCTGAATATGTATTTTTCTTAACGCAGAGCTTTTCTTTAATCATGTCATCGTTTACGTATTTTGCATCCTAATTATTCCCTAATAGTATTTGATAGTACAAACCTTACGACCTTTACACATCTCAAATTACCATGTAAATGTGTCCGGCCACTACATAACAGTTTAACGTCACGTCTTTACTATGACAAAATACTTCAATGTGTTTTTCGACGCTATTTATATATTCGATACGCGATCGAAAAAGACAGACTTATTTAAATTCATCAAGAATACTGACCTTGCCCCAAATGCAGTCGCTACGGCAGTAGCCTTCGTGCCATCATCTTGTTCTTCGTCATCGTTTTCAGAATTTTCATCCTGCTCCTCAGCCTGGTCAATGTCATTACCTTGTTGATTTATATCAAGACCACTTTGAAGAAAAGCATCTTGTCCCTGAACAATAGGTTGCGCTCCAAATTGATTAGGAACTAAGTATTGCTGTTGAGTTAATTGGTTTTGATAATATTGGTTTAAATCTTGGTTTGGGTAGTTTTGTTGACCCTGAGGTAAGAAAACATTTTGCTGTGGATATTGATTTGCAGGGATTTGAGGTTGAGAGTACTGTGGTTGGTAAGCTTCTTGTGGTTGGTAAACTTGCTGTGGTTGATAAGACTGTTGGTAAACATATTGAGGTTGTTCTTGTTCGTTCTCTTCAGTGTCTTCATGTCGCTGGTTTGATTGGCTTTGTGGTTGAGATTGGCTTATAAGTTGTGGCTGATAAATGACGGATTGAGCCTGATATTGAGGATACTGCTGTACTTGAGGTTGAGCAATTGGTTGATATTGATTAATAGCTGGTTGGTATTGAGATAATGGCTCTTGTTCAACTTGAGTTTGCACAGCTGGTTGATATTGGGGTAATGGTCCTTGATTAAACTGAGGTTGAGCAATTGGTTGATATTGAGGTTGACCGATTGGTTGATATTGAGGTTGAGCGATTGGCTGATATTGAGGTTGAGCGATTGGCTGATATTGAGGTTGAGCAATTGGTTGGTATTGGTTTACAACTGGTTGATATTGAGGTAATGGTTCTTGATTAACAGCGGGTACGATGATGGGGTTGGTTGGCTGCTCCTGATCTCGTGGTACTAATATAGCCGGATTTTGTACAAAAGCTTGTTGAGCAGGTATAAGTGATTGCTGTTGACGCGCAAGTTGATTTTGTGCTAAAACAGAGGGCAAGGCTGCAAAATGCGCTGGACCATCAAAACCAGCCGCTTCCTGTTTCTCGGGTGCACTCTGTTGAACTGTTTGGTAGAAAACTGGTTCTCTGATTTGTCCAAACTGCTGCAGTGGTACGAACTGTGGCTGTAATTGTAACTGAGCTAGTGAGCTTAAAAATAATTCTGCTGGATATTCCTGTAAGTTCTGTTTCGACACCTCAACCGAGATGTTTTTCGTCTTTGGGGATGCATCTATATCGTCCAATGTCTCGCCCTTATTTAAATCGGATTCTGTTGTAGGCTCGGCTTCTTTAGATCTCACAGTGGTTGTGGTGGTAGCAGGGGTAGTTTGTGATACAAATTGTCGTGGTTGTTGAGGGTTGGGGAGACCACTCGCAGCATTTGTATTGGCTGGAAATTGCTGTTGTCTTGAAAACTGACGAGCTTTTTCTTGTTGTAGTTGAAACTGAAATTATTAATTTACATTTAATTTTCGAACTTCTTGTTTTGAATTACAATTAATTACATGTTTATACGTATCGGCTTACTAATTCGAATAACTTTATGCTGGAATGGCAATTGGCCTCATATACAGCTAGAAGAATTGACAACCGATCTGGAAGAAAGATGCTCGAGTGGCGACCTCGTACCGGTAAGTGAAGAGTAGGGCGGACCCTACTAGATGGGAGTGACGACCTGGTAAGATAGGCTGGAACCGCAATTTGCAGCATTTCTTTTAGGATGCCTATGTTCAGCAGTGAACTTGTGAAGGACTGTGATGATCATGATGTATTAAAGTCGAAACACTTATAGTTTTAGCACCGCTCATCTATTACGTTGATTGGGCAACATTAACAACGGAATTCAAATAAACTCAAATTAGTATCACTTTGAGTTCAATACACGTTCGCTAACTTCTAAACTTACTGTCACTTTTGCATTCCTTCACGTACATCGTAAAGGACTTTTTAATTGCGAACATAAAGATACCTCCTTAAATTAGTAACTATATATTATTTTAGCAACTCTTAATATTAAATTAAAACATATTATAAGCCCTCGTTGAGTATTTTCCTTAATGAAATTTACATCGTCACTATGACACTACATTACTTTACATTTAAAAATTACAACTTTTAAGTTGGTGGGTTACTTAGGTATGTACTAATGTGTTGGACATTACAATTATATACACACATATTTGTATATTATTGACAAAGAAAATTTAAGACACAAAGAATATAATGGAACTACACTCACAAATATCTACCTATATCCGATGTATATAGAGAAAGAACGTAAATTTAATATTAGAATAAATGATAAACATGATTTAATATTAGAGAAGTAAGTAGTAAGAGTCACAATATATCCAGATCCGAAGTCTGTGTGTTTTGACTGGGTTCCAGTTCACTTCACAAAACTCGCGATTCTAAAATACAAATAAGTACGGACATATCTATGAGAATCCTTCGCCGATACCCAATAAATCGTTTATATTACAAACAGACGTGAGTACAAAGTACGGGTACGTATTTATTTAAATCGAATTTACATAAACACTCACGCCTGTCACCCAGAGGGGTAGGCAGAGACTATTTCCATTTGGCACGATCCTGACACACCTGTCTCGCTTCCTCCACATCCATATACCTACGCATACACGCTCGTCGGTTAAAGGTAAATTTAAATCGAAAAGAAGTTTAAAACTTATAATAAGACTCCTTTTATTGACTACGTTAAAAATTACTCCATTTCGCACGAGTGAGTCGTAAAAACTTTAAAAAGTCCCCAAATTAGTTGTCACAATGCCGTTCATACCTTTAATATATGATGGATTTACAATAATAATATGTTGAATCGTATTACAAGCTACTTAAATAAATTCAAACAACTTTAATTGCCGTATGTAAGAATATCCACTACCCCATATCATTCCTCGGATGTCGTAAGAGGCGACAGAGTGAAACAAATCAAAAGATGGACAACAGCGTCTTCCTAATAACGACTAAAAATAAGAAACTGTCATTGCCAATCCACTTGCCAAGCGTGGCAACTATTGAAAATATATGATTTAATCTATGGGGGAGGCCTGTGTTCGGCAGTGGCCTTTAACTGTATTCTGTAACGGACTTATGATGGCCTATATGCATTTGAATATATCACTTACCTGGGACTGTTGGAAATTTTGTTCTAGGCCTCTTATATCTGTGTTAAAGTTTGGCCCAACGTATTGCTGCCCATTGACCGGTGAAACTTGGAATATTGGAAGCTGCTCTTGTGTGGGCAAACCTTGGACGGATACGTCGACCTCTGTCGGTCTGAATGGAATACGGGGATCGACAGGTGGCAAGTACTCGGGTCTTTGAGGAAGCTGCGAGAAAAAATTATTAAATTTAATTACACATTAAGGACAACTATTTGATTTTTTTTTTTATAGGATAAGGGTGACAAACGAGCACACAGTCCACCTGATGGTAAGTGGTTGCTGCGGCCCATAGACATCTACATCTATCCTCTATTACAAATCAAAATGTAGATGCGTTGTCACCCGTGAGGACTAAGATGGAATGCCTCAATTCCTAGTAAAAAGGGCCTCCGGCCACCTACACTCACCAAGCGAAACGCAGAGGTAAACTTCTACTTCACGCTGGTTTTCTGTGAGGTCGTGGTACCACCCCGGTTCGAACCAGTCCATCCGTGCGACAGCAAAAGCTGCCGCGTGGCTTAACTATTATCAACAAATTATTTTACATATATGTTTTTTCTATTTCACTTTTTTTTATATACCACATCTGTAATGTAAAGAACTAAGTTTTGTAAATTTTCTTTAATTTAAATAAATAATTTATGTTTATTGTTTGGGGAGTGGCGCCATATGCTGAAATACTGGTTCTGGTCTAGTTCGGCAACGGATGCTATTTTTCGTGTTATAAGATTAAATATTCCTTTGTAGTTTATAAATAGACATATTGTCAACTTACCTATATATATATATATATGGAAAATAAAGATTATTATTATTATTAACTTAAAATATCTAAATAAATCCCCTCGGAAGCACAGTGACAGTAACACCGCAGGTTTTAATCCCAAACGGGACAAATAGGTGTTTATATGACCTACACAAGTGATTGTCATATGTAATTTATGAATGTAAAACGCCTCTACAATACTAGAAAAAATTCTATTGTGGAAGTAAATTTATAACATTAAATAAAAAAGGAATTTTAAAACCTTTTCATTTTTTTAAATTTACATTAAGGGTGACAAATGTGTGTTCATTTCCACCTGATGGTTCCACAGTCCACTATATGGTAAGTGGAAGTTGTGGCTCATAGACATCTTCATCTTAAGAAAAAGATTCAAAATGTGTTCAAAAAGTGTCTCCACTTCCCTACACTCACCATAAGAAACACTGCAGAACCAAGCTGCTATTTTACGCCTGGTATTCTGTGAGAGCGTGGTCCTACCCCGGTCGAGCCGACCCTTTCGTACTACAACCATAATAAAGCTGCAGCATGGCTCTCAAAATAAATTTATGACTCAACAATTCATTTTATATAATAATATAGTGATTGACTTTCTGAAATGTCTTACATAAATGATATCTTTCCATTGAATCTCTTTTTATGGTGGGCCACAAATTTTTCATAATTTCTCATTTTATCACCTGCTTCTTTAACTGGAGCTCTTTTTTCTTTTTTTTATTTCTTTTTTAAAAAACTTTACCCCCACACTAGGATTTTCTCCATTATCGTGGAAGCAGTTAACAAACATAAATTGCACAAGAACCAACATCCAGACCAGGAACAATTATTTGAAGTCCATACAAATACTTGTTTCGTCTGGGATTTGAACCCGCGGCCCCCTGCGTTGCAATTCATTCCTAAGCCGTACTTTCAAACTGTATTCCCAATATGACAGTGTAGGCTCAGGATTATTTTGTTTTTAATCCGAGTGTGAGCGGATCCTTTTAACCACGTCCTTCATGTTTTTTTTTTATAGGATAAGGGTGACAAACGAGCACACAGTCCACCTGATGGTAAGTGGTTGCTGCGGCCCATAGACATCTACATCTATCCTCGTTTGCGAATCAAAATGCAGATGCGTTGTCACCCGTGAGGACTAAGATGGAATGCCTCATTACCAGTAAAAAGGGCCTCCGGCCACCTGCACTCACCAAGCGAAACGCAGAGGTAAACCTCTACTTCACCCTGGTATTCTGTGAGGTCGTGGTACCACCCCGGTTCGAGCCGGCCCATCCGTGCCACAGCAAAAGCTGCCGCGTGACTCTACCACTGTGTGTATAATATTTTCAGTTATATTATGTATACTATGTAAGTACATGGGAAAAATAAACAACATGAATGCCTTAAACCAATTAATCCGCCTTGGTACTTTTTGTGCATCAAAGTTCAAGTAAATAAATAAAAATCTAGACTTAAAATTGAAATAATTATATATAATAAACAGCCCTTTCCAGTCCACTCCTATTCATTGACATTTTCAAGAACTCGAAAACTATTAGACACTATACCTAGATTCACACCACACTAGGCATGCTAGTTGTGGAACGCAAACCTTTTCACAGTTAATGCCGCTCTCCATTTCGTATAGACTTGTAATGGGATTCTGACTCTCCATCACAAGTCAAAACAAATTGGTTTAGCAATACAACTAGGTTTTTTTTGGATATAATGTTATTTAATTAGGTCGGTTAAGCTATACAATTTTGTTTCTTAGCGCCATCACGTGATCGCTAATTAACTCTTGTTCATCTATCGGCTTAATTCAGCGTTTAATGCTGCTGTGTTTCGTATGGTGAGTATAGAGAACCGGAGAAGATTTTTAAGTGTATTTGAGGTGCGAGACGTCTGGCACTGCGTTAATCCGTCCGTCGAGCGTGACGATTAAGGCTAACCCTTTTTACGATAGAAGAGTCGGACGTCCAACAGTGAGTTTTTACGGGCCGATAGAGAAGAAAAAAGTTATATTACTTTAAAATAGTTAAATATATAATAAACATTAGATATAGAATGAATAATTATTAAAAATATACCTGCGTTTGCGTCTTCGTTGGCAGTTGGAATGCTGGACCGTTCGGTCTCCAGCCACTGGGTGGGTATGGTGCTGGTGCTTCGCTGAGGGCACCACTCAGTAACAGAGACACGACAGTAAACAGTTCCTGATAAAAAGAAATAAGGTTCACATTTAAAAAAAACATACTTAGATTTAAACTTCCAAATATTTAATTTATTACCCGACTGTCCCAGAAGAATGTTTATGTTTTTCGAGGGTATGTATGTACGTATTTCTATTTCTTTGGTATGCTCTGTAGCCTTAATTGAGGCTTGATAGATTTTTCTCTTTAACTTTTTTACGTAGTCAGATTTTTTAAATTACTGCTTTAACCATTGGGTTTGTATATAATAAAATTAAATTACAGTGAATTTATTGAGCAAATCGTTAATATATTTTAAATAAAATAATAAGGTATGTGAGGGTAACACGGTCACCTTAAGCTTTGTCGCCCTATAAATCCAAAACTACGAGGACGACAGAGACAAATACACAATGTCGTATACTGTAACTAATATATTAAGAAAAAATTGCAAACAAACCTTTACAATAATTAGGAACACTTCGAAAAATCAACTTAAAGAAAACTAACTACACTACCCAGTACTAAAATCGACAAAAATATTTACTATAATATCAACTGTTAAAATGGCGTCGTTAAAGCAGCGCCCTTTTGAACCTTTATTATTTGAATGACTTATAAAGAGCTATCGTATCATCATATCATAAATACCATATTAACTGGATTACCATATTACCCTCACGTACTATAGATTTATTTCGTTATTTAAAAATATTAATTTAAACGAAAATCAAGCGAATTAATAAAACATTTTTTTTCATCGTGACAGAAATCTAAAAACAAATTATTAAAAGTTCAACCAATTATTATTTCATAATATATGTCTTATTTATAATATATTCTACACTGGTTGGGTACATCCATGTTAACACATATCAATATCAATATATTATATAGGTTGATCTTTTTACTGACTTGTACCCAATCACTAATGTGTAGTTTTAGTCTTTTTCTGAGAGGGTTTTAGGGCAAGGAAATGTCTACCGCGCTGCCCCAATGCATGTTGGCGAACTTCATATGTCTTCGAAATATTTTTTTATTATTTTTTCTGAAAATTTCTGAAATTTCTAAAAAATAATAAAAATTTCGCAATTTTTTCCTTCAATGCCGAGCACGTGCTAAATCGGCACTTAAAATTGCATTTAATAACTGGTGCCAGCGGGGATCGAACCCGGGTTACTCGCGTACTGTGAAATTTACAACGAATGCTAACTATCTGAGCTACCACGGCTATGTATGTTACCAGTGAATAAATGCTTTTTTTTCAATACATATATCACGTTTTGCGATACAAATAAATATGATAAAATAAAGCATCTTGTAAATGAGCGGTTCTATCCTACGATGATTATGACTTACAATAAAATTATTAACAACAATAAATTTAAAACAACAAAAGGTTGCCGCCAACACCACTTTACACACACCTATAGGTAACTACAGCCTAGAGAAACTTGCCGCTAACTTCAAACAAAGTAGGTTAGCTTGTTTGTTACTCATTAGGACAGAATCGAGTACGAATTACCGAATAGACTCGCAATTATACTGGTGGTGAGGCATCAATCTACTATAAACATAAAAGGAACTAAAACTACTAAGAGTTTAAATAACAAATTTTAAAGTCAATAATAATAAATCGTTGATGCTCTACTAAAAATTGGTCATGTCACAATAAAACAGCTAATAATAATGAAAAAAAAACCTTTAACAAGCAAAAAAGAACCTAATTTTTAAGGGTACAGACTGCGAAACTAAAAACCACTTGAAAATATTTAAATTTACGCGAATACACGGAATGAAACTACTTTTACATATTTTGTCACAAATAATATTAACTTTAATTTAATTGAAGACGTTTCGAATCATAGATAAATTTTATATATCGAATACTTTCCATCGCCCATAGTAACTGGAAAACAGATTAAAAAGTCGGTAATTAAAAATAAGTTAAATATTAAATGCGATTAGACCTGTAGAACTCATTCTATTTAAAAAAAAAAAATGTCATGGATTTAAATTTGCCTTTCAACTTCAACCCTTCGCCAACCTCCGCGCAAGTATCTTTAATGAAAAACTATTTTTTTTCTAATTTGAATGACGTTTATAAATTATTTTTTAAATCTAATAATAAAAAAAAATTGTAGCGTCAATTGGGTCTACCCTTATCGACTTTCTATTAGGTGGCTAATTACAGTTGAGATTTAATGGTTTAAAAAACATAATCGAGTTTAATTAAAATGTAATTAATTATTTATGATATAATTAAGCGTCGAACGAAATTGATTTAGAGACAATGTAGATAACTTTTTCTTAAAAATATTTACTTACTGTTACAATTATTGAAGACCCATAATTGGTTTCTTATATCTTAATTCTTTTCAACTTACTCTGTTTATTTTAGCCGAGGGTTTTTCAAATAAATAACTTAATTAAGATACGCGAGTCGAAAATAGTTCACAACTGTACGAACGTACACACACACACGCAGATATGATTTTAAAAACAGTACAATAAAACTCTATGGATCTCAAAACGAAGACTGAATGAAAAGAGGTATGTTGAAAATTGGACTTAAATAACTCGGACCCCACGAATAAGAACTTTAAAATGCGAAAATAGTAAACACCAAATAACAGTATACCATTCCTGTTGTGGCATATTAAAAGTCCACTGATGAAAACATGTCTCCTTCATAAATTTAATCGTAGAGGAGAATATTTGCCATAGTTGCCACGCTTGGCAGGTGGATGGACAACCGCAGTTTTTTTTAAATTTTTAGGTGTTATTAGGAAGACGTTTCTGTCCATCTCACGGTTTGTTTCCCTCCGTCGCCTCATACGACGCCTACGGGACAATATTCTTACACCGCAATTAGACGGGAGAAACACGAAATATCAACAGGAACTGAAAACAACTCCTCGTATCTGATCGTTAATTAACACAAGCACAAAACCACAAGATATAAACGCAACGTGTAATCACCTTCATTTTCGTCGACTTTCGCTTGCTCCTTAGCGTGAGCGTCGCTTTTTATAGACAATAGCATACGCTATTGTAATTCTGAACGCGCGCACTATCGACCTTATGAATTTACATAGCCAGGCTGCGGCCGCGGTGTACCTCGGGATCGTCCATTTCTGTATCGATATTAATCATCGTATTTGATTGTATAGTTTAATTATCAAAAATAATTCTACAGTATCAGAAAAACTATAATTTGCCCCAGTGGCGTAGCAAGAGGGAGGCTAGAGGAGCCTCGGATGGAAGACTCTAGGGAGCGGCATTTTGTGAAAGAAAAGTCAATCAGGCCTTTACTTTTCAATTGTCATGATACTATCATATCAATTGACAATATCAGTATATATCTGAAAAGAAAACGGAAAAATGGCTCGTACCGAATACTTTTCGTTAATTTATAACGAACACTGTATGTAGTATTGGAAATTCTGGAAATAGCTTACCAAGTGAACAGTATTAAAACTATATATAAGGTTTTGTTAGTATTCAAAAGATGTCAGCAGCATCTCCCTAATAGAATAGAATAGAATAAAATGTAATAATTTTTGTCTTAATATTTTTATAACTATTATTTTTTTTTAGCTATATTAAAGCTTATAAAAATACTCACTATAATTCCTTTTTATGCTTTCATTACTGACTTTTATGTTTTTATTATGTACTTAATTCTGCCATTACCAACTAACAGTCTATGGAGGAGATCCATGTTCGGAAGGGAACTTATGATAGAATTCATTTGATTTCATATATATTTCTATAAACCATTTTCCAAATAGATTTTATACTTTTTAGGGTTCCGCATCCAAAGGCTAACCAACGGGACCCTATTACTAAGCCTGCGGTGTTTGTCCGTCTGTCTGTCAGCGGGCTGTATCTCATGATCCGTAATAGGTAGACAGTTGAAATTTTCACAGAATGTGTATTTCTGTTGTCGCTATAACAACGAATAATGATTAAAAATAAAAGGGCGCTCCCCTACTAGAAACGTGTTTGACGATGGTACGGAATGCATCATGCGCGAGTCCGACACGCACTTGGCCGGTTTTATTAAAATACATCCGAAAGTGAAGAGGTAGAATGAGGGGTGTCATTTTCTGCTCCAGAAATTACGGGTCACAGGAAACAATGCGATGCCACAAGCGCAATCAGTAAGTTTTACAGTACGCGTTCAAATCCTGCTGCACCAGTGAATTATTGAAAAAAATTTCACCCCTAAGGGTGATAAAATTTGAAATGAAATTTCTAAAGGACTATTAATTTACTATTAAGTAATTATTAAGACGACATTCTAGTTGTCACCTTGAACTTATTTGAAACTTGAAAGTATTTGGTTTTGGACAAGTAGTTCAATTATCGATAAACCATTTTTAACTAAGTTTTTGCTATAATCTCGAAAACTATATGCAATATAGGAAATTGTTAAAAATAAAAATTATTCTGATATCCTTTTACACTTTTTTGTACAATGGTGTTAAAAAATGATAGAGGATAAAGTGTAATGTTTTATGTGTAAAATTGCAAACCAAAAATTTTTGTTTCAAACTTTTATTTATCTCTTAAAGTTGAAAAGATACTTTTTCATAAACTATATATTTTATCAGATTTTTGAACTTACAAAAAAATCTCCATATCTTTCGTATACATAAAAGCCAGATATCCCGGCGTATTACTTTATGTAATTACATACATATCGTCCAGTGGGTGTTCGAGAAGTTTCATCACAATCGATTAAGATATTACGAAGATTAGTCCAAAAAGTAAAGCTAATAGTAGTAATGCATATAAGCCGTTTTCTTCATAAAATGTTTTTTTATAGTTTACAATAACATTACAAATTTATAATGCAGCTAGTTTTAGGTCATTTTTATGTAGTTGTAACGAAATTTTTACTAATCCAAGTGCGTTTTATAAGTTGCTCGACTATTAATCGTTAACTTGTTAATTCTACTTAGCTGTGATAGTTTTTCTTTTAACTTCATTATATTTACTACTATTGTATATACTTTTACACATTTCCTAAAACAGCGGTTTACTTGGTAGAGAGGGGGGAGGCACATGACTTTAATGAAAAATACCACTTTAAATTAAATAATCGAAAAATGTTGTTCCACACCCCCAATATTTTTGAAAGACCTATCCAACGAACGAACGATGGTGGAATATGATGGAATAGACGGGTAAAAAAATTATCCTCCTTTACTTGCATAGGAAGCAGCCAAACGAAAAATGTTTTTTAAGATTTTATTTCACAGTTTTCTAGGCGTGCTTAAAATCTATAACTATGCCAAATTACAGTTTTAGGGTCTCAGCATAACCTCGGATGGACGCACGAACGGACATGGCGAAAGTATAAGGGTTCCTTGTTGTGTAACTACGGAACTCTAAAAAAGGATTTATTTTGATATTCATATTCTTACTAATGTGTAGCAAAGAACGAACTACTAAAAGGATTTTCCATCGATCTTAAAGTACCTATAAATATAATTAATAGAACCAGGCGTTACTTTGCGGAAATCCATTATATAAAATTTAATTTTTTTTAAAAAAAGGCAAAATACAGTTGTTTTGGCCCACCGATCACTTAGCGGTTAGCCACCGTAGAGTATATATCACCTGAGGATGCCTCGTGTAGAGGCGAAACACGTGTCGTATTGTCGTCAGTGGTGTGTCTTGCCTAGTTTAGTGGTTTTGGGAGTAGTGGTGCTGGGATTAGTGGTGACGAGGATAGTGCATGCAATTGAGGGAGGGCGGGAGGTACTCTTCATACTAGGTAAGACACATCATTTTATTTTAAAGCGCGGATGTTTGCGAAGTAAATTTTTTTAAAAGCTTTTTTGTACCTATAAATGCTGAATGTACCTACAAGTTTGTTTTATACTATTAATTATTGACAAGTGCACTATTTTAACTTATAATACTGGTGAAAACTATAGATTATAAGGAATAAATCGACATATATTTCATTAAGTTACACCACAATTAGTAGTGGGCCCATTCTCCATACAAAAAGAAATTGTCTCCTTTTATGTTGTAATTGAAATGTATTAATTGAAGGGAAAACTTCTTTAGCCGCATTAAGAGATTTTTAGGAGGGGAAAAACTTATGGGTTTGCGTCACCGATGACCTCGACATGTTCGTGTCGTTTTGCTTCCTACGCGGCGCTAGTCTGCCGCAAGCCAGTATATAGTATAGCGGTCTGTGTACATATATACGCATATATCATTGAGTTTTCACTTCTGTCGGCAGTCCTTACCACTGTCTCTGTTTTTTTATTATATTATTATGTATGTATTTTTCAAGTATATACGTATGAGTAAATATTTATGTCATATATATTTTCTACATACGTACAAGCTTACCCTTTATCACAGGTCCTTATATCCTTAGCTATGTGGTTGCCTCGTAGAGATCGCTTCTAAGCGATAAGGCCGCCGATTGTACCTTAAAATAATTCGTTTTTTTTTTTCTCATAATATGTTTTTCTAGTGTACAATAAAGTATATTTCATTCCTTCATTTCCATTCATACAGCTTTTCACAAGTCCACTCAGCATAGGCATCCCCCAAAAAATGCCACAAAGCACCTTCCATAGCTACCTGCATCCATTGACTTCCTACACGTCTTATCAGGTCATCACTCCGTTTTATGTATAGATTACTGTTACAAGATGATGACTAAAAAGAGGGCGTGGCTTATGGTTGCGTCACCGAGATGGAGGGGTAAAAGCCCGTCGCTATTGCAGCAGCACTTTGGCTCGAACCGTCGGACAGAGCGGTCTTGCTAGGAATTAAATATTTGCTTAAGTTGCCAATTAATAATTGATATTGTAAAATGTAATAAGAAGTTTATAATACCAATTTTGGTTAGAGTGTATTTTTATTTGAATTTTAGTTCTGGTAGATAATATTACACTATTTATAAACGTGTCTATACTACTATTATTTCAATTAGAACAGTGGTGTAATTATTAAAATTGTAATTAGGCCAAAATAAAAATAAAAATTTCAACGGGCACAGCTAGCGTTATAAAATAAGAGCGGAATGTAAAAATTTAAATATCTGTAGCACTCGTAATTACATTTCTTCTGTTCCAACGTTGAAGAGTTCGTAATTAACATGGCGTGATGAAATTCTAATTAATTTTACGAAATGAGAAACATTTTCCTGCGGGTTAATTAATATGAAATGTCTTTTAGATGTATATTTAGATATATAATATCAGTAACAGCGATGGCACCTCAGGGCTAAGCCATCGCTGTAAATTTCACAGACGTAAACAATTTTAAGTGATGATTTGCTAAATTCTCAGCAGTGAAGGAAAAGATCTTGAAGAAACTTGCATGTCTAACCCAAAAATAAATATTTCGAAAATTTGCAAAGTCAACAACACCTATTAGGGCAGCACAGCGGACACTTCTTGGCCTTAATTTTTTTTTTATAGGATAAGGGTGACAAACGAGCACACAGTCCACCTGATGGTAAGTGGCTGCTGCGGCCCATAGACATCTACATCTATCCTCCATTACAATTCAAAATGTAGATGCGTTGTCACCCGTGAGGACTAAGATGGAATGCCTCATTTCCAGTAAAAAGGGCCTCCGGCCACCTGCACTCACCAAGCGAAACGCAGAGGTAAACCTCTACTTCACGCTGGTTTTCTGTGAGGTCGTGGTACCACCCCGGTTGAACCTTAATAACCTTCTCAGAAGTTAAGAGGCCTGTGTCCGCTGTCAGGGCTGCGGTAGTGTGCGGGAGAGAAAAGCGAAGCGATATATACTTTGGGGTTTTAATCATTAAGAGTCCGGAACCTAAATCCTCATGGAAACATGTCAGTCCACTGCTGGGCTGTCTACCCGGCTGTAGGCAATGTTATAGTCACGACGCTTGGCAGGCTAAGAAGTGACCGCAGCACTAAACATCCTGCACCTCTAACGCTGCACAATTTTACTGAAGACGAGGCATTCCATCTTAGTCTTCAGGGAAGACAACGCATATGCATTTTTTTGTAATCGGGGATAGATGTGATGTCTATGGTCCACAGCATCCATTTTCCATCAGGTGGACTGTGTGCTCGTTTGCTCTCCTTATTATATTCAAAAAAATACGTTAATGCCTAGTTTAGTTAAAATTTAATTTATCTTAGTGTTCCTTTTTCAAATCTGTCCCCTTCTTTCAGGAATATAATTAATAATGAGTATATTATTGTATAACACATTACCTAAGAATTTAAAAGAAAAAGAAGGAGTCTCTTTTAAAAATAATTTAACAAAATGGTTATTGGAAAATTGTTTCTATAGCCTAAAAGAATATTTAGAATGGAAAAATTAGTTCAATGATTTATGTGATCCACTTACAGATAGTTTTTTTTTTTGTATTATGTACCTAAATATTTGCACGTCTGCGAGCAGACTAAACACATGTACACTAGATTTAACTTAAGACCCTGTCAACTGTGTTTCTTGCAAATAAAGAATTTGTATTGTATTGTATTTAATAAATTATTTTTTATTTTATTAAAAGTTTTAAAAGTTTTTATTGGTGGTGTAGGAATATCCACTACCCCATATCGTCCAGTGGGTGTCGAAAGAGGCGACAGAGGGAAAATCAAACAGGAGATGGGCAGCATCTTCATGATAACAACTCTAAGTAATAAAAACTGCGGTTGGCAACCCGCTCGCCAAGCGTGTTAACTATGGCAAAATCTCCCCTACCAGGCAATCTATGGGGAGGCCTATGTTTAGCAGTGGACTTTTATAGGCTGTAATAAATGAATGAATAATGAATTTAAACCTTTAAAACACTCAAAGCCGTTTACAGTCAGTCATATAAGTGAGTTCACATACGAAATGTTATTATTCCACATGTATTTGTATTTACTCAATAATTTTCAAACACAACAGCTATAGTGCATATATTGGTTGTCTTATTTAATCCTCTGCCAGACGCCATTTATTTTACTACCGTTCCATTTTTATTAGTTACTAGCTGTTCCCCGCGACTTCGCTCGCGTAATAGGGTTTTTATGTTTTTGCGGGGAACCCTAATCCTTTTTCTAAAATAAAAGTAGCCTAAGTTATGCCTAAGTTAAGCCTTAGGAAATTAGCTAACTGCCAGTGAAAGTCCCGTCAAAATCGGTCCAGTCGTTTCGGAGATTCGCCGGAACAAACAGACAGACAGACAGACAGACCGACAGACAGACAAAAATTTTAAAAATTATGTTTTTGTTATAAGTACCGTATACACTTTCATATGCATTTAGTTAAAAGCTGTTACTTCAATTTTATTGCATACCTTAAGCGCTTAAGAAAGCGCAGGGTATGTTCTACTATCGCCTAAAAATTAAGATTCCAACGTTTTATCGAATAAAATCGTATCTAGCAATCATATTATACATATAAATGATATAAAAAGCACATTGTTAGAAAGATAAATGATTGTTTAACTTGTTAATATTTTTTTTAAATCGATTAATTGCTATTTTTAAATAAAAAAAGGGGTTTTAGTGGCTTATGGTGTGGATTTATCAAGTCCGGAAGGCTTGTAAACACTCTAACTTTTGAAAATATCAATTCTTTAACTCAATCTATTTTTTAATCTTTTCATCTATCATGTGGGAAGCCACTGAATGTAAATGGCAATGTAATTTTGTTTTGTTTAGCTATAATAAATTTTTTTCGGCTCCAAAATGGCGAAATTTTCGTTGATTAGGTAGCCTTGTATGTAAATTAATTCTGTAAAGGGAGCTAAAGCCACAGAGTAGTTTACTCACTCACTCAGTTCGACGCACAGAGTACTTTTTATATACTGGTCAGTCGCCGTCGTGAGTGGACATCGTTTCGGATGTTTGCAGCGGCTCAAAAAGATCGCTGTACAAATACACAATATTCGAATAACCAAATTTCATAAATACCTGATTATAATAATAATAAGAGATTTTTTTATTACAATATTTTAAAAGCACAAAATAAATAATAGTAGTACGTACTAAAAGTAAGTAGTATCAATTTTTTTGTCATGGGTGACAATTCATGGTTTTCGAGTGTTGAAACCGATAGGGTTGTCGAAATATAAATCCAAGATGGCGGCCGCAATAGGTATAAATTTTTTCATCATGGGTGTCATTTTCATGGTTTCCGAGGGTGTTGAAGCTGATAGTGCTGTCGAAATATAAATCCAAGATGGCGGCCGCAATAGGTATAAATTTTTCATCATGGGTGTCATTTTCATGGTTTTCGAGGGTGTTGAAGCCGATAGTGCTGTCGAAATGTAAATCCAAGATGGCGGCTGCAATAGATATCTTTTTTTCCATCATGGGTGTCATTCTCATGGTTTTCGCGGGTGTTGAAGCCGATAGTGCTGTCGAAATGTAAATCCAAGGTGGCGGCTGCAATGGGTATCAATTTTTTTATCATGGGTGTCATTTTCATGGGTTTCGAGGGTGTTGAAGCCGATAGTGCTGTCGAAATGTAAATCCAAGATGGCGGCTGCAATAGATATCAATTTTTTCATCATGGGTGTCATTTTCATGGTTTTCGAGGGTGTTGAAGCCGATAGTGCTGTCGAAATGTAAATCCAAGATGGCGGCTTCAATAGATATCAATTTTTTCATCTTGGGTGTCATTTTCATGGTTATCGAGGGTGTTGAAGGGGATAGTGCTGTCGAAATGTAAATCCAAGATGGCGGCTGCAATAGGTATAAATTTTTTCATCATGGGTGTCATTTTCATGGTTTTCGAGAGAGTTGAAGCCGATAGGGTTGTCGAAATGTAAATCCAAGATGGCGGCTGCAATAGATATCAATTTTTTCATGATGGGTATCATTTTCATGGGTTTCGAGGGTGTTGAAGCCGATAGTGCTGTCGAAATGTATTTAAACTACTTTTAAAAATTCCGTATAATCATGTTATACGTATTTTTTTATGCGCTTAAGGTATGCCCAATTGGTTTTACCAATGATATTTATTTGTATAGATTAGAAACTCATAAGTATGCCTAGTTCATTATTCAAAAGCTAAATAAATTCACACACATAAGTAGACTGGCATAATGTAATAAAATAGATGGAGTAAAAAGACAATATTTTTTTAGGATAGGGTGACAAACGAGCACACAGTCCACTTGATGGTAAGTGGTCGCTCCGACCCATAGATATCTACATTTATCCTCAATAAAGAATCAAAATGCACATCCTCTTTTCCAGTAAAATGGGTCTCCGGTTCTCTACACTCACCATGCGAAATACAGCAGTGTCAAGCTGCCATTTTACGCTGGTATTCTGTGAGAGCGTGGTCCTTCCCCGGTCGAGCCGACCTATTCGTGCTACAACTATACTACTAATACAGCTGCAGCATGGCAGCTACCACGTACAAAAATTATTGAAAGTCGTTCAGTATGTTTAATTTACCTCTGTTAAAAAAAACGGTTATGCCAAATCTCTGTTAAAAAAAAATATTTATCACGAAAATAACAAATAATGTATTATTTATATATTATATTAATTTACATTATGCTTAAACAGTCCCGAAAATAATGAGTGACACCGTTAAACGTGGTACCCATATCAGGGGAGGAGAAGCTATTACATGATAAGATAAAGTTTGCAATGGAAGCAAGTTGCAATAAAAATTGTATAATGATCATAACTCGCCGTGTGACAGTGGCGTTATAGAATCTATGTGGTTGTAATTGTAACTGCTGATCATGAGGTCCCGGGTTCGAATCGCGGGTCAGACCATAATCGCTTACTGAGGTTTTTGATCAAAAAGTTCGGAATAGCATCTTCTCCTTCATTCTTCAGGCGTTGGTGGAGGAATACGGTCGTCGCGCTACCGGAGTACCTTAGTAAGCTTCACATGTCTTTAAAATATTTTAATTTCTTATATATCACCTCGACCGTCACGGCACTTTTACGCGACTGAGCGCATCTGTCGCGCCACTTTTAAGGAAACTTGCGCGATCGCGACACGTGTAACTTGACGATTTCTCTAAAGTTTTGTATGAAAGCTATATATAAAACTTACATCGTTGGAATTGTTATGAAATAAGCTAATTAATTACATACGAATGAGAACAGTTTTATTTTGTAATATATTGTAAATTTTTTTATCAACAAAAAAAATTAGTGTAAGCGATTGTTTCCTACTTCATTGTACTTAAGTCGTTAAAATTATAAATTCAAACCTATATTTGACATTTACCTTAAATATAAATTATTTACCATTAATCTATTAAAATAACACACTTTCCTATACATTTTTTCACCCCCCAACCTTACCTTTTTGGCTTATTTAAGCGACCCGAGCGCCGGACAAAAAATATGTATATTGCATATTATTAGATGTTTTAGCTGCGACGTTATACCATCCTTGTCATTTCTCCTACATATTATTCGAAAGTGAGCAGTATTAATATGGTTTTAAGAGGCAATTTAGCACATTCAAATACGTCAATCCAATCGACCCCCAGAAGGCGCTTGACATACGCGCGTTATTTTACTCCAACCATATAGAGGCCGGTTGACAGTTGAGATCGTGTTGTGGCCAGCATATCTATGCTGGCCACAACACGATGCTTTCCATCGTCGCCGTATACGTAGTAAATCTAGATTCTAGACGTGGTAGAACCATGCTGCTGCTATAGAATGGGTTGACTCAACCGGGGTTAACAACCGTGTTGCAGTTCGTATGGTGAATGTAGAGAACCGGAGACCATTTTTATTAGTTACGAGGAATTCCATCTCAGTCCTCAGGATGGCGCATCTGCATTTTGATTCCTAATTGAGGATAAATGTGGATGTGCTTGTTTGTTACCTTTATTCTATAAAAAAAATGGTAAATTCTCTTTATTTCCTATCCCGTGGGCATTTTGCAAAATTACTTGTAAGGAACAACTTATGTACATTATAAGGGGAACTTCTGTGTAAAATTATATAAAACGAATGGGTTGTCTCGAGCCAAACGCTCGAATAGGTTTGCAACCTATTCGTGCTACAACCATAATATAGCAGCATGGGTCTACCACGTAAACTGCCGCGTGCTCCTACCACATTATCTTTTTACTTCAAAGTTGCCATATCTCCGTAACTATGATTATTTTATTTTAATATTTAGTAATTTAAGTAGGTAATTATAATCTATACATACATACATATACATACAAATAAATAAAATTGAAATGTCTGTTTGTAATGTCAAAATTACAGTTTTTTACAGTTAAATTGTATTTTATATTATAAAATACAATTTTTAAAATTTTTGTCTGTTCTGTCTGTTTGTTCCGGTTAATCTCAGAAACGGCTAGAGCAATTTTGACGGGACTTTCACTGATTTCATAAGGAGTAACTTAGGCTACTTTTATTTTAGAAAAAGAATTAGGGTTTCGCGCAAAAACATAAAAACCCTAACACGCGAGCGAAGTCGCGGGGAACAGCTAGTTAGTAATAACTTTTTTCAGGGTTTTTCTAAATTCACCGGGAAATAAAGAGCATTTATATTTTCGCTTTAAAGTTGTCTTTATTTCTGTAACTATAATTGAATAATCCAGTCCATATACATTATCAGCTCTATGGGTACATGGTTAGACTTTGTCCAGTGATAGCCCACATCCTAAAAACAGCACAGTTCCTCAGAACTATAAGCAAAATTGTCATAATTTCCAATTCCACGCGAGCGAAGCCTGGGGCGCTCGGTACTAGATTTATTAATACACCGATTTGAAATTTTGATCTAATTAATATTTGCTCACGGATTAATAACACCCACTTACAAAGTTCCACGTATTTGCTATACTAATTTGACATTCGGATGTAATTATTATTTGACATTTGCAAACTATTTTACATTTATTTTAAATAAATAAATAAAATAAAATAATTTATTTTTCTTCACAAAAATTAAATTAATTAGATAGTTGATTGGGGTCTCCATTTAAGCAAGTAATGCTTGTGTTTGGAAACCCCGCTCTTCCTTATCTAAACATACATTTTTATTTCTCAAAACCAAAAATGACAAACCAAATTACTCTATTTTAACAAACCAAAAATAATTTTATGTGAAATCATAATTTATATTATATTGTAATCCCATATCCTGTGATATAATCATCATCATCATCATTACAACCCTTCACAAGTCCACTGCTGAACACATAGGCCTCCCCCAAGGAATGCCACAAAGCACGGTCCCGAACCACCTGCTTATGCTAACACCATACATCACCTTGTGATATATAAACATATATATATATATATATATATATACTAGCTGACCAGGCAGACGTTGTTCTGCCCTTTCCGACGACCATTTGCTTTCCTAAAAAAACTCCTGAGATTAGCAATAACAAAATTGAGAGTCACTTATCGGGATAAAAACTATCCTATCTCTCAAGTTGGACCAAACTGCACACAGTGTGCAAAATTTCATTGAAATCAGTTTAGTAGTTTAGGAGTTCATCGCGGACAAACAACGTGACACGTAATTTTTATATATAAAGATATAATAAAGGATAAGGGTGACAAACGAGCACACAGTCCACCTGATGGTAAGTGGTTGCTGTGGTCCATAGACATCTATCCTCGTTTCCAAATCTAAATGCATATGCGTTGTCACCCGTGAGGACGAAGATGGAATACCTCTTTCCAGTAAAAAGGGTAATTAAGGGTAAGGGTATTATGTGAGAGCGTGGTCCTTCCCCGTTCGAGCCGACCCATTCGTGCTGCAACTATACCAGTAATATAGCTTCAGCATGGCTCTACCGTGTTAATAAAATATTGTGTAATAATTATCTTTATATATAAAAAGTACGTGTCACGTTGTTTGTCCGCGATGGACTCCTAAACTACTGAACTGATTTCAATGAAATTTTTGGTCAATGTGCAGTTTGGTCCAACTTAAAAGATAGGATAGCTTACACCTCACTTTATAGTCGCAATACAATATTATTTTATTGAAAATTATTTGTCTATTATTTGACAGTCACAATTATCTGTTAGCTCCAAACGATTCTGTCAGATGACGATATCTGTTGACTGGATTGAGTAAATATTTAATAGATGGCGCTATGTTAAAAATACAAACGTTTAATATAAGCTACAATTTAGTAGTATAACCACCACATTTTGCTGTAAGTGATCAACAGATGGAACCGATTTCAAAAATAATTTGCAGACTGTGTGCAGTTTGGTCCAACTTGAGAGATAGGATAATTTTATCCCGATAAGTGACCCTCAATATTTTTTTATAGCGATTTTAAGAATTTTTTTAATTTAATTATTGCTAATTTCAGGAGTTTTTTTTCGGGAAAGCAAATGGTCGTTCCGAAAGGGCAGAACAACGTCTGCCTGGTCAGCTAGTAATATATATAATAATTTGTATAATATTAACTAATAACAAATTTTTATTAATTTCCTTTTCTAGTTTTTAAAATGTATGTCGGACTTGTAGAGCAAATATGTGAGCATTACAGCTATTCAGCTATTTAGTTACACAGCAGGTTTCTGCAGATAAATTTCATTACATATCAACATTCTCAAACTAGTAGATTATGTAAACAAAACGCTTCGGGCTACAATCAGGCAAGTCCTGCTATGTGGTAGCCACGTAATAAAATATATTTAGTTTTTTATTAACTTATTTATTTAAAAATAACGTTATCCCTACACTATGATTTTCTCCTATATCCTACATAAATTTCACAAGAACAAATATACAGACCCTGAACAATTATTTGTAGGCCATAAAAATACTTACTTCGTGCGGGATTCGAACCGGCGGCCCTTAACGCTGTAACTCAATCCTAAGCCACTGCGTTACGGAGCCGTCAATCTATCACCGCATTTCGTCCGGGTGTCAACTGACGTTGGGTTATGCTAGAAAGCTCTTGTCTTTCGACAGATGGCCGTAACACCATCTTATTTACGCCTGGCGAAAAATGTAGAGGCCAACCACAAACAGCGTCAATGATGTCAAACGGCGGACACTGTGATTGTCAATCTACTACGATTATGAGAGATATCTTCCCTACTACTGAAGAGGCACACATCCAACAGTACATTATTTACATGCTTATCAGGAAGAGAAGTGCTTCCTAGCCATACAAATGTACGTGAGGGTAATATGGTCACCTTAATCTTTGTCGCCCTATAAACCAAACTAAGAGGAGGACAGAGACAACAAAACACAAAGTCGTATACTATAACTAATATAATATTAAGAAAAAAATAGCAAACAAGCTTTGGCAATAATTAGGAACACTTCGAAAAATCAACTTAAAAAAAAACTAACTACACAACACTAAAATTGACTAAAATATTTACTATAATGTCAACTGTCAAAATAGCGTCGATAAAGCAGCGCCCTTTTGACCTTTTATTATTTGATTAACTGATAAAGAGCTATCGTATCACGAAGTCATCTATGCAAACAAGGCTGTAGTTTTTGAGTTATAAGAAAGTGACCATACGAGGGCGGCACTGAAAATTTCGGGAATCAAGCAAGAGACACAACATTACTATTTAAAAATGTATTTATTGCTTTTCGAAGTATTCTCCGCGAAATTTGACACATTTTTCCATACGTTGGAACCAATCATTGAAGCAACCATTCCATTCGGAAGTTGGGGTCTCCAAAATGGCCGTTTTGTAGGCGTCCACAGCTTCTTCAGGTGATTAAAATCTCTGCCTACGCAATTTATTCTTTATTTTAGGGAAAGTGTAGAAATCATTAGGGCTTAGGTCGGGGCTGTACGGTGGATGGTCTAATAATTCTATGTTTTCTTGCTCTAAAAACTCTTTTGTTCTGTGTGCGGTGTGAGAACTCGCATTGTCGTGATGGAGGATGATGCGGCGGTTGCAGTTCTCTTTAAGGAGTTCAGAAACGACCTGTGGCAAACAAATGCTAGCATACCATTTCGCATTAACCGTTCTTTGTCCCTCAAGAGGAATAGTCGTAACATGGCCGGTTTTGGAGACAAACGTGGCGACCATTTTTTTTTTGCAACACTCCGTGAACGAACAATTTTTGTTGGCTTTAACTCATTTTCGAACACCCAAACTAGTGACTTGTTTTTTGTTTCGGGTTCGTACGCATATATCCAGGATTCGTCACCTGATACGATGTTGTATACAGCATTTGAGGATCCTGCGTGGAATCTTTCAAGAGTTCTGACGCACCAAGTAACGCGAGCCGCTTTTTGCTCTTCACAGAGCGAATGCGGTACCCATCGGGAAAATAACTTTTTTACACCTAATTGTTCATGCAAGATTATTTGTATTTGACTCATGCTAATGTCTAAAGTTGCTTGAATTTCGCGGTATGTCACATATCGATCTTCCTCAATCAGCTTACGCACAGCATCAATGTTTTCTTGGGTGACTGCAGTTTTTGGACGACCTTGACGGGGATCATCACTGAGCTTGACACGTCCACGTTGAAATTCAGCAAACCAGCGATAAATTGTGGTTTTGGATGGGGCTTCATCACCAAATGCAGAAATCATCCGGTCAACACACTTTTTTTGTGTTAAACCACTTCCAAAGTCATAATAAATCATCGCTCTTGAATTTTCTCGAGTCAATTGCATTTTCTCAACGACTAAACAAGTTTGACAAAACCTTGTGACAAGACCGAGAATCTTTTTGAAATAAATAAATGGTATTCGATTTTTAAAACCAAGGAGTTTTCAATTAAAAAGATTTTAATATGTCAGGAACAGTGGAAATATTCCATTCCCGATACTTTTAGTGCAGCCTATGTATTAATGGGATGACCATATTACCTTCACGCACCTACTAGTTATAGTTTCTTGTAAGTAGTTAAATAAAAACGTTTTTCTATGCCTATTTGTAGTATGTTATTTAATAAAAATCTCTTTAATTTAAAATGGAACCGACAGTCTTTTACGTATATATAGAAATTTGTTAATGATGGTGTCAACAACCCAATCGCATATAGACAAACTAAAGCGAAAGAATTAAAAAAAATTCGAGTGGTGCTGTGCCGTGTCGGCTATTTTCGGTATTCAAATTATTTAGTACTTTGATATAAAAAGAAATTAAGTCAGAACTAGAGTCGCTATCTCATCCGATCGATATTTTAGATACGAGTCAGTGACTGGAGCCAATAAATCAAATAACAGGTAAGGTCTTCAAGTACTCCTTTGAATTCGAGCACCCTTATATTTCTCACTTCCAAAAACAGCAGAATAAATAAAATATAATTCTTATAAAATATAATATTGTATTATAGGTCAGATAATAAAATCAAACTATAGGCGGCAGTAGGCAGTTGGTTAGAGTATGGAATGCAAGCTCAGAAATTCATGGGTTCCAATCCGCCAGTTGATTGACTACTATCGTGAAACTCCTACCACAAGCAAGCAGCACGCGCATTTTAAGCTTTCTTGGAGTGATAAACGGCAGTATGAGTAAAAATATACAAGGTACAAGGAGCCGAGCCTTGCCATAAAGCCCTCTCAGAAATGAGAGGAGGTCTGTGCCCAGAATTGTGAATAGAATAGAAAAGATTAGAATGTTTTTAGGGTCCCGTACCTCAAAAGGAAAAAACGGAACCCTTATAGGATCACTTTGTTGTCCGTCTGTCTGTCTGTCTGTCTGTCAAGACCCTTTTTCTCAGGAACGCGTGAAGGTATCAAGCTGAAATTTATATCAAATACTCAAGTCTACTGTTCTTGGAGCTGTGAAAAAATCAAACTTCTAAGCCAACGCAATCAAAAGATACAACCGTTTATGCCGCAAACTTTCGACATTCGCAAGGGAATCAAAACCTACAGGGTACTTCCCGTGAACTCAGAATCTTAAAATTTGGTACGAAGCAACGTTAATGACACGTTTAACACAATGTTTAACACAGATAAAGGAAAAATTGCGAAAAGCATTAATTTTTAGTTATGTACATCATATAATAAAAATATTTTTTATAATTTTAAACTTATATACCTACGGATTTGTTCGGAACCCTCGGTGCGCGAGTCCGACTCGCACTTTGTCGGTTTTTATTTTTTCAATATATATTATTACATATTACTCATTGAAAGTCATTTTTTATTTACCACTGCTTAGCTAGCTTCAATATCAGTCGCATTACCCCATAGCAAAATTCTATAAAATATCACGCTATGAAAAAAGTAACTAAAATACACTAATCTAGCTGTCTCAACATCTGTGAGACGTCTAATCTTTCTTACAGCATATGCTGCAGAACTAAGTCTGCTTGCTAATTCAGATATATGGGGGCCCCATTGAAGTTTCGCGTCAATAGTAATACTAAGAAAAACAGTGGTATCCACAAGACTCAACTCCTCCCCATTTAAAAGCACATTGGTATTCGAATGTTTTACATTAAGTATTGTAAATTTAATACATTTTGTTTATTGTTGGCGTTAATCCAATGTACTATTTCGATAGAGCATTATTTACATCGTCATAATTAATTGACTGCCGTTTGAGTTTGAAAATTAAAGAGGTATCGTCTGCAAAATAATACTATATTGTGATTGTCCAGAGTAAAGTATATAATCTGTAACTTTAACTATAACATGGAGCTGAGGCCGGAAACTAGCTGAATGCCGCCAAACGGCAAATGACGGCATCGCACATGCATTCTGAAATTAACATTTTACCTAAAAAGGTATTGATGCCATCAAAAACATAACTTATAAAAAAACCAAGTCTCGTTACTCAGTTCTTCTACCGTACAAAGTTGTGAGATCCATGTAATACCAAGTCGGTTAATTTATTCAGTCTATAGATTGATTCATAGATTGACTTGGCAATCGCATGAAAACACAATATATCTCAGAAGTAATACATATTATATTAAATTAGATTGTTTAGTGCGATTGCCAAGTCAATCTATGTATCAATCTATGGACTGAATAAATTAACCGACTTGGTATTACATGGATCTCACAACTTTTTACGGTAGGAGAACTGAGTTGCGAGACTTGGCTTTTTTTACAAGTTATGTTTTTGATGGCATCTCATATCTTTTGTAGATAGTTATATCTAAGTAGCTATTTACACCTATTATTCCATTACATGTACATATATAGGTACACTGATTCATTCACTGCAAATGTAACTTTGTAATACTATTTGTTTATATGAGATTACAAAGTTATTTATGCAGTTGGTGTATCTCAAAACTGGACCGAAATTGTAAAATATTTTAATTTTTCCTTGATTTATTTACTAAACAATAATTAAATTCCAAATTTGAAGTTTCTATGTCTGCTAGAAGTGCCTTAGAGTTTTGATGATCGGTCAGTCAGTGAGTGACAAAATTAAGAAACTTTGACTAGTTATTATTCTTAAACTACTGGTTCCAATTTAATGAAATTTGAAATATACCGACTTCATACAATATCTACTTGGTTAGTAAAAATTCAGGCTTCTAGTTTTATCCATAACGAAGTTATAAGGTTTCGGAAATGGCCTGAACTGCTTCGATGAAGGATGGTACGGCCGTGCCGCTTTTTTGCTCGACTTGGCGGAGGCACTGCCGTGCCCCCAGAAAAATGGTTTAATGCCGCGATTTATATATTATATGGTTCAGTCATATCTGTATTTATTACACATATGGTTCAGTGTTTGAGTATTATGAATATTCTAAATCCTTACTCAAGTCTTTTGTATATGAATATTTTAGTTTCCGAATATTTTAAACTGATACTAGTACAGGAATGTACTCGAGTAAACCTGACTCGGCACATCACTAGTTTCGTGCAGAAATCGAACCCGCACCTAGCAGAGATTTACTGAAACTCATTTACATAACGGCATCTCTATCGCGTTGTGTTATATTTTTTTTTCAAACTTTTTAATACAATAATACCCAAACCTGAATATAATTTTCATACACAAAGATACTTTGATCATTTCAAACATCCCTTCATTTGAATTTCGCTAACACGGCTTTGTCCTATTTACGGCGGCTTTATACTACCCTTTCTATTTTTTCAGATCGGTCGCTTCGTTACACAAAAGGATATAATGCGTAAAACAAACGTAATGTTATTAAAAAAATTGTTTGTTTTAACTCATTGAAAGTAAAAAGTAAAGTAACGCCTATACACGCTGTTGCAGCCTATATATGCCCTAATGCTGGTCACGAACCTCCACTCACTTCTGAGAGGTTTATGCTATATATATATATCATCATCATCATCATTACAGCCCTTCACAAGTCCACTGCTGAACATAGGCCTCCCCCAAAGAATGCCACAAAGCACGGTCCTGAGCCACCTGCATCCATCGACTTCCTGCATGTCTTACCAGGTCGTCACTCCATCTCGTGGGGGGACGCCGTACACTTCGCCTACCGGTACGAGGCTGCCACTCGAGAACCTTTCTTCCCCATCGGTTGTCGGTTCTTCGAGCTATATGGCCGGCCCACTGCCACTTCAGCTTACTAATCCGTTGGGCTATGTCGGTTACTCTGGTTCTACTGCGGATATACTCATTCCTAAGTTTATCACGCAGAGAAACTCCGAGCATAGCCCTCTCCATAGCTCGCTGAGCGACCTTGAGCTTCCTCATACGGCCAGCAATGAAGGACCACGTCTCAGTTCCGTAAGTCATCACTGGCAACACGCACTGGTTGTACAATCTCGTTTTAAGGTTTTGAGGTATGTCTGACGAGAAGATGTGTCGTAGCTTCCCGAACGCTGCCCAGCCGAGTTGAATCCGTCGATTGACCTCTCGGTCGAAGTTGGACTTACCTAGTCGGACTATTTGTCCCAGGTAAACATACTCGTCAACAACTTCGAGCTTAGTGCTCCCAACAACTACCGGCATAGGTGTATATATATATATATATACTAGGTGACCAGGCAGACGTTGTTCTGCCCCTTCCGACGACTATTTGCTTTCCTAAAAAAACTCCTGAAATTAGCAATAAAAAAATTGATGGTCACTTATCGGGATAAAAACTATCCCATCTCTCAAGTTGGACCAAACTGCACACAGTATGCAAAATTTCATTGAAATCAGTTCAGTAGTTTAGGAGTTCATCGCGGACAAACAACGTGACACGTAATTTTTGTATATAAAGATATGCATGAACGAATCCGTTGGTCTATGTCGGTTACTCTGGTTATACTGCAGATATCCTCATTTCTAAGTTTATCACACAGAGGAACCCCGAACATAGCCCTCCCCATAGCTCGCAGAACGACCTTGAGCTTCCTCATACGGATTCAATTTGTGCAACGGATTCAATTTGAAGTACATGCATTATTTGGTACATTTTTGTGTGGTGTGGAGTGGGATAATCTTGTGGAGAACCGGATATCCGTTTTACTTGTGATGGAGGATCTTATTTCTCAGTGATGACAACGCAGCTGCATATTGATTAAAACGCAACACTGTTGATAGAAAATGGATGCTGTAACCCATAGACATTCCTCAAAAAAGACTCAAAATGCGTTGACATCCTGTGGACTAAGATAGAGTGCTAAGTTATATACTAAACAGCTGGTATTCTGTGAAAGCGTCGTCCTTCACCAGTTGACTGGATTCATACGTGCTGCAGCGTACAATAACAGAAACAGAAACTGTTTTATTCAATGTAGATTGTCAATAAAACTTGTTAACGGATTAGTAAGCTGAAGTGGCAATGGGCCGGCCATATAGCTCGAAGAAGAGACAACCGATGGGGAAAAAGTTTCTCAAATTGCAGCTTCGTATCGGTAGGCGAAGTGTATGGTGACCCCCTACTAGATGGAGTAACAACCTGGTAACACATGCAGGAAGTCGATGGATGCAGATGGCTCAGGACCGTGCTTTGTGGCTTTCCTCGAGGGAGGCCTATGTTCAGCAGTAGACTTGTGAAGAGCTGTAATGAATGAATTAATGAAAAATACTCATTGAAAGTCACTCTTTTGTTTAATTTATCACTAGTTCTGTCCTGGGAAGAACCAGCAAGAAACCCCGAGGGACTTCTTTTTTTTAAATAACGGTACAATCATGTATGTTACACAATTAACAACACAAAACAAATTAGAAATAACTTGGTAGCGATCACCACATATTATCATTAGTGAATTTCTTAATATTATAATAACCCTTATTAAACAAACTTGTTTAATAAAGTTTTTGAATTTTGAGCAGGTGAAATTTTGTGTATTATGTATATTTTTACAGTTATACCTTGTCCCTACCATGTAAAAAAAGTTTCTAAATTTTGTCTACTCTAGTTTAGTGCATGTCCTAAAACAGTGGCAAAAAATGCAGTGGCTTTCCCATTTAAAATGTGTACCTACTTATGTCAAATATGTCCCCCAGACCAAATTCCGGTCACGGCGGCAAGATTCGAAAGAGATTAGCCATCTACGCAGGACAGGATTATAGTGCCCGAGTGTATACGTAAGCACAGGTGCACTCTCTATTCCATCACTCTCATTATCCTATAGGACGGAAGAGAGATCCGGCGTAGGACCAACGAGTTCGTTCTCATTCGTCGTTCGTGTTCTCCGAAGCACAGGGGTGAGACTCCGCCTTTACATTAAATTTTTTTTTGCGTGGTAGAGCCATGCTGCAGCTATATTAGTAGTATAGTTGTAGCACGAATGGGTCAGCCCAATCAGGAAAGGACACGCTCTCACAGAATACCAGCGAAAAATGGCAGGTTAACGCTGCTGTATTTCGTATGATGATTGTAGAGAACCGGAGACCTTTTTTACTGGAAATGAGGCATTCCATCTTCGTTCTCACGGGTAATCGAGGATAGATGTAGATGTCTATGGGGCAGCCACCACTTACTGGTGGACTATGTGCTCGCTTGCAACCTTGTACTATAGAAAAAACCTACTCACTATAATATGGAAATGAAAATATGACCCCGTAATACAGTAAGGTAGCTCATGCAACAGTTTCAAGCTATTTAAGTGACAACAGACGTACGGAACGTGTTAGTCATATTGATAGTGTATACACCGCTTACGGAATGACAAAATAACCCAAAAGGTGCCATACGATATCGAAATTACCCACATAGTTATGTCGTGTGAGGACGGCGCTAAAGACCTCATCACCTCATTACGTTCTCTTGATGGCGTAATAGAATACTATTGAAAAAACAAGACCACGTAGCGCCTGATACGTAGTGGTATCATCATTATCATTACGACCATTACAGACTTGTTAAGAGATGCAATGATTTTTATAGGGCCCTACCCTATGACAAACGAGCACACAGTCCACCTGATGTGGACTGTGTGCGAAGTCTGCAGTTTGTGAACATGTTCAAGATCGTCCCCGCCATTACATTAGATTTGATAGACCACAAATCCTCGCAAAAGAACACCGATTCCTCCCAAGGATGATTCGCGAGGCTATTGAAATTAAAAAACATCCTAATTTCAATAGAGAAGATGGATGGGTGCTGCCATCTGCTTGGGATCCCATAATTAATAAAATCAAATCCAAACCCAAGTATACCACTGCTAGACTTCAAGATACTGTAAGCTCATTCTGCGTAAATCGAACCAAAAATTTATATTAAAAAACTGAAGGTAGCCGGGCTAACTATGACAGCAGGACGTCAAACACCTCAGTCCCCCGTGACCATGGGTGCTGGAAAGCACCCGAAACGTCGGGAATATAAAAATAAGATAATATACGAGATAAAATCCGTAAAATTAGTTTTATTTAAATTGTGTTTTTGTTATAAGTACCGTATATACTTTCATATGCATTTAGTAAAAAGCTGTTATATTGACATTACAAACAGACACTTCAATTTTATTTATTTGTATAGATTACATAGCACAAATACACAGGTACCTTTTCACTAGCAATATGGAAAGGAAAGCGTCACACGACGCCGCTGCTTGAGCTTTTTATTCATTCATTTTCTACCGACTTCAAATAGGAGACGGTACTCAATTCGACTGTATGTTTTTTATATGTGTTTCCTCATAACTTTTTTCTGGGTGAACCGATTTCGACTATTATTTTTATTTGAAAGCTGGTGCTTCAAATGTGGTCCCATATAAATTTGATCAATGTCTGACCAATAGTTTTAGAGTTATCTATACAAATAAATAAAATAGAAGTGTCTGTTTGTAATGTTAAAATAAAAGCTTTTTACTAAATGCATATGAAAGTATATACGATACTTATAACAAACACATAATTTTTAAAATTTTTGTGTCTAATTGTTCCAGCTAATCTCCGATACGGCTGGACCGATTTCGACGGGACTTTCACTGGCAGATAGCTGGTGTTATAAGGAGTAACTTAGGCTACTTATATTTGAGAAAAAGAAATTGGGTTCCCCGCAACATAATTAACACGCAGGCGAAACCGCGGGGAACAGCTATTTCTTAATAATTTATATTGAAGTCGGTTGTACAAAATTTTAAATTTTAATTTATATCATAACAGCCTATAATAAGATTACTACGGAACATAGGCCTCCCCCATAGATTAATTGACAGGCGGGTTGGCAAGTGCAGTTTTTAAATTATTTTTGGTTGTATCAGGTAGATGCTGTGGCCTGTCCATGACCTGTTTCGTTTCCCCCTGACGCCTCTTACGACACCCATGGAACTTTATAGGGTTGTACATATTCTTACACCCGGAACCCTTAACCCGGAGTACCTTCACCTTTAACTCTGACATCGGGACGTCAATCACCTCAGTACCCTGTGACCATGGGTGCTATAAAGCGCCAAAAACGTCGGGAATTTAATAAAAATAAGTTAATTTTTTTTGAAGGTTCCGTGGCGCAGTGACTTAGCAATCGGTTGTTGCGCTGCGGGCCGCGGGTTCGAATCCCGCACGGAACAAGTATGGCCTACAAATAATTGTTCCGGGTCTGGTTGTTTGTCCTTATGCAATTTATGTTTGTAAACTGCCTCCACGACACAGGAGAAAATCCTAGTGTGGGGGTAACGTTTTTTAAGAAAAAAAATTAAACGCGATAGAACCCGTAGAGGAACTTCTATTCAATGTGTAGTGTTCGAGTAAATATAAGAAATCATTATGCTCATATTATTTTCATATTTTACTATGCAGAATATCTAAAGATCTTTACATTATGCGAAAGGAACTCGAAAGAATCTATTTACATAATATTACAGTAGAAAATAAAGAAGTATTTCGTAATGAAAAGTGATCTGTCAATAAAAAGAAAACTTTTATTAAGAGATAAGCGGCAAGTTAATTCACAGAGTTATACAAAGCCGTTTCTTTACTCTATTTCTTCAAAAGAAAGTTAATAATCTCTAAAAGTAATAATAAAATTTTCTATATATATATATATATATATATATATATATATATATATATATATATATATATACGCAAGTACATCGATTTACTTTGTGGTAGAGTTCGTAAATTAATATATATTTTTAAATATCTTCGTAACATCGCTAACTTCAAATTGATAAGACAGGTCTATTTAGCTTTGTGTCAATCCATACTCACTTATGGCATTACTTGCTGGGGTGGTGCTTCTAAAACAATATTGCTCCCACTAGAACGTGCTCAGAGAGCAGTTCTAAAGGTAGCCACTTTCCGTCCATTCATGTTTTCTACACATCAACTTTACTTGGCATGTAGTGTACTAACTGTCCGTCAGTTGTCTATCCTGAACATCATATTAAAACAGCATACCGAACTTCCATTTAAATCCATAGACAGGAGAAGAATGGACTTAGTTTGTGTAAATCCCCAAACAAAACACGCATTTGTGAACAAATTTTACATATTTTTAGGACCCTTTCTATATAACAAGCTCAACAAGTCACTAAAGGTATATAGTCTAAGTTATAAGAACTGTAATATAAGTGTAAGGGAATTTCTAAATAAATTACGAAGACACAGAGAAGTTGTTAGAAATTCTAAAATAGTTTATATTAATTGTAGGTAACAAATAATTGTTATTTACTTATTTTATTAAGTGGCGAAGCTTGCGAAGACACTTATTGATTTCACGATGTCTGTCCGTCTGTCCGTCTGTCCGTCTGTCCCACGATTATCTCGAGAACGGTTTCGAATTTTCAAATTCTGTTTTCAGCAATCGATTACTAATCACCCAGGCATCTGAACCTCCTATTTTGAAACTGATTGCTCAACGGCAACCGTTAGAAACCGCTACAAAGCTGATTCCTTCGCCACTTTGCTATGCTGTTAGCTTGCTAGGTTTATTTATTACATAATATAGTTTAATTATTTAAATATCTTGTGTCCTACATTATTAAACCGATTGTATAAGTGATGTCTGAAACACAGGTACTCAACCTAGTTCAGGCAGGTAGCTAATATTATAAACTTGACTTTTTTATTTTTCTTTTGTAGATTCTACATTATTAAGCTACACATAGATTTTATTTTATCATAGCTTGTTATTTTTGTAAGACTTATTATTACTTTATTTAATTTTAATCATATTTGTTCCTGCATATAAACATATGTAATTGGAAATGAAATAAATATTATATATATATATATATATATATATATATATATATATATATATATATATATATTGTTCGCACAAAAGCGTTAGTGTCAGGCATCGACGTTAGATGGCACTCGGCTCGGCCGATACGGGATGAAGTTCGTGCGTGTTGAACGTCCGAGCTTGCTGAACGGTGGGAGTCGAGAGCGAAAAATTAGGTAGTCCAATTCCTCGAGTCGAGAGAAAAACACGCGTTCTTCTTTGTCAGGAAGTCGGAGGCGGAATATGCTAGGCGCGTATAGTAAATATACCACTGGGAATTGTAACGCGCATTCCTGTTTTGTTAGCTTCATCCCGGGACTTAGGGTCTAATTCAGAATCTGTATAAGTGGATTCGACCGTATTAGTTACTAGTGCGGTAGTTGATATTCTAGATATAACGGTGACCTTTGATCCGTACGTTCTGTGTTCATTTTCGCGAGTCAAGCGTTATAACAAACGAAGAAAGTGACTGCGGAAGGAGACCGTAGTTTGGAGAGGAGCTGAGGGCCGAACTGCTGCAGAGGGAACGGTCTAATAAGGTCAATAACACTACCAGCCACACCCAAATACACATCACTGACCTTTACTTTCCTAGCACTGTACATCCACACGCGACCTGACCGAATCCTGAGGGACCAGTCGCCTTGAATAGAGGTAACTAAGCTCCCTTTTATCATAGTGTGACGCTCCCCCTGAATCGTTTAATGTAACTAGAAACTTTTAACCCTTGGCGTTAGGACGCCCGACCAGCATCTGCCTGTAGCTTCTTCGTCTATGTGCCGCGGAGGATTCTACTCCTGGGATAGGCAGCTGTTGGCCGTAACATTTGGTAGCAGAGCGCGGTACTGGGATCGATTCCCGGTCGATCCACCGACCATAGTGTTTGATAAAAATTAAACAATTTTGATGGCGTTGGGTTGATTGGTTTAATTTTGTGTCTACAATCACGCCCGTCCGTAATTCGTAAAAATTTATTTTTTTATTATATACGTAATAATAAAATTCCTTTCTTTGGTGGCTTGATTTTTTTTGTTGTTAGCGGGTAAATTTGAAAAGCCGCGCCCGGTTCGCGCGCAAGCGGGAGTTTGCGTCATGTAGGTAGATGGTTATTTTTACGTAATCGGTTAATTATCGTTGTCGGATAGTTGTAGTGTATTACTTCAGGGTTATTATAATATCAAGGAATACATGAATGAAAATAACCCCTGGGAATAAGGTGATCGCCACCATGCTGGTTCTATTAAAAATCATTTAAAAATTGTATAAATGAAATTATTGTTAAATGAAATATGTTTGAAAAAAAAAGTCCCGCTGGGTTTCTTGCTGGTTCTTCCCAGGACAGAGGTATTTTCCGAACCAGTGGTAAATAAAAAAATGACTTTCAATAAGAATTATGTAATAATCGATATTGAATAAAAATTATTCTATTCTATTCTATTCTATTCTTATCGAAGGGTCGATTTCCGAGCAAGGCATTTTTTGTTGATGTGTATCTTCGTTATGTATCTTTCGTATTGTAATTTGTATTTGAACTAAAGAGTAGTAATTTGTATTTACGTAATTTGAATTTAACTTGATTTGATCGCACTAGTATTTGTTATTGTTAATTTGATTTGTCTTTTCTTTTGTACTAACTTGTGTTTGATTTGATAAATAGCGGTTTTATTTGTGTAATTTCTATTCAACTCGATTTGATAGGAACTGCATTAGTTAGCTGTTAATTTTTTTTGTATTTTTTATTTGTTATTTCTGTAATTGCGCTCGAGTCGCGTCGTAATTTGTATTTAGTAGTGATGTCCTCGCCCAAGATGCTAATCCGTTGCCTGCGGACTGAGTTACGCTGGGCCACCAGCGCCCATGCTTTGATAGGTCGACCGGATAAGGTCCATAACTTGATGAAGCGGTTCGAGCAGCTCGATGCTCGAAGGGCTGCAGTGGAGGAGGCTTACGCTGAGCTCGAGGATTCGGATGTGGAAAAGGGAGTCCTGGACTCCTGCTTCGCAGACTACGAGCAGTTCTTGTCGCTCACGGACGAGTTGATCGAGGCTGAAGGCAGGTACGCCGAGGAGGCGCGTGAAGCTCGGACGAGTGGCCTGCCCGAGTCCTTTCGGAAGCAGCCTCAGCCGGAGCTGTTGGGACGACTCCCAACTCTGGACTTGCCAAAGTTCTCCGGGGTCCTTTCCGAGTGGCTGACCTTCGTTGGTCTTTTTGACGGCCTAGTGGACGCCCGGAGTGACTTGACCCCGAGCCAGAAGATGGCGTACCTCCTGGCCTCACTGGAGGGGGAGGCCCTGGGCGTTGTCAGCCATTTGAGCTTGTCGGACGACGCCTACCAGACTGCTCGGGACCTCCTAGCCAGAAGATACGCCAACGTCCGGCGAATTGCGGATGAACATGTTAAGCAGCTTCTGAGCCTCCCGTTGCTTAGTGACCGGGCCAGACTACGTCCGGACCTGTTGGATCCAGTCTTGGTGGCCTGTTATATGTTGAGGCGGCTGGATTTACCAGTGGGCGAATGGGCCTTCTTGTTGCTCCGCATCGTGCTGTCCCGTCTACCTCTCGACCTTCAAATGCATTTTGAAGAGAGGTACGGCGGGGACGAGGCCTCCTATATTCCGCCCTTCTATGACCTGCTGCGGTTTTTGGAGGAGCAGTGCCGACAGATCGAGCACGCGGCGGGCACCGTCGACGATTTACGAGCCGTGCCCAGTGAGAGGCGAAATCCGCCGGGCAAGTCGTCGTCAACCCCCCCCCCCCCTGCTCCTATTGTCGAGCATCTGATCACCGGGTAACGTCTTGCCCGAAATTATCTATCTTATATTAACTATCGCCAAGGAGCGCCGCTGGTGCTACTCATGTGTGGAAGGGCACCTCCAGCGAGACCGGCGTCCCTGTTTGCATTGCCAGGGCAATCACCATGCTGTACTGTGCCTGGGTGCAAACGGCGTCCCCTCTCGGGGCGCTGCCAGGCCCTCGACCCCCACGGGCGGGGGCGCTCCGCCACGCCCTCTGACGGGCTTAGCTCGGCGCCCGCCGGCTAGCCAACAGACCCCTAGGTTTGGAAGGTGTCCCTCCCCCGACCAACCCTCCACCTTCCCATGGCCCCACCAACCTCACGGTTATACGGCCGAATCTCGAGAGATGCACGCGGTACTTGCTCTGGGCTCTTTCCCGCGTGCACTTTCTTGACTCTCTACAAGTTATTTAATCTAATCCTTGTCCCGTAGTGTCACTCTCCCTTTCTGGGCTGGACGTACACAATACGGCTTCGGTTCCGGGCTGATCTTCGGCTACTTGAACGTCCCTTACTGCCATTGCCGTCCTTCTCGCGTGCCATCCATGCGCAAACTCGCGCAGCCGGCCAAAGTTCACCTTACCGTCCACGAGTTCCGGGTAGAACACGGGACCTTCCCTTTCGCGTACAATTCCGTCCATCATCTTACATCGCAGGTCATCATACAACACACACTCCCACAGGACATGGTGCCTGTCCTCATAGGCCTCACCGCACTCGCACATACCCGATTCAACCAATTTCATATCACACAGTCTCTTTCTGAAACATCCATGCCCACTGAGCATTTGTGAGACTTGATAGTCCGGCACGACCCAATTAGCATTGAGTCGCACCGCCACGTCCGGGAAAAAGCGGAATAGTTCTCTGCCATTCGTCTCATTCGTCCACCGTTCCTGCCATGCACTCACAACTTCATCCCAAATTTCGCGCTTGCGCCTGCTCAACTCCCCATTATCTGCATTCCCACGCATCCGACAAGTTCTACCCGCACGTATGACCTCCAGGTCAGCCGGTAGGACGCCGGCTAACACCGGGAGTGCCGCAGTACTTGTCGTCCTATAGCCCATTGTCAGCAATACGAGTGAAGATCTCTGTGTTCTAAGCAGTGCCGTGCGCACTGTATAATTCCCCACCCGGTCAACCCAAACGGACGCAGCGTAAGTCAATACTGGGACATATGTTCCCTTATACAAAACACGAAGGGCCGGGTAGCGCACGCCCCAAGAAGACGCCGACACCCGCGACATCTTCCCAAAGCATTTCCCAGCCCTTTCTCCTATGTCCTTGGCATGCTGAATGAAAAATAGACTAGAATCTATCGTGACACCTAATACCTTAGTCGACATTACGCTTTTTATCGACTCCAGCCCCATCCTGATAACAGGTGGTCGCTGGAACTTGCCTTTGATGGTCCCCCGACCAGACGGGGCGTAATTCCCCCAGGGGCGGGGGTGTCATCACCCCCCCTCAGCGTGCGAAGAGGAACTTCACGGCCACTCATCGCTCCGCTGGACCATTCTCACTCCCGTTAGCTGAGTGGCCGCGACTGGTGTACCACTGTACCCCATTTGATGGAGGCGGCCCTAGCTAGCTGCCGCCTTAGCTCCCACCACGGCCGCCTCTACTGAGCCTTAAGCCGTCAACAGTCCACTTGTCAAGCTTTTCTGTTGCTGACGGCCTCAGTGAGGGCGTACAACCCGAGTGGCGACTGTTAGCGGTTGCGCTCTGTTAGTCTCGGGTTCACGCGGTGTGGCCTCCACTTGGTGGTGGGAAGATTAGGGCCCCCTGGAGCGTTGAATCACGCTCTCAAGGGGTATTTAATTTGGTTTGGTCGAGCACTTAGTTAAAAATTCTTTAAATTTAAATTAAAATGCTTTTGGGTTTTCCGCGAAATTCATATTGTAGCGGTTATGATTAAAAGAATTGAATTTAAAATACTCCTTTAAATGCTGCTGCATATGTTTTGTAAATACATTTCATCACTGCGTTTGTTGTTGCACGGAAAATTGAGATTAAATTGTGTGCCCTTTTTTAATGCTTGTGCGTATGCTTTGTAATTGTATTTGATTGTAGCGGCTGTGATGAAAGGAAAGTTTGAATTCATTTGAAATTTGAATGGCGCGCTATTTTGAAAATTATGTATATGTTTGTGATAATGTTTAATCATTTTGCTTTGTGATAAGGAAGGTTGAAATTAGATAACCCTGTTGCTGCCGAAGGAAATAGGAGTCAATTCTCTTTTGGTTTAGATTTTGTTGGCACTGTCTAAGATATTTATTTGAAATAAGAAATAGGGCTGTCTCTTACGTTTATTGTTTTGTTTACTTTGCCAAGTTGACTTATGTGCATCGGTGATTACTTGCTTTAATTAATTCTGTAATTGAACATTGATGCTTTTAAAAAATTAGTTGAAATATGAGCATAGGATTACCTGCCTAAAGGGCTATCTGGTTTGTAGATTATCAGATGGAAATCAGCTGTCGCACCATTTGGTAAATGATTATAGGTGGATGGCTTGGTTATGCCTACTTGTTTGAAAATTCATATCTGTGCGTTTCGTTCAGTTCTCCACAGACGACGTTCATGGGGAATTTGGGGGTGCTCTCTGCACTGAAGCTTGAAGGTCCCTCTGGGCCGCTTCGTGTCGCGTTGCTGTTTGCAGACCTGATCCGGTCGGATTGCGGAACTAATCATAGGAGCGCAGATAGGTGTTTGAAGGAGGTCGTCGGACTTCTGTCTAGGAATAGGACTTATTTGTGTGCTGCGATGTCCAGGAAGGGCATCCAGTTCAACTCCGGCTAGCCCACGTTGGGGCTGTAATTTTGAGGCGTTGGTCAGGGTTGCAAGATCTGATTGGGTGCGTAAGGTAGCCTAGTTTGGTTGTAGATTCGATCTTGCAACTTGCCGTCGCGACCCTGTCCCGCCCGGTTTGCTCGTGGACCTAAATCGTTATGTCCGGGACGGGGGTTTGTTCGCGCAAAAGCGTTAGTGTCAGGCATCGACGTTAGATGGCACTCGGCTCGGCCGATACGGGATGAAGTTCGTGCGTGTTGAACGTCCGAGCTTGCTGAACGGTGGGAGTCGAGAGCGAAAAATTAGGTAGTCCAATTCCTCGAGTCGAGAGAAAAACACGCGTTCTTCTTTGTCAGGAAGTCGGAGGCGGAATATGCTAGGCGCGTATAGTAAATATACCACTGGGAATTGTAACGCGCATTCCTGTTTTGTTAGCTTCATCCCGGGACTTAGGGTCTAATTCAGAATCTGTATAAGTGGATTCGACCGTATTAGTTACTAGTGCGGTAGTTGATATTCTAGAAATAACGGTGACCTTTGATCCGTACGTTCTGTGTTCATTTTCACGAGTCAAGCGTTATAACAAACGAAGAAAGTGACTGCGGAAGGAGACCGTAGTTTGGAGAGGAGCTGAGGGCCGAACTGCTGCAGAGGGAACGGTCTAATAAGGTCAATAACACTACCAGCCACACCCAAATACACATCACTGACCTTTACTTTCCTAGCACTATACATCCACACGCGACCTGACCGAATCCTGAGAGACCAGTCGCCTTGAATAGAGGTAAGTAAGCTCCCTTTTATCATAGTGTGACGCTCCCCCTGAATCGTTTAATGTAACTAGAAACTTTTAACCCTTGGCGTTAGGACGCCCGACCAGCATCTGCCTGTAGCTTCTTCGTCTATGGGCCGCGGAGGATTCTACTCCTGGGATAGGCAGCTGTTGGCCGTAACATATATATATATATATATATATATATATATATACACAGTCAGGTAATAAGTATTGTCACACAGTAAAAACTTTTCTTTTAGAATGCTGCCCACAAAAAAGTTTATTGAATTCGAATTTCGAATTGTTCATGAAAATAAAACTGTATACTTTTTAGAATTTTACTCATTTTTAAATATTGAGTGGACGCTTAAAGAAGACCGCGTTGCAGTTATTGCGTTGCATCGTTGCGGTTACGCGCCAATTCAAATTTTTGACATACTGAAAAATTTGAATATAACCAAAGATTCGTTTATCGTACCATCAAACGATACAATGAAGACTCTAGTGTAGATGACAGGTCAAGAAGTGGTCGCCCTCGGTCTGTTAGGACTCCAGCAGAGATAAAAGCTGTGAAGGCGCGAATTCAAAGAAATCCCAAACGTAAGCAGTAACTGTTGGCACTTCAGATGGGGTTAAGCAGAACCACTGTGAAAAGGGTGTTAAATGAAGACTTAGGGCTTCGGGCATATCGAAAAAAACAGGACATCGTTTGAATGCTCGTCTAATGGACCTGAGATTGAAAAGATGCCGTGCTTTGTTGAAGCGGTACGCCGGAAAAAAATATCGGGAAATTCTTTTATCGGATGAAAAAATTTTTATCGTAGAAGAGAGCTACAACAAACCAAATGATAAGGTGTACGCACACAGTAGTGAAGAAGCGAGCAACCGTATTCCGCGTGTCCAACGAGGTCATTTTCCATCTTCGCTCATGGTATGGTTGGGAGTTTCTTATTGGGGCTTAACAGAGGTACATTTTTGTGAGAAAGGTGTAAAAATTAATGCAGTTGTGTATAAAAATACAATCCTGACAAACCTTGTGGAACCTGTTTCTCATACCATGTTCAATAACAGGCACTGGGTATTCCAACAAGATTCGGCGCCAGCTCATAGAGCGAAGAGCACACAAGACTGGCTGGCGGCGCGTGAAATCAACTTCATCCGGCACGAAGACTGGCCCTCCTCCAGTCCAGATTTGAATCCGTTAGATTACAAGATATAGCAACACTTGGAGGAAAAGGCGTGCTCCAAGCCTCATCCCAATTTGGTGTCACTTAAGACATCCTTGATTAAGGCAGCCGCCGATATTGACATGGACCTCGTTCGTGCTGCGATAGACGACTGGCCGCGCAGATTGAAGGCCTGTATTCAAAACCACGGAGGTCATTTTGAATAAACTTTAGTGTCATAAGAATCTATGTTTTGTTAAGTTCATTTTGGTATATAAATGGTTACATAATGAATAAACTTGTTTCAATTATTTTATATTAAATATGTGACAGAATTTATGACCTGACTAGGTATATCTTTATATATAAAAATTACGTGTCACGTTGTTTGTCCGCGATGGACTCCTAAACTACTGAACTGATTTCAATGAAATTATGCACACTGTGTGCGATTTGGACCAACTTGAAATATAGTATAGTTTTTATCCCGATAAGTGACCCTCAATTTTTTATTGCTAATCTCAGGAGTTTATTTTAGGAAAGCAAATGGTCATCGGAAAGGGCAGAACAAAGTTTGCCTGGTCAGCTATTATATATACATATACGCTTCACCATCGTCAACTGTACCACCACATATCGAGTGGTGGTACAGTTGACGATGGTGAAGCGCACTAACTTTTTTTTAAACTAAAGTTATAAATGAACTTACAGTCCACAGGTAAGGGAGAAGGGTCGTCCACAGACATCTGCAACTAACTTCAAGGCTACAGATGCGTTATGATCTCTGAGGACTAGTATAAAATACTTGACCGCCTGAAGTTAGACTAGCTTGAGCTGGCACTGGCCCTGACTGACTGACAGGGCCATTGCTAGTTGTAGCACAGTTGACAATACAACTAATTAAGACGGTGGCATGTCCTGTATGAATCGGTTGTTGTATACGAGTACACACATAATAACGAGGACTTACATTATAAATATAAATTATAATCAAAAAGCTTATTTCTGGCAGTTGAATAGATTAGAAGGTATAGATTAGAACCCATGAGAAACTCTCAGACAGAAGAGGAGCCTACCACGTAGATTTTCTAAATTCCACACAACATTTTGTTTTTCTACGTGGTAGAGCCACGCTGCAGCTATTATGGTTGTAGCACGAATGGGTCGGCTCGACAGGGGTACCAACGTGAAATAGCAGGTTAACGCTGCTGTGTTTCGAATGGTGAGTGTAAAGAAAACCCTTTTTACTGGAAACAAGGCATTCCATCTTAGTCCTCAACGTTGACAACGTTTCTCAATTTCGATTCTTAATCGAGGATAAATGTCTATGGGCCACAGCATCCACTTACCATCAGGTGAACTGTGTACTCGTTATCACCATTATTCTACATAAAAAAAGCAAATAAGTGACATAAAACAGCTAGCAAACTCATTTTCATAACCACAGTTCGTGTTCTGAATTTGCTGCTTACTACTGTCTAAAGATAACGTCATAATAAACACTGATTTCAGTTTAAACAAGCTTTGGCCTCAAATTTGTGTCTTTTACTTCTGCGTATATAAAATAAGAAAATCAAATTTCATTATTCGCAACCATCGCAAACCGTAGCAAACACAATGAATAAATCTTACTATTTTTCAAGATTTGCATATTTATTCAAACGTGGTAGCTCGGCTATCGTCATTTTTCCAAGCGGTTAGTTTACCATTCTCGAAAAATCTTTTATATTATAGTACTGCGCTGACTTTGCTTTAGACTGTACAATCATCTATTCCATTGTTTACAACCTATCAAAAGTCCACTGAACAAAGGTCTCCCCAATACATTGCCTTACAAAAAGAGTATATTATCCATATTTGCCATGTATGGCAAACGGTTTTTTATTAGTTTGAAATGTAATCGGAAACATGCTGCCGCCTCCCCTTATTTCATGAACTTCATTGACAATGAAGTAAAATGAAAACTTCAATGCTTGAAGCAAACACTAAGGCCTTAAAAGTCGCGATAGCTCAACGGCTAAACAGTCGCTCTTAAGTTTAATGTACGCTAATAAAATTATAATAATATACCGTGCAGTAGCGATGTAAGAATATCCACTGCCCTATATCAATCATCCTCTGGGTGTCGCAAAAGGCAACTGTGGGAAACAAATCAGGAGAAGGGCAGCAGCGTCTTCCAAATAACGACTAAAAATAAAGACATGCGTGAATGCCCTGAAACACACGGTTGAAACGAAGTTCTTTTCGTAGTATATTATTATTAATAAACGTATTATGTTATTGATTAACAAATACAAATAAATGAATTACTAGCGTCTATTAAAACAAAGCGTTATTTAAAATAAAATAATATTTATTTCACTACAAGATAAGAGAAAGTGCGAGCGAGATAGATATTATTCCATTCCTTATAGCCGCCAAGGCCGTCTACCGTACGTGAGAAGGGGTCGTGACGAAAAAATCTTACACTTTTTCTCGCTTAGCCCCCATACGCCAAATTCGTACCGTCCGATAAGGAACTTTGTTCCAAAAAACTGTGGTTGCCAACCCGCTTTCCAAGTGAGACAACTATGGCAAATATCCCCCTTATAAGGCAATCTATGGGGGAGGCCTATGTTCAGCAGTGGACTTTAATAGGTTTTAATGGATGGATGTATAAAAGATAACCTACCAGGAGCACATGACCCACTGAGAGGTGAAATTTTCAAATCAACAGTAACATTACAACTATGGCAAATATCCGCTCTATGAGGTAATCTAAGGGGAGGCCTATGTTCAGTAGTGGACTTTAATAGGTTGTAATGGATGGATGTATAAAAGATAATATACCAGGAGCACATGACCCACTGAGAGGTGAAATTTTCAAATCAACAGTAACATTACAACTATGGCAAATATCTCTATAAGGTAATCTAAGGGGAGGCCTATGTTCAGCAGTGGACTTTAATAGGTTGTAATGGATGGATGTATAAAAGATAATACCTATACCAGGAGCACATGACCCACTGAGAGGTGAAATTTTCAAATCAACAGTAACATTGCAACTATGGCAAATATCCCCACTATGGGGTAATCTAAGGGGAGGCCTATGTTCAGTAGTGGACTTCAATAGTTTGTAACGGTAACAGTAACGGTAACGCTAACAGTAACGGTAACGCTAACAATCTCAAATTCGATCATCGCCGGCACCACTGAATTTGTTACTTGCAATTTTAAAGTGCCGTCTAGTGGTGGCGTGAGAAATACCACTTCCTCATATCATCCCGTAGGTGTTGTGAAATAGAAGAGAAAACCTATTGCTTCCGATAGATGGCAATAAACCATCTCCTTTACATCCAGTAATATTTTATATTGAGGCATTAGAACTGTTCCTAAATTCTATATTTAAAAAAGTTTTAATTTGCGTATGACCCGTATCGGATCGTTATCGGAAAGTTCATAAAAAATATTCATGCATATAAAATAATGCAAAACACGGGTTTTCAACAGCTTACGTCGACTTAGAATTTCATTATTTTTAAACAGTGGTAGAGCCACGCGGCAGCTTTTGCTGTCGCACGGATGGGCCGGCTCGAACCGGGGTGGTACCACGACCTCACAGAATACCAGCGTGAAGTAAAGGTTTACCTCTGCGTTTCGCTTGGTGAGTGCAGGTGGCCGGAGGGTCTTTTTACAGGAAATGAGGCATTCCATCTTAGTCCTCACGGGTGACAACGCATCTACATTTTGATTTGTAATAGAGGATAGATGTAGATGTCTATGGGCCGCAGCAACTACTTACCATCAGGTGGACTGTGTGCTCGTTTGTCACCCTTATACTTACTATAAAAAAAATCAATGTCGGTTTACGAACGAATAGCTTGTAATATAAAAAGTTATATAGTATGTTCAAAAGTGTGATGCTTATGATCTTCTATCAACCCCCTCGACCATATTAAAAGGCGTTAACCTGGCATGAGGTTTTAAGGGTTACAAACGAGCACATAGTCCACTTGATAGTAAGCGGATGTAAATCTAAATCAATCCTCGAGTAAGAATAAAAAAGGCAGACTGTTTTATAGGAGACTAGCTGTTCCCCGCGACTTCGCTCGCGTGTTAGGGTTTTTATGTTATTGCGCGGAACTCTAATTCTTTTTCTAAAATTAAAGTAGCCTAAGTTACTCCTTGTGAAATCAGCTATCTGCTAGTGAAATTCCCGTCAAAATCAATTTAGCGGTTCCGGAGATTACCCGGAACAAACAGACAGACAGACAGACAGACTGACAAAAATTTTAAAAATTGTATTTTAGTTATAGGTACCGTATTTACTTTCATATGCATTTAGTAAAAAACTGTAATTTTGACATTACAAACAGACACTTCAATTTTATTTATTTGTATAGATTGAGCAAACGAGCATACGGCCCACCTGATGGTAAGTGACTACCGCCGCCCATGAACAACTGCAACACCAAGGGAATTGCAGCTGCTTTGTAGGTCTTTTAAAATGATGGAATATCTCGTTTTAGTGAAAAGGGTCTTTCGTTCCCTACACTCACCATACGAAACACAGCAGCTGCCACTTTATTCTGTGAGAGCATATTCCTTCCTTGGTCGTGTCGATCAATTCATGCCACAACCATTACAACTTCAACATGGCTCTACCACGTGTAAAATTAACAAGGAGGTGGTAGTTCCAGAACTAGAGAAAAAGTTGTTAAAATTATTTAATATACTTTTCCAGTAGTAATATGTAATCCTACCATGAAATGTCTGTCAATTAGGAGATGAAAATAAAAAACTGTTCTCTTTGTTTATTTTTAGCATAATCTGTACTCGAGTCACGTAAACTCAGCTGAGAGGATTTACTCAGGGCTCTCTATGTTGTGTACATTCAAAAATATCCAGACGAATGTGTGGAATAAGAATTACGTCATACGAATGAGCGGAAGAGGGAAATCGTGTTGGCAGCTAAAAAAGTTATTAATCTGAAATAAGGTTTCACATAAGGATTACAGTAAGGCAGGAACGCAAAGGGAGTGTGGTGAATAATTTTGCACCAAACTTCATGTGGGCATTAGTATGTATTTCTACCGTTTTTACCACTTTTTCATTAAATGGCTTTGTACTCTGTTTCTTCGGTACAGTGAACGGTTTGACTGTCTCGTTGGTCTTGTGGTCGTAAACGCGACTGCTGATCATGACGTCCCGGGTTCAAATCCCATTATTAAGTTTATTCTGACAAGGAATTCCAAGTAGCAGTACAGGGTCAGGTAATTGGCGATTGCGATGATTCACCCCTGTGCCTCGAAAACTTCGAACTTTCCAACATAACCCGCCTCGAGCGCCTGCAATTCTAGTAACCCCGCTTCTGACAGGGGATCGCCATCATCAAGGAGATAGATGTGACGATGGTGACGTCATCTCCATGCGGGATTTGTCCTCCCTCGATCACACTAAGCACCCTCTTTCTAGACCATTACGGATTCACAGATGGTGGCTACAACTCTCCATGCCGAATGCCTGCCCATCATCACCAACACGACTGCTGGGAGCCGTTTTTGGACACCCAGGCTAAAGGCCTAGACAGATAAATTAAAATTGTTGCAAGTTTGAACTAACACAGCTCTTATTTTCATACACATATGTATATTTCATATTTGTTATGACATAGATAATATTTATATGTATTGTGTACATATGTAGTGTATGCATATATATGTGTATGTATTTATTTATATATGTATATATTATGTGTATTTAAGTATATATGTCTATGTATGTGTGTGTATGTGTATATTTATATATATATGCAATATTTTAGCGCTTTCTATTTTGATAACTGCTGCACCGCCTCTTGTTTGTATATCTCTGTTTAGCCTAATGGTTGACTGGGAGAGAAAGCCCTATGGCATTAAGTCCGCCATATGTACAACTTTGTGCATGAAATATTAAATAAATATATCATCACTAACTAGTATGGAATGCCTAGTTGCCAGTTTTTAAAGGGTCCCCGATTATCTATTTATATACCTGTCGGCGCACGTCATCGCGCCTCGGCCAAAATGGAGGACGCGTGGAGGCGCGAACCGGTCGCTGGCCCTGCGAGAGCGCGGGCGCTTCTGTTCCTCACTCAGCTGCGAGACGCGGTAGCAGACGGGCACTTCATTTATCAATTTATAATAATATTATATTCGATTAGAGGTTTTACGGCATTAAACCTATTGTTAATACAGTCCACTCATTTTATTTCTAAAGTCCCGATAAGGCCTAAACATACCCATATAAAACACAGTAGTAATAAAGCATGAGGGGGTGTTGGTTCCGACACTCATGTACTGAATTGAAAGTTGGGTATAGTAGAAGAAACAAGAAAGCAGAATAAATGCAGTTGAGATGAAAGCGTTAAGAAGTATGATGGGAGTTAAACTGAGTGACAGGATAAGAAATAGTGAGATAAGGAAACGATGTGGTCTGGAAGAAGATGTAGTGACAAAAATTGAGAAAGGTAGGCTGAGATGGTTTGGCCATGTTGAGATAATGAATGAAGAACGGTTGACGAAAAAGGTGTATAAGGCGAGTGTGAATGAAAGTGTTGGAAGGGATAGACCTAGGCGGACATTTCAAGACCAAATCAGGTACGTCTTGAAAAAAGGCCAGGTTAAGAGTACTCTAAACCGAAGAGCATTGTAAAGGCAATAATGTAAGTAGACGAAGCGAAACAAGTATGTAAGGATCGTAGCGAGTGGAAAGAAGTGGTCTTTGCCTACCCCTACGGGAAAGAGGCGTGATTATATGTATGTATGTAATACGCTGCTAATTTACGCTTCTGTGGCAGCATGGCTTAATGCTGCTGTTTTTTGTATGCTGAGTATAGAGGTATAAGCCAACAACAGATCTTCAATTTGATTCTTAATCGAGGGCAGATGTAAATATAACACTTTATAAAAGCTCCCAACTTTTTTTATAAAATTGAAGTGACATATGTATGCACTTTCAGTCCATCTCATGGTCAGTGGCTCCTACTACCTTTTTTACGTGGTAAAACCATGCTATAGCTATATTGTGGTTGCAGCACGAATGGATCGGCTCGACCGGGGTAGTACCACGCTCTCACAGAATAACAGCGTAAACTAACAGCTCAATGCTGCTGTGTTTCGTAAGATGAGTGTAGAGAACCGAAGACCCTTTTTACTGGAAACGAGACGTTCCATCTCAGTCCTCACGGGTGACAACGCATTTTGATACGGAAACGAGGATAGATGTAGATATCTATGGGCCACAGCATCCATTTACCATCAGGTGGACTGTGTGCTCGTTGGTCACCCTTATTCCTGGACGCCTGCTACTAACTTCAAATAAAGAACATTATTGAAGTACTGTCATTTCATGGGGCGTAGATGGAATGCCTCACAGCATGTCATTATATTGGCTCACTATACCCTTCAAACCGGATCACAATAAAGCATGAATTGCTATTTAAAGGCAGAAAAGAAAAGAGGAGTAGAAAATGTGTTCTTCAACCTACAAAACTTAAAAAAATAAATTAAATTTTAATTTAAAATTAAATTTTTTAAATGTCTTGTTTTTACCAAAAGCAACCGGCCACAGGTAATTTTCGCCATATATAAATTGAGTACACCTAAGTTTAACCAACCGCAATCGGCTGCACCTAGTAGCCGGCTAAACCTATATGAATCCACACATCGGCTTTTAGACGTAACATATTTATACAAACTCAATTTTGGGGATTTCCGTTAAAGTTATTGCGTCTATAATAGATACAATCGCGCCTCATTTAGCTGTTATTTTTAATACTAGTATCGAATCTGGTGTGTTTCCTGATTTAATGAAGTATAGTAAAGTAATACCTTTATTTAAATCTGGTAGTACATTAGACCCCGCCAATTTTAGACCTATTTCTGTACTACCAACACTTAGTAAGATTTTTGAAAAAAATATTCTTGATCAAATGTTAAATTTCTTTAATATAAATAATTTACTTCATAAAAATCAATTTGGTTTCACAAGGGGTCGCTCGACAACTGATGCCGGTGTTGAGCTGATTAAATATATATTTAATGCATGGGAGAATTCACAGGATGCTTTGGGTATATTTTGTGACCTATCCAAAGCCTTCGATTGTGTTCACCATGAAACATTAATCAGGAAACTTCAACACTACGGTGTAAGAAGTGATGCTCTAAAATTAATTATTTCATATTTAAGTAAGAGAACGCAAAAAGTTGTCATCAACAGTATGAGTTCTTCCGGGTCGATGGTACAGATGGGCGTGCCTCAAGGCTCAATTCTCGGCCCCTTTCTGTTTCTTGTATATATTAATGACTTACCTTACATAGTAGGAGATAACCATGATATAGTATTATTTGCAGATGACACTTCTTTAATTTTCAAATTAAGTCGACATTTGCTAAAATATAACGAAGTAAATAATGCTATATCTAAATTAGTAAATTGGTTCAATGTCAATAATTTGCATTTAAATGGCACTAAAACGAAATGTATGAAGTTTATGACTCCAAATGTCAAACAATTAAATACTAATGTAATTTTAAATGGGGAGAAACTGAGTCTTGTAGATACCACCATTTTTCTTGGAATCACACTAGACGCGAAGCTTCAATGGAGCCCCCATATATCAAAGCTAGCAAGCAGATTTAGTTCTGCAGCATATGCTGTAAAAAAGATTAGAAGTCTAACTAGTGTTGAAACAGCTAGACTAGTTTACTTTAGCTATTTCCATAGCATAATGTGGTATGGTATTTTGCTATGGGGACACGCAGCTGACACTGAAATTATATTTGTTTTGCAGAAGAGGGCCATAAGAGCAATTTATGATTTAAAGCCTAAAGAGTCGCTGCGACAAAAATTTAAGGAAATTAATATATTAACTTTGGCCTCTCAATACATTTATGAAAATGTAATGTACGTACACAAAAATAAAAGTAGTTTTACAAAAATAAGTGATATTCATTCTGTAAATACTAGGAACAGACACAAGCTAGTAGTACCAGTTACTCGACTCCATCGAGTCAGTAATTCATTCTTGGGGCGATGTATACGCTTTTACAACAAAATTCAAGAAAATATACAAAATTTGACCTGCTCAAAGTTCAAAAACTTTATTAAACTAAGTTTGTATAAAAAGGGTTATTATAATATTAAAGAATTTATAGATGATAATAACCACTGGAAGTGAGTTGATCGCTCCCAAGCTATTTCTAATTTGTTGTGTTGTTAATTTGTGTAACATACATGATTGTAAGCTGTTATTTAAAAAAATAGTCCCGCTGGGTTTCTTGCTGGTTCTTCCCAGGACAGAGGTTTTTTTCGAACCAGTGGTAATTATACAAAAGAGTGACTTTCAATAAGTATTATTTATAATCTATATTGAATAAAAAAGTTTCTGTTTCTGTTTCTGTTTCAATGTTCCCTTCCACACACGATAACTTGCGCGCCAAATTTTTGCTAACGTGGACATGTTCTAATCTAATATTCATCCTGAATTCACTCCACTTGAAAAATTGTCCCTAAAGAAGGAAATAGTTTGACCAGTTTTTCTAATACTTTAGCTTACTAGCTTACAGTATCTTGAAGTATTGCAGTGATATGCTTGAGTTTGAATTTCTTTTTATTAATTATAGGATCCCAAGCAAGTTATAGCACCATCCATCTTCTCTATTGATATTAGGATGGTTTTTAAATTTCAATAGCCTCGCAAATCATTCTTGGTAGGAATATGTGTTCTTTTGCGAGGATTTATGGTCTTTCAAATCTGATGTAATGACAGAGACAACATTGAACGTATTTACAGAAGATATGTAGTAATAATAAAACGTTAGTAGATATATATAAAGAGAACAGCTGAATAAAAATAACAAACTGAGGTTACCAACCCGCTTTCCAATGAGGCAATCTATGAGGAAAAAACTGTAATCGTAAAATACTAAAGAAAGCAACATGATCGTGTGTATTTTTATGTACGAACCCAGAGAGCTATGAATTCAAATTTCGAAGACAGAGCTAATAAATGTCTTTCGCCAATCTGCGCAAATATTTATACATTCAAGCCTAGCTCTATCCAGAGGAACCTACTCTATTGTTTATGTGTCCATCTCTGCCAAGTATTACAACGTATTCGTTTGGATTAACGCCAATACATTTCCATGTTATGAGCTCTACAAGATGTTTGCTACAATATTGGGCACTTGACTATAAATAACTTCGCTTTATCTCTTCTGCTCTGTGACTTAGGAGGCGTTAAAAGTTTTTTTATGTTCTTACAACAGAACGAAAAATGTCTATACTCGCCAACTTGGAAGATGAATTGACGTTAGTAGTACTAGGCATTTTGTATATTGTTTACAGTCTGCCGCTAATAAATCAAATCAAACTAATTAATATAAAAAGTAAATAAAAATAATATAATAATATAAAGCAGAAGTAGAGTAAGATGACTACATATTTGTACCATTTGCTGTAGAGACTATCGGTCCGTGGGGTCCACGTGCGGTGAGGTTCCTAAAGGAACTCCATCCGCGGCTGGTCGTTGCTGCTGGTGATAAGAGGGCTGGTTCTTTTCTCACTCAAAGGCTAAGTATAGCCATTCTGTGGGGAAACGCAGCCAGCGTTCTTGGCACGATACCGCGGGCAGTAAGACTATATGATAATTAAGTTTCTAGTTTTAGGTTTTTTTTATTATTATAGTATATATAAAATGATTAAACCATCTAAGTAATGTTTTTATAAAGAGTGCATGGTGGTCAATATTACAATGCAACACTCTATTTTGTTTCTTTACTAGTAAATGGAATCTATTATCCTGCTAAAGCCGAAATTGTTGGTGATCGACTGATGACGAAATAACCATATCCAATTTGAGAGCAGTTTGGGCTAATGCCCATTGTACGTATTTGACGCTAATGCGTTAAATACGTACAATAACAATAAACAAACTTCGTTTAAAGAATGTAGTTGCCCTTGGGTAATCTCTTTCACTCGCCAGACCTATGCAGTTGTGTTCTCTGGGGCAGTGCAGCTCTAGGATTTAGCCTTCTTCACTTTCTGCCAAGAAAGATGGTTACGGTATGTCCCAACTTCCAACTAGAAAGAAAAGCCCAATTACTTATTTTTAGCCCGATCCGGAATTAAACTAGAAACCACGTCATCAGTAGTCGCACTTACGACTTCTAAACCAACGAAACAATGAAGTTTTTACACAAAAATCCATGAAACGCAAACTCGTAAATGTCATTTCTGCCAGGGCACTGGAAAGGTTGACAGATCGCTGCTCTTATTCGGATTCCTACAGCTTCATGCTTCGGGTATAATGTCCTGAAGACCGAATTCCGGTCACGGCGGCCAGCCTCGACGGAGACTAGCCATCGGCGCAGGACAACATTATAGTGCCCAAATGTATGCGCAAGCCCCAGGTGCACTCTCTATTCCCTCACTCTCATAGTCCGATGGCACGGCAATCCGACACGAACGGAGAGATATCAGGCGCAGGATTAACGGCTTTAAGTGCTTTCGTGTGTGCTAACGTAGACGCAGGGGTGAGACACCGCCAACTGACTCCAGGCAGTTACTGAGAATTTCTTGACGGAAAAACTCAATAACTGATTTTTATTTTGGCCCGACTCCTGGATTCGTACCCGGTACCTAATGATCAGCAGTTGCACTACTACAACCACGAAACCAACGAGGTAATCAGGCTTCAGGTATATCATGGTTGTAGCACGAATGGTTCGGCTCGACCGGGGTAGGACCACGCTCTCAGCGAGGAGCAACTTAATGCTGCTGTGTTTCGTATGGTGAGTGTAGGGTACATGCGACTCTTTCTACTGAAAACGAGAAACTCCATCATTACTCAACGAGATCTCAGGGATATCCACTTACCAAGAGATGGTCTGTGTGCTCGTTTGCCGCCCTTATTCTGTAAATAAATAAATATTTATACGTGGTAGAGCCATGCTACAGCTATATTAGTAGTATAGTTGTAGCACGAATGAGTCGGCTCGAACGGGGAAGGACCACGCCCTCACGGAATACCAGCATAAAATAACAGCGTAATGCTGCTGTGTTTCGTATGGTGAGTGTAGAGAACCGGAGACCCTTTTCACTCAAAACGAGGCATCGCATCTTATTCCTCAGGGGATAAGGCATTTGCACTTTGATTCTTAATCGGGGTTAGATTTTTATATGTGCCTATGGGCAATAATACCCACTTACCATTAGGTGACCTGTGTGGTTGTTTGTCATCCTTATTCTATAAATAAATAATTTTGTGTAAGTATTCACCGTCAAGTAACAAACATACTGCGATTACTTGCTGGTAAACAGCCAAAGAGAGCCGTGGTAACTCAGATGGTTAGCGCTCGCTTTAAATTTTACAGTACGCGAACAACCCGGGTTCGATCCCCGTCGGCATCAATATCAATGAAATCGTTAATTGCAATTTTAAGTGCTGACTTACCACATGCTTGGCGGTGAGGGAAAACATCGCGAGGAAATCCGCAGGTCTGAGAAATAAGAAAAAATATTTCGAAAACATGTGAAATTCGACAACAAGCATTGGAGCAGCGCGGCGGACACTTCCTTGCCCTAAAACCCTCTCAGTAATGAAAGGAGGCCTGTGCCCAGAAGTGAGACTAACTAACTTTGTTTTTAACTTTAAACAGCCAAACATGATCATAAAGTTTTTATTTTTTTTTTCTTTCTTTAAAACAAAACCATAGCCGGTTAAAAAAGATCGTATTAAAAATTACTCTGCGTTCAAACGCAGAGTAATTTTTAATACGATCTTTATTAATCAAAGGACCTCTCCTCTTTATAGCACTTGTTTAGGAAATTTTATACAACTCTAACAAGCAAACTTTTCGAGGACGTTGTTCATTTTTCTCAGACAGCGCCTCAAGTGCTACTTCTATAAAAAAAGGCCGTTCTTTAAGTACTCCTTTAATTTATTTACCGCTAAGCAGCACTACTGTGTTCTAGAATGACGGTAATAGAGAGCCAGTGTTATTACAGACATAACCTATATTATAGTTTTGAGCTGTGAAGAATATGTAATTTGTTTTAAATATATAGATTGACTTGACAATCGCACTAAACAATCTAATTTAATATAATACGTATTACTTGTGAGATACATTGTGTTTTCATGCGATGGCCAAGTCAATCTATTTATTTAAAACATAAAATATTTTTAACATTGATACGGTCACTATAGGATGTTATTAGGTTAGCTAATTACGTAATAACTTGAGACAGAAGAACCCTGAAGTAGGGACTAAATAAATTAACCGACTTGGTATTACATGGATCTCACAACTTTTTACGGTAGAAGAACTGAGTTGCGAGACTTGGTTTTGTTTACAAGTTATGTTTTAATGGCATACTTTCGTCTTAAGCTGTGATGAATATGTAACAGTAATATTTAATCTTAAATTTAAATTAAGAACGCAAAATGTAGTAGTAGCCTGTCTTTCTTGCTTTACTTTCTTGACTTTTGATAATATAATTGAAGACTCAACTCCTCTTTACATATCAGAATCAGAGTAATTTCTAGCACATATGTATGTAATAAATCTAAGTTCCACATATATTTGTACTATAGTATTAAACAGACGCCTGTAACAATATAATAAATATATTAAGTGCCTACAATGTGTTTTTCATATAAATCATATTGCATTATGAAATAGTCAACAAATATGTAGGTACTACCCTACCTACCTACCTACTCGGTAACATTAACCTTTCCTTCCGAAAAGCATAATCATATTTTTAAAGTAATATAAAATAATTAACATTAGAAATGACGCATTATTTTAAATAATTTAATTTCAAATGATGTGTTTCTAAATAGGATATGGTAATATCTTTAGAAACATCCCATTCGTATTTTCTAAATACTAACCCAACCTCACCTGCGCTAGTTATTATTCACGGTCTGGCTGTATGTTCTCGTAAAATTTATGTATGTAAAACGACTCTACTACAGAGCAAGTTTTATTAGCCTTAAGGCTTACAGAAAGGCTTTAAGCCTATGAATAGTTCAACTTTTAACAGTGGTAGAGCCACGCGGCAGCTTTTGCTGTCGCACGGATGGGCCGGCTCGAACCGGGGTGGTACCACGACCTCACAGAATACCAGCGTGAAGAAGAGATTTACCTCTGCGTTTCGCATGGTGAGTGCAGGTGGCCGGAGGCCCTTTTTACTGAAAATGAGGCATTCCATCTTAGTCCTCACGGGTGACAACGCATCTGTATTTTGATTTGTAATAGAGGATAGATGTAGATGTTTATGGGCCGCAGCAACCACTTAACATCAGGTGGACTGTGTGCTCGTTTGTCACCATAATCCTATAAAAAAAACTTTATACGTGGTACAGCAATGCTACATCTATATTAGTAGTATAGTTGTAGCACAAATGGGTCGGCTCGACCGGGGAAGGACCACGCTCTCCTCTCACAGAATACCAGCGTAAAATAGCAGCTTAACACTGCTGTGCTCCGTATGGTGAGTGTGGAGAACCGGAGACCCCTATTACTGGAAAAGAGACATTCCATCTTAGTACTCAAGGTTAACAACGCATCTGCATTTTGATTCGCAAACGAGGATAAATTTACATGTCTACGGGCCACAGAAACCACTTACCATCAGGTCGACTGTGTGCTCGCTTGTCCCCCTTATCTTATTAAAAAAAACTTGAGTTCTGAAATGCTTCTTTCAGATGGAGCTAGTCTTATGGGACGGTAAACCGACACGACTGGAGAGAGATCAGGCGCAGGGCCAACGGCTTTACGTGCTTTTCGAGGCATGGTGGGTGAGACACCGCCAACTTCCTGACTCCGGGCAGCTACTGAGAATTTATTGATCGAAAAGCTCAATAACTGATTTTTTTGGCCCGACCCGGGTTTCAAACCCGGGACCTCATGATCAGTAGTCGCACTACTACAACCACTAGACTAACGAGGCTATCGTGGGTTATGCCTATGTTTATCATTATACTGATTAAAGTGGATTTTTTCACACCACCACTGCACCGTATAAATTCTTAAATTTCATTCTTTTATTGTTTTATTTTCTTTTAACAAATAAATACTACTCGTAATTAAGTCCGGGAACAACAAACCCAAGGCGGACTCACCGGTAAGGTTAGGGGGGTTATCAAGTAATCAAAAAGGTATGGAGGAGGGTCCACCAATGTTAATTAATTTCGTTTTGAATCTTTGCTAGTAACAGAATTTATTCTAAATCTTGTTCCTAATAGTAATAGTACATTATTCACGTATAACGACCTATCAAAAGCTCAATTTTTTATATAGGACCAGGGTGACAAACGAGCACACAGTCCACCTGATTGTAATTGGTTGCTGTGGCCTATAGACATCTACATTTACCCTCGATTAAGAATAAAAAATCGGGTGCTTTGCCCTGAGGACTAAAATGGAATACCTCGTTTCCAATATAAAGTCTCCGGTTCTTTACTCTCACTATACGAAATAGAGCAGCATTAAGCAGGTATTTTACGCTGGTATTTTGTGAGAGCGTGGTCCTTTCCCGGTGGAGCCGACTCATTCGTGCTACAACTATACTACTAAAATAGCTGTAGCATGGCTCTACCACGTAAAAAAAAATTAAGGTAAAGGCGGTGTCTCACCCCTGTGCCTCGGAGAACACGTAAACGAACTCATTAGTCCTACACCGGATTTCTCTCCCGTCCTATAGGATAATGAGAGTGACGGAATAGAGTGCACCTGTGCTTTCGTATTGTGACGCTTCATAATTATTATTAAATAATAAGTAAACTCATTATAAAAACATTTAAAAATGTCTTAGAAGATATATTTTAAATAATTAAAGTGCATTAATAAACACAAAATTCAAATACATTCGTTTCGAATATTGAATATTGTAGTAACTCTACCGAGTTACACTGCATCTACATTAACGTGTTAACTAGATACGTGGCATTCAATTCGAAACCTCAGGAATGTCTGTCTGAATGTCTATGGCCCACAGTATCCACATTCCATCAGGTGTACTGTGTGCTCGTTCTTCAAATATAAATAGCAAATATCCCCCGTATGAAGCAATCTAATGAAAAGTTCAATATTCAGCTGTAGGCAGACTGTATCAGTAAAAAAGAAAACAACACGAAAATAGTGTCGGCAATATTTCGCCTTCTGATGGTGATTCAGATGGTCGAACGACACGCGACGGTATTGACCCGAACGAGACTCGAATCTTTAATTCGGGACCGACCTCGGCACCTCGCGGACGCTAGCAGGTCACTTCGGCGCTGTGTCACCGGCACATGCTTTACATATTTATAAATTAAAATACAATTAGAGGATAACGTTAGGTACAAAAGTTTCAACCTTGATGACAGAAGTTCCCCACGACTTTGCCCGTGTATAATAAGTAGCCTAAGTTACTCTTTATAACATCAGCTATCTGCCAATGAAAGTCCCGTCGAAATCAGTCCAGCCGTTTCGGAGGTTAGCCGGAACAAACAGACAGACAGACAGACAAAAATTTTAAAAATTGTGTGTTTGTTATAGTATATAGTACCGTATATACTTTCATATGCATTTAGTAAAAAGCTGTTATATTGACATTACAAACAGACACTTCAATTTTATTTATTTGTATAGATAATATGGCTCGTGCACTACCACCATTAATTGTTTATTATTTTGATTGAAGTCCTATTTTAAATAAAATATTTTTTATTTTTTTTAAATAAGTTATATCTCTCGAAAACTTGTTTAATCATTCCGTGCATTATAATTGTACGGTGTTACATTGCATTCTCTTTAAATCACAAAACTTACAAAAACAAGTAATCTTAGATAAGTTCTGTATTTTGTTTGATTGATTTTCCTTCGGCTTATTGCTTTAGCTCGTCTCAATTCAATCGGTATCGATCTGTCCCGTTAACAAAAGGATAATATAATCAATGTCATGTTGAAAACGTAGTCTACCTCACAGAGCATCGTTTTACTGGGAATCAACAAGTATTCTAACACGTTAATTAATCACGAATAAAAATCCCTAGTTTTCTTATATATATATATATATATATATATATATATATATATATATATATATATATATATATATATATATATATATATATATATTGACTCATCACGATATCTCATAAACTATACACCTGATTGACTTGAAAGCAGACTGATACGCTTTCATACATTCTTGGGCCCAGATTGTAAAAATATGGAAGTGGTGTCGATTTATAGCTTATATATTATCGAAACATCACTGAAAATTCTGCGGAATTTGGCAATCTGAGAGCAGAATTATAAGAGATTTAGTAAAAAAGAGGTTACGCAACAAGTTGGCAAAATTCTATAGAAGACAGCTGATTTTCGTCGATTATCGTGGGCCTAGTGTATTACAGTGATTAGTCACTATGCCAAAATTCACACAGCAATCCATTGAGTCACTATCTAATAGATGAAACCCAGGCCGTAAAATCCACAATAACGAGCCAAAGTCAAACGAGTAAACAAGATTATCGGTGTTTGGTATGCTAGCAAGCGTCGTACAAATTAAGTAAGATCAGAAGTCCGTAGAAACAAAGTAGTGGTAGAGCAATATAAATCAACTAGCTGTGCCCAGCGGTTTCACCCGCATATCAATCGTTCGCGCTCCGAGTACAGTGTTTAATTTTTCATTATCTCTTAAACTATGCGTCCAAATAACATGCTATAAAGAGCAAATTTATCCTCATAAAATTGTCTAGGTGATGAAGTAACTTTCGTTCGTAAGGATTAATATGCTATGCCTAATAATAACGCTCATATATCCCTTTTTAATTTTCAATAATTTTTTGTCACAAAATACCTCATTGTGGCTTATGTATAAGAAATACCAATATTTTTTTTTGAACATTGTATTTATGTAATACTAAACGTTACGCCAGCGCACGCGGATAAAGCAGTTAGAGAGCGCCTTTTCTTCCGACTTGCTTAACAAAAATCAATATTTAAGGCTAGTTGAGAGTTATATGCTAATGCTAGATAGCCTATACTATTTCTCATGAAGCTGGCTATTAGATACAAAAATAATTTTTCAAATCGGACTGGTAGTTCCAGAGATTAGCGCGTTTAAACAAACAGAAAAACAAAAAAACGCTTCCGCTTTATTATATTGGTATAGATAAAACAACGGGAAACACTTAAAACACACACGTACTAAACGATATGAGACGAGTGATCATAGATTGAGTTGGGTGAGGCAGGAGCTGTCACTATCAGCACAGATTAAAAATACACTTGACAAAATAAGTAATAAATCGAACTGTAAACGTGAATCGATTTTAAGATTTAATATTATTATGTTGATATTTTATTTTTTAAACTGTTGGCACTATGTTAATATAATATAATGTATCTACATGTTTACTTTGATTGAATCAGTCATCTGATGTAAGTTGTTTTTATGTTTAATTGTTAAAACTCATTCACATTAATCGATTAAAGTAATCGATTGCCTATTTTATTCGTGACATAAACTTATTTTCAAGATTTCTCGTCTTCCAGATTGTGAATTGGGTAAATATTTTTATATTTTGAAATATAAAAATATATTGATTTTTTTAAACCATATTTCAACTTATTACAATTGGGCCCAGAAATCCCCGTCTCCTTTAGTATATAGTTACTCATTTGGCAATGTAGACGCTCAATGAGAACGGATTTTACGATAGTCCCATAAAAAAAAATTATAGGTTCCGCAATAAAACAATATCGTGCGCCCAGCGACGTGAGCGGGAATCACCAATTATACTTACATAATTCTTTTCAACATGATTATGTCACTGAACTCCTCCTAAACGGCTTGACCAATTTGAATTAAAAAAATGTGTGTTTGAAAAAAAATTAAAAAAATTATTAAAAAAAAAATCACATTGAACCCGGTAGGTGGCACTGTTCTCGAAATCCATAAATTACCCATGCGAAGCCAGGACGGATTGCTAGTACAAAATATAAATTTAAATACAAATCTTTATAGGCGTTGTTTTGCAACCGGGTCTATCACCCTACCGGAGACCCTTTTTACTGGAAAAGAGACATTCTATCATAGTCCTCACGGGTGACAAGGCATCTGCATTTTAATTCGCAAACGAAGATAGATGTAGATGTCTATGGGCCACAGCAACCACTTACCATCAGGTGGACTGTGTGCTCGTTTGTCACCCTTATTCTATAAAAAATCATCAGATCAGCTCCATGGTATCATACTAGAACAATATCGACGTTAAATCGATATAAGTATGCCGATTTTTGGCTGTCAGTAAGTACCTCAAAAAATGGATAATAGATTTGTCACAATGATATAACTTTTTTTATACGTGGTAGGGGTAGCTGAAACTATATTATATGTATCATGCATGGATCGGCTCGACCGGGGAACCACGCTCTCACATAATACCTATTTTCAATAAAGAATCAAAATGCAGATGCGTTGCTACCCGTAAGTACTAAGATGGAATGCCTCTGCCAGTAAAAAGGGTCGCCGATTCTCTACACTCACCCTACGAAACACAGCAGTGTTAAGCTGCTATTTTACGCTGGTATTCTGTGAGACGGTGGTCCTTCCCCGGTCGAGCCGACCCATTCATGCCACAACTATACTACTAATATAGCTGCAGCATGGCTCTACTATGTATAACGTCTTGTAATAACTTCTTGTTTATATAAAACTGTAGGGACAAACGAACTTACAGTCTGATGTAAGTCCTGATGGTTAGTGCAACTGCGGTCAATGAACACCTGCAGCGAACTTTAAACAAAAGAGGTTACAGATTCGTTGACACGTCTTACGAGTAAAATGGATTGTCTCACAGCCTGTATCTATGCCCGCTGTGTATATCGTTTTGACAGGAACACAATAGTGCAAACAATGCTGTTCGGCTGCAAAAATAGTTAAGAGTGATACCTACCCAGACAGATGTAGACACAATAGTAGTCCTATCAAGATAATTCAAAATTCTAAATTTTGTGCAACCGACTTCAATATAAATTATTAATAATAACTCAAAAACTATTAGTCAGACCTTAGTAAGTAACAAATAAACTTACCGTCCTGATGTTAATTGCTACCGCAATCTATTAACCCCTCAAAACAACTTCAACAAAGAAGGTTATTGATGCACTGTCATCTCTGAGGACTAAGATGGAATGTCACACAGCCTGTATATAGTTACCCTTCAAACACCGCAGTTCGCACTGCTATTTGACAGATAATTTAAAATTAAAAATTTTGTACAACCGGCTTTAATATAAATTATTAAGAATTACTCAAAAACTATTGGTCTCACTTTGTTCAAATTTATATGCAACCACATGTGAAGCACCAGCTTTCAAATAAAAAAGAAATCATCGAAATCGGTTCACCCAGTAAGAAGTTATGAGGTAACACACATAAAAAAACATACAGTCGAATTGAGTACCAGCCGGTACTCAATTCGACTGTATGTTTTTTTTATTTTTTCTTTTTGAAGTTGGTAGAAAATACATTCCATTTTAGTTAGCTAACAACGAGTCATTAGCCTTTTTTGTTTGCAGTTGGTAACAGGAATTCATAAATGCTTCTTTTCACTTTGATTACTGATTAGTGCAGGTGATTAGTGCAGGTGCTTAGTGTTTAGGAGTAAACACGTGTGGACAGCGATTGATTAGTGCAAGTGATTAATAACCTGTGTAGTAAAGTGATTAGAAGCGTGTTCTATTTTTTTGCGAGTGGACTGCGAGTGTCACGCCCCGCGCGCCCTTCCTTTCCCCTCACTCGCAGCATGCCTGCCACTAAACACGTTTAGACAGCAGTGCTAAGTGCTTAGCGTTTAGCGTCGAACCCTCGCTTCTGTTAAAAAAATGTCAATACTTCCTGGTCGACTGCTAACAACGGAATTTACTAAACACAGCCATTAAACAGAATTGGACACTACTTACACTACACACCTGCACTAATCAACCGCAATTACTAACCACCTGCACCCGCACTAATCAAAGTGAAAACAGGCCTTAATCTGTAGTGTCCACTTATCATCAGGTGAGTTCTTCTGTCTCAATAATTTTATAAAAAGTTTTACGTGGTAGAGCCATGCTGCAGCTATATTAGTAATATAGTTGTAGCACGAATGGGTCAGCTCAACCGGGGAAGGATCAATCTCTCACAGAATATCAGCGTACCAGGAGCTTTAACACTGCTGTGTTCGTATGGTGGGTGTAGAGAACCGGAGACCCTTTTTACTGGAAAATAGGCATTCCGTCTTAGTCCTCAAGGGTTACAACGCATCTGCATTTTGATTCTTTATTGAGGATAGCTGTGAATGTCTATGGGTCAGAGCAACCACTTACCATCAGGTGGACTGTCTGCTCGCTTGTCACCCTATTATATAAAAAAAGAAAAAAGAAACACCAAGCTGTTTTCTATGAGATCTTTCTGACATTTATCAAAGTAGCCTCTGACGATACTCACGGGAAGAAATGAGGTAATGGATGCCTTCATCACGCAGTTTCTTACAATATACTCAAATAAAACGAACGTGTTATGCATTTCATTTAATTCATCACAACTTCCAACAATTAAATTCTTTTATAACAAAAACCACTAATGATTTCTTGATTTTTCGGATTTAATCGCGTTAAATTTTTTTTTTTTTTACATTACTGACTTTTCGAGTGCTTTTCGCCACCTATGCTTTCAGGAGAAGAGAGGGATTTATTGTTTCGATTCGCCTTCAGTTTTTAATGTGACTAAAAATTAAATTTCATTCCATCCGTTACAGCATATAAAAGTCCACTGCTGCACATAGGCCTCTACCATAGATTAAATTAAAAGCACTAAAATTCAAAAAATATCTTCATTCAAAAAGCACCTACTTAAGACCTTAAAACCTTCATAATTTTTATAAAACTACAAACAATGATTTGTCGTACGATTTGGCCTAAGAGTATATGTAGGCAAGCTATGGTTATGTATACTCGTATTCTAAAGGACTTTTATGTGTACAGTAGATGTTACGAAAGTTACCCAATACCAACTTCACACAAACCATCCAACCCTTCAACTATCCCTTCCAAACTCTCATACATGTGGATAGTTCGTGTGGGTTGGATGGTTTGGTTAAAACATTGTGATTTATACTCTTTGGGTTTAGCCGAAACATAGATATCAACATTACAACAAACAGTGCTCCAAAATAGCAGTTATATAGCGTTAACAAGCTAATATTTTCTAACATAAAATGTTACATTTCTACAATTTGTTTGATATTATTTAAGTTAATCAAAGGAAATAAATAAAGCTTGACTAGATGTTAAAACAATATCTTTTGGCAGGCGCAAATACCGTGTAGAGAATATCCACTACCCCATATCTCGTGGGTGTAGTAAGAGGCGACAAAGGGAATTAAACCAGGAGATGGGCAGCAGCGTCTTTCTAATAACGACTAAAAATAATACACTGCGGTTGCCAACTCGCTTGCCAAGCGTAGCAACTATGTCAAATATCCCCCCTATAACGCAATCTAAGAGGGTGGCCTGTATTCAGCAGTGGACTTTAATAGGCTGTAACGGTCACAGAGGTGCAAATAGATCTTATCAGTAAGCCTAAGGATAAGGCCACAGTCAAAGGCTTTTTGCGGGCGGAGCGTTTGATATGCATGACAAACAACATAACACTCCGCCCTGCTGAACGCTCTTTACTAAGTTTCTACATTAAACCTAAGGCTTTAGTGTAAAGCGGTCATAGTGGCGTGTTTCCTATACAACTCGAGCGGCAGGAATTTAAGACACTACAGTACTCGTACAACAGCTTGTGCTTGACATAATCCCACGCTCCACGCTCCACCGTACACTTTCTACCGAGACCTTACACTGAATTGTCTATTACTTTACAATAATTAATTATTATGTTCGGAAAATAAAACCCCTTTTAGTTTTTTTTTTAAATACGGATGGATTGTTCATCTCTGTAATTCTCATCGTCCGATTGAGTTGCCTGAAAAAATTAAAACGGTGTTATGAATTGCATGTATTATTTTTTTTTAAAAACGTTACCCCCACACTAGGATTTTCTCCTGTGTCGTGGAGGCAGTTTACAAACATAAATTGCACAAGGACAAACATCCAGACCCGGAACAATTATTTGTGGGCCATACAAATACTTGTTCCGTGCGGGATTCGAACCCGCGGCCCCCAGCGCAACAACTGATTGGTAAGCCACTGCGCCACGGAGCCATTATACGATGCATGACCCTTCACGCGATATATGCTTCTCTATAGTCGCTATAGTATACGAAACGAAACACAACAGCATTAAACTCCTATTTTATGCTATTATTTTGAAAGAGAACGGTCACTACACATTCGAGCCAACCCATTCGCGCTACAACCATAATATAGTTGCCATTGGCTCTACCACGTATAAACTAGAATTACTCGTGAACTGTGAAAAAGGTGAAAACTTAGACTAACTACCACGGCTCTATACATTATTTATAAAGAATAAGGACAAATATAATAAGCACATATTCCACCCGATGGAAATTGAATGCTGTGGCCCATAGACATTTACAATTATCCTCGATTAAGAATTAAAATGCAGATGCGTTGTCACCCCTGAGGACTAAGATATCTCGTTTCCAGTAAACATTCGAAAAACAGCAGAGTGAGCTGCTATTTTACGCTGGTATTCTGTGAGAGGGTGATCCTACCCCGGTCGAGCCGACCCATTCGTGCTACAACCGTAACATAGTTGCAGCGTGCCTCTACCACGTACAAAATCACATACAGCCTAGACATTGACATATAATTACTAACATACCTGTAAACTAGTAATTTCACCATCAGTATTAACAAAAGATTCTGCTAGAAACTGTGTGATAGGGTCCTCTCTATTCAGAGCATCATCTCGAACTATCTCTAACTTTTCCCAATCGTCTATAGGAGCCACTGCATCACTTTCTTTACTCTTACTCGTCCTTCTTGTACTCTTCTGCTGTTTGTAAAACTGATCCGGGTGCGGTTTCAATACGTTGTTGTGTCGATTTGTGCAGTTTGTCTAAAATACAATTAATACATATACTACGGTTACCTCAATATAATTTGAAACTCAAGGGACCGGAGAAAAAATTCAAACTACCAAGAGTTGAAAATAACAGGAGTTTAGATAACCAAGAGGGAAGGAGGAAAAAATCAAGTAAACAAGAGTTTGATCAAAATTCGTGATTTATTATTTTAATAATTTGTACGATTATTCACAATTTAAATTTGGATAAAGTCCATAATTTTCTGTTGTGTGAACGACTTCAGTTTATTATTGTCCAATGAATGTTCGATAATGGTGAGAGCTGCGAAAAAATCGTCACTTGTGTCGGTCTGAGGGCGTAGCGTAGGTTAGTTTAGTAAGGAATCTCCTTGCGTCGCACAATGTGACTGGAATAGTTGTTTATTCTTCTTCCTTTTATTTCTCGTCTTCATTCAGAGGGAGGAACTTACTCATATCTCATTTAGGTTAACAATCGACCGGCATGTACATGTATGTAAACAAATGACAGGTTTTTGTATGATAAACGCTTCAAATTATCGAGAGTAGGGAAGCTCAGATTTCAAATCTTCAAATTATTGCATGTTGGTGGGCAAGATACTATTCTTTCAACTTTAAATTACCGAGGATACCTTTGTTAAGGAAGTTAACCAGCAAAACAACAACAGTGGTATAACTACAAAACGTTTTCGTGGTGTGATTATAAAATTATTATCGATAGTGTGATACTTACGTGATTATTTCGGTCATAAGGCTCAGAGGAGACTGTTGCGAAACCAACTAATGCAGCTGCTAACATCAAAAACGCCTGAAAAACAAAAAACTCTAAACTGGATGAATTTTATCATAATAAATCAATACGTTTCATGGCAGCACATATTTCACCTGATGATGCCTTGTTTAGAGGCGAAACACGTGTTGTTTTATCGACTGTAGTTCCTAGATTAGTTTAGTTTCCTAACGTAGTGGTGTTGAGAATAGTGGTGCTGATACTAATGGCACATAGCACTATCCTCATCACCACTTGAGGGAGGGCGGCAGATGCTCTTCAAATAAAGTACGAGGGCGACACTGAATGTTTTTAAAACTGGCCACTTGTAAACGATATAATAAAAAATAAGTTCAAATTTTGAAAATGGTACTCTTCCCCAATATTATTGCGTATGTACAGTGCGTTCACCGTAAGATGTCCCCTGCCTTGGGAAATGGCAGCATTGTCTACGGTGCTGCCAACAATATATAGAGCATTTACCCCACTTGGTGGTTGCTGGCAAAATTATCTAAACTTGAAAACCCCTGATTAATATGTTTTACTTGCTTATTTAAATAATATACAGTTAGTTATAAGACTAGTAATGTTGTGAATGATAACACAATTTAATTTTTAAATTATTTATTGATTTATTTTTTCCGACAATAATTATGGTCGAAAGGAACAATTCCAGACATACTCGTATCACTGTCACTTTCATAAATGTCGTTATCATCATCTGTCGTATCCGAATCTGTGCTGCTGTCATTTCCTAATTCAATTATGAATTTATCAGTAATATCATCCAAACAGCCATCAAGTACATAAAACTTGTCTTCTAAATTTTTTACGTGTTCACACTGCTTTTGCCAATCCTGAGGGGTTATAGATGAAAAAGCTTCTTCAGTTAACTTCACGATATTCCCAGCTTCTTGGCCGACATTATTGCTGGCTACTCGTCTCTTTAAAAGACTCCACATAAACTCAATCGCATTTAAATCGCAGTGGTAAGGGGGCAACCTAACCACTTTATGGCCATGAGAAAGCAATAATTGGTCAGCCTCATAAATTGGCGCTTCTTTGTGCTCTTTTATAATTTCATAAAGTTCTGCTTTCAGCATTGTTGGTATATAAGACAATCCCTTATTTGTTATCCAATTTTGCATTTGAAGTTTTGAGGAACTCATAGTAGGTGCTTTATTTACTTGTACGGTATGATAGGGAGCGTTATCCATCACGACTAAGGAGTTCGGAGGCAAATTGGGTATAAGTTTCTCTGAAAGCCATTTTATAAAATTGGTTCTGTTCATGTCGTCATGGTAGTCCCCTGATTTACTCTGTGATTTAAAAATCAATTGAGCATTAGGAATAAACCCTGTTTCTCCACCTGCATTAATAATTATCCACCGCGTTCCAACAGAATCACTTATTATTACTCCGTCCTCGTCATCTTTTTGCCAACATTTTTTCACTGCATACGATGCGTGAATGTATGTTTCATCTAAGAAAACTATTGGCCGACCATCTGCTCGATTTTGCCTCATAGTAACGATATACTTGCGTCTCCATGCAACTATGTCGTGCCTTTCCATTAAAATTTTCCGTTTCGAACCACACTTTTTATACTGAAATCCAATTTGTTTTAAAATTTTCCACAAAGTCGTTCGACCTCCACCAAAGTTTATGTCATTCTTTAATTCTACAAGTAATTTATTTAAACTAGGAACAACTTTTCTTACAGTATACATTTCATGGATTTTGTTTCTTATTGCGCATAAATCGAAATCATCAAGATCTACCGTTTTACGTCTTTGACGGTGTTTTCCAGGAGACTTGAGTTTTTGAGATGTAGAGGCAGCAGCTTCACCTTCTTTAGATATTCTACTCACGGTTTTCTCTGACATGCCTGAAATAGACACCAAAGTACCATTTTATAAAATTACATATTTATAAAATACAAATACAGACATTATGATAAAAAAGTAAATTAAATTAACTGAGATACGTACTTTTTTATTTTAATTCGTAATGTTAGTAATTTCTTATTATTACCCATACTAAAGGCATTTTGCATGAAGCTGGCATCCCTATTTTACTAACCTGTCATGGCGGCGACGCGAGTTCGCACTTGATTGAGTGGAATTAACAGGGCTTGATTTGCCTTTTCTCTCTCACAAAAGGCACGCACCTTCAACACAACCTCTCTTGCACTGCTTCTAAATGGTTTCGGCATAATTAATTCGGAATATTTTAAATAATAACACAAAAACGAGCGCAGCTAATCACAAACTGACAACAGATTGACAAGCAATAGTGCCAACATCACAGCAGGGGACATCTTACGGTGAACGCACAGTAGTTTATTGTCTTCGATTTGGCGGCAAATTTAAAAGTGTCTGTGTCACGTCAGTATGAATTTAACGCGAGAAAATTTTCGTACAATGATCTTTTATGACTTTCGACGTCATTTAAGTCAACAAGTAAGTTATGATAGACTTCGATTGGCCTTTCACGATGAAGCCCCATCTCGTGCCACTGTTTACAACTGGCTTAATGACTTTAAACGTGGTCGCACTAATCTCACGTGAGGGACGAATAAATAAAGGAAAATAAAAGAAAAATTTCGAGGAAAACGTTTTATGTACGCCGAGGAAGCAGTGGTTGCGTTTCAAAATGCCGTCGAAGAGACCCCTAAGGACGAGTGGGCAAAGTTCTTTTCTCGGTGGTTCCATCGGATGGAGCGATGTATTGATGTAAATTAACAACTATTTTGATAATATATAATGAAACTAATAACTTGCTAGTTTGTTCAGTCTTTGATTTTCTAAGAACTTTCAGTGTCACCCTCGTAAGACTATATTATGCGAATCTTAAATAATATTTTTTATATCTTTATAGAATTTTTATAAATACCAATTGATTACCTAAATTTTTTATGTTACTTCTGACTTACCATTAGAAAACTGTTTCCAATACACTGGTACCAATACGACTAATTAAAACCTTAAACGGCTCCTCCATACCGTGTTTAAATAATTGTGTTAGAATTCTAAACAGAACGTAAGACATCTTTACATAACAAAGCCACGAGTTATAGCAAAGGCAAAATATTTTGAAAGCAATCTACAGAGTTATTGTTTTAAAATTGTCCAAGGTGTAAAAGCCTACATTGTCACCAAGTTTGTTGATTTTGTTTCATTTTTTTTCTTTTCATAATGTTGTTGTGCAGAAAACCGAAGACTTATTTTATATTATTAGTAGTAGTAGTCATAATAGTATTAGTTTTTTTATATTATAGTTTTTTACCTACCATCCGACTGTATGCTCGTTTGTCATTCTTACATCTATTAAAAAAATCAACTTCGGCTGCACACGGTGTACTGTGTCCTTCAATCTGATGATTGTGGCCCTAGTGACTGACGATGAAACAAAACCCTTACAGAAACGCTGAACTCTAATTTTACACACTGCTAATAGAGTACAGCACTGCGCGTATCAATTCCCCGCACGCAGCTTGTTGCGTAAGGACATTTTTTTAAAGAAGTAAGGTAGTAAACAAGCAAACACTCCATCCAATGTTAACTGAATGCTGTGGCATATAGACACCTCCATTTATCCTCAATTACGAATAAAAATGCATACGCACGGTCACTATGCTATTATGTATTCTGTGCTAGAACTTATTATTTCATACTTATTTTTATCTACAATACTAAAAACTATAATAATAATAAAAAAAAACTAAAACTAGAAACTTAAATATCAAATAGTCCTACTCCCAGCGGTATCGTGCCAAGAACGCTGGCTGCGTTTCCCCGCTGAATGGCTATACTTAGCCTTTGAGCGAGGAAAGAACCAGCACTCTTATAACCAGCAGCAACGACCAGCCGCGGATGGAGTTCCTTTAGGAACTTCACCGCATGTGGACCCCACGGACCGATAGTCTCTACAGCAAATGGCACAAATATGTAGTCATCTCTCAGAGACTCATATTTGCGCCACTTACCCAGTTCAGCTGCCTCTGATGCCGCCCCGGCTCTAAACGAGGTACCCCTAAGATGAAAGACCGCCAGAGTGTCTACGCAAGTAGCATCCCACACTAGGGCTTTACCTCTCTCCCAAGGGACCAATTTCATACCGTCGGGTCTCCTGCCATCGTCTCTAAATATTCCACAAGGCTCTAAAACCGAGGGAACATTTATAGAGACAAGAGCCCTTCGGATGACATCGTTCAGAAAACTGTGTCGTGAAAATCTACCAGCGCTTTTCTAACATGAAAGTCCGTGGAGCCCAAACTTGTCGACGCTGCTACCACAAGGACACTGATGGGGTTGACAAATCGCCGCTCCTAGTCGGATTCCTACGGCAATACGTAAGCTTTCCGCATCAAGTAATGTGCCGAGATTACTTGATGGTAAAGCGTGTAACCAGAGATGTAGTAGCTAGAACTAAGATAGATTGCCTCGTTACCAGTGAAAAGGATCTCCGCTTGTCTGCACTCACCATAACAAACACGATTTTTGGGCGGGGGTTAATCTACTACTAATTCTTATATTTTACTTTATTAGTAGGACTAGATTAACATCTATTCTGCTCTTCTGTCTGGCGAGCAATTTGGTGAATAACTCTGGGGGAAAGCGCAGCTCGACATGATTATTGTTATTTGGTCTGATTCAGTAGAAAATAGATGAAACAGAAACACTCAGACGATCCTTTTTTCTTATTCTCTCACCCCCTTCTTCCTATCTAAACCCAATCCAAGGTGTCAAACGTACCGTGCCGATAGATACGTGGCTGGCGAGCGATTCCTACCCCAATCACTAAACATCATAATCATATTTTAGCTCTCCTCTCGGCATATGACCGTTTATTTCCCTAGCTTATCTTGGGAACAAAATGGACAGAAAAGATCAGCATGTCAAACCAAACTCTCCTTTAATGGAACTCTCTGCAGGTTTGGAAAATACTATTTTAGCCTCACCAAGACCCTGCAACACAACACTCTAACCTGGGACAAGCCGTGAAGTGGTGTGCACGTCTGCAGCCGAACAACCATCGAGAACTAACCAGGGAAGAGACAGTAAGAAGTACGCTAGGCCTTACAAGCTTATTAGGGCATCACGGATGCGGTGCAGGAGACTGATAACAGCTGAGACAGGAGCCGAAGAGGCCCTCTCTCTCACTCACCCGGATCCAAAGGCGACAAAATGCAGGCGGTCTGAGAATCTCCCAAAAACCAGCCCAGGAAAGCTGTGAAGCTGGCAACGGGAGAGAAGAAGCTCAGCTTTAGTGTCGTAGCTGGCTCCTCGCGTATAGGTATTAGCAATTCGAATTCTTTGAGTGTGGAGCAGATGCGGCTGGTCCACCGGGCACTAGAACAGGCTATCACTAAGACAGCCTGTGGGGTGCAGCCAGAAGGGGGACCCTAAAATTTTCGGATTTCACCTACAAGCCAGGTTGGATTCTGGTAACATGCCTGCAAGCAAGACGAGCCACTAGATTGTGGACTGGATTGTGGGTGCAGTCGAAAAACTGAAACCCTGGCTGGAGGTAGAGCTCTCAATAATACCTGAGGGCATACTGCCTAAACCTCAGCTGGATATTTCATAACATCGGCCCCGCAGTGAAGCGGACTCTCCAAAAAAAGGTGGCTGTGCTGTTGAGAGTACAAAATTAAGGGCTCCATACAGAGCTATGGAAAATCCTTCACCACAGGGACGAAGGGAATGAGTTCCTAGTAACCTTTTCTCTGGACCACCCATCAGCGGAGGCTATCTGGTTGGTACACAGAGTCGTCCTTAGTTTTAGAATGATAACTTTTAATATCAGGGGTGGCTCTGACTAGGTAATGGAGCTTCAATCGCCCCAAATCTAATCCTCCACTTTGCGGAATGAACCTGGGACTTTGTCAGTGAGAGTGACCGAGACCCGTGGCACTGATCTCGCAGCGGGTCAGCCAGAAGTAAGTGAATGGGAAGCCAGAGCGGCAGACGGAAAGGTGTCGTGGGGGTCGAAAACGCCAGTAAAGGACGTTTTCGTGAAAAGGATCCCCGCCTCCCAACGCCCATAATTGGCTTACCCAAAGGGTAAGACGAGGGTCCTCCAGACAAATCTTCACCATACAGCAGCTGATTCTGCCTTGGTGGAGATCCGTGGTCCGTATCCCGACCGTCGCGCTATTTTGTGTGGAGCCAGATATATCTGAGAATAATTCAATTTTCTTCTGTTTTAAAACACAAAATTTCGGAAGTTCTTTGCCAAGAATTTTGGATAAAATTTGTATGTTTTATTAACTTTGTACTGTCAGTATATTTACGAAAATTTAATGTATGTTCACAAAAACAAAGGTAGATTTAGATTTAATAAAAAAAAGTGATATACACTCTAACACTAGGAACAAACACAAGTTAGTAATACCAGTTTCTCGACTCCACAGAGTCAGTAATTCATTCTTTGGGCAATATATACGCTATTACAACAAAGTCCCAGAAAATATACAAGTGTAGTTTATTAAACAAAAACTATATAAAAAGGGTTATTATAATATAAAAGAATAAATGGTTGATAGTAACGCCTGCGAATGAGGCGGTCGCATCCAAATATAAATTTTATAAATTGTTTGTACAGCCTTTCATGTAAAATCAATTTTTATTAAAAAGTCCCGCTGGGTTTCTGGCCGGTTCTTCCCAGAGCAGAGGTTTTTTTTCGAACCAGTGGTAAAGTAAGAAAATACGTTCAATAAAAATTACATATATGTGATCTATTTATTATTATTATTCTATTTATAAAATTATTCTATTCTATGACTGTAGCACAAAAGAGTCGGCTCAACCGGGGTAGGACCACGCTCTCACAGAACACCAGCGTAAAATAGCAGCTTAATGTTCCTGTTTCGTATGGTGAGTGTAGAGAACCGGAGACCTTTTTTACTGGAAACGAGGCATTCCATCTTAGTCCTCAAGTGTGACAATGCATCTGCATTTTGATTCTTAATCGAGAATCAATGTAGATGCTTATAGGCCACAGCATCCACTTACCATTATGTGGACAGTGTGCCCGCTTGTCACCCTTTTTTATAAAAAAAAATCGTTATGTGTGAATTTAAATTATTTGCCTTTCTTTATTTTAAAGAAGTATAAAGGTGACAAAGGAGCTGACAGTTCACACCTCATTGTAAGTGGATCCTGTAACTCCTAAAACTATCCTCTTTTATGAATCTAACTGCGGATGCAATGTCATACCGTGATGTAATAAGGGATGCCCGTAAAAAGTGCTCACCACTCATCGTACGAAACACAACAGCATTATACTGATATTTTATGTAAACTGCGAGCGTGGTCCTTTTCCGGTAGCGCCGACTCGTTCTTGCCACAACGATAAAACGTTTCGGTGGCTTTAACACGTATAAAACGTTACCTATGTGGCACTTAATATCCAAACCTAGTTCGTGCGCGAGTATTATGTCGATAAAGCTATTAAGATATGTTAATCTCAGTAATGTGATTCCGTATCGAACGTTCTGGTACCTATATTATGTATTTCATTATATAGATAATAACTGGCCACAAATAATGCTACAACTTAAAAAAAATATTTATTTATTCTGGATATAAATTTGGAATGTGTTTATTATTACTTACAATTTTTCGATAGTTGCTACTGTTTATGGTTTTTAAAAAAATCGTGTAAAGTGGATTTTGAAAAGTGCTGCGATTTTGTATAATAAATGCATCATCATCATCATCATTACAGCCCTCCACGAGTCCACTGCTGAACATAGGCCTCCCCCAAGGAATGCCACAAAGCACGGTCCCGAGCCACCTGCATCCATCGACCTTCTCCATTTCTTACCAGGTCGTCACTCCATCTAGTGGGCCGCCACCCTACACTTCGCTTGTCGGTACGAGGCTGCCACTTAAGAACCTTTCTTCCTCATCAGACGTCATTTCTTCGTTATATGGCCGGCCCATTGTCACTTCAGCCTTCTGTTGGGCTATGTCCGTTACTCTGGATCTACAGCGGATAACCTCTTTTCTAAGTTTATCACGCTGAGAAACCCCGAGCATAGCTCTCTCGATAGCTCGCTGAGCGACCTTGAACTTCGTCATACGAATATTTACTCATAATAATGTCTGTGCATGTAAAATGTTGATGGAATCGTTGTAACGAATGTTTCGATAGTGATAACTGTCCGCTGGGTCAAGCTGTCGTCAAAACTTCCAAGAACTTCGCAACATAATCCATCAACACTTTGTAAGAAATTTTGTCAACATATTTTTTATAAAATTAACTGACAAAAGAGTTTGCAGTCCACCGGATAGTAAGTCGCTACTACTGTCAATGGACACCTACAATCAACTTAAAACAAAGAAGGCTGAAGAGAATGCGTTGGCACCCTCTGAAGACTAAAATGGAGACTTATGAGTGCTTATCAAAAAGTTGAGATGTGCTGTTAACAATGCTATCAAAACCAGAATTCGACGTAACCCTATATGGAAACAAAAAATGTTTATAATATGAAATAGAAAATGATAAAATATTTTTTTATTCAATACAGATCATATGTATGTAATTCTTATTGAAAGTCATTTTTTACTTTACCACTCTTTTGGAAAAAACCCTCTGTCCTGGGAAGAGCCCCAGTGCGACTATTTTAAAGTAAATTTTACAATATGAAAGGTTGTAGATGTTCGGTGAAACCGAACACCTTTGTCAGCAATTGGCGCCATGCCGCCAATTTGTTTAGTGCACTTCCGTTATGCAACTGTGGCGGGTGCATTCATAACGATTTATTAATCTTATGATTTTCTTGTTTCTGGGTGACATGTACGTGTTTTGATCTTAAATCTTGATTTGTTGTATATGTTTCTGTTTGTAACTGTTCTTTGTTGAATGTTGAAAGCCAGGATGGCCCCTGCCACCACAGTTTATGTTCCTTTAGTTGTATATAACGTGTCCATATAACGCCCTGCTCGCCACATCTGCGGGGTTTTCGCTTGATTTTACATAACGCCAACACGCGCTTGGCATGACGTCAGTTGTTTTTGCACCCTGTTCGCCACGAACGGCTTCCATCGTGCAGCGTCTCCATGCAACTAGCCTAGAATAGCGGTGGAGTCACAACAACCAAAGATCTGTTTTTTTTTAATGAAGCCCCTTCTCAAGAACTTTTCAAAAATACACTTACTGTTATTTGTTTTGTTAGTTGTTTTGTTTTGTTAAATGTTTTGTTTTGTTAATTGTTTTGTTTTGTTAATTGTTTTGTTTTGTTAATTGCTTTGTTTTGTTAATTGATTTGTTAATTGTTTTGTTTGTTAATTGCTTTGTTTTGTTTATTGCTTCGTTTTGTTAATTGTTTTGTTTTGTTAATTGTTTTGTTTTGTTAATTGTTTTGTTTTGTTAATTGCTTTGTTTTTTTAATAGCTTTGTTTTGTTAATTGTTTTGTTTTGTTAATTTTTTCGTTTACTTAATTGTTTTGTTTTGTAAATTGTTTTGTTTTGTTAATTGGTTTGATTTGGTAATTGTTCTGTTTTGTTAATTCTTTTGTTTTGTAAATTGTTTTGTTTATTGATTGTTTTGTTTGGTTAATTCTTTTGTTTTGTAAATTGTTTTGTTTGTTGATTGTTTTGTTTTGTTTTCTAATTATTTTGTTTTGTTAATTAGTGTCTTCTTAGCTTTTCCTCCATGTTATTATAAACAGATACACATGTTGGTGGTACTGTAGTTACGGTTGGTTTTTGCTTGCTGGGTGTTTTAGGCACATCATGAAATACTTCTTGCTCAAAATATCCTTTCTTCACATACTTCTCAATTGTTGTTACAGCACTAGAATACAGTTTTCTCATCGATTCGTAATGTTTGTTGAGAAATTAATCACTGGTTTGATCTTCGCACTGGACCAAGATTTCGTGATTAGCTTGAAAATCCTCAATGAATACATTTAGGCGCTCCAGTCTTCTTTTCGCTGTGGCATACCTCCGTTCAGTGTTATCTTTCTTGAAGCTATCCAACTCCTTCTGGATGTCTGCTATTAATTTTGACTATTTTCGTAGATCTTCCATTGTTTGTTGTTGTTTCTCTTAATGCTGTTGTTTATGTTACGCAGACACTACACCCTTGTTGATGTTTCGTTGGATTTTTAGTAAGCTCTCATGTGATTAACGCACCTTCTCAATCCGCTGGTGAGACCCGCTTGTGGAAGGCCAAAGGACCGATTGCTTACACTTGAAACTCACTAAAAACCACCGCTCGAAGGACCAGATGTCGGGGGTGTGTCTGGTTGTTTGTTAAGTATGTTGAATTGATAACGTTCCAAAATAGTAAAAAATCACTTTATTTGAAACAGTTACACAAAAATGTTAATAATTTTTTTTTTATAGGATAAGGGTGACAAACGAGCACACAGTCCACCTGATGGTAAGTGGTTGCTGCGGCCCATAGACATCTACATCTATCCTCTATTACAAATCAAAATGTAGATGCGTTGTCACCCGTGAGGACTAGGATGGAATGCCTCATTTCCAATAAAAAGGGCCTCCGGCCACCTGCACTCACCAAGCGAAACGCAGAGGTAAACCTCTACTTCACGCTGGTTTTCTGTTAGGTCGTGGTACCACCCCAGTTCGAGCCGGCCTATCCGTGCGACGGATAGGCCGGCCATACGATTAATAATTTGTTACAAAACTGTAGTTCATTCAACAAAATAATACGAATTGTCGCTTGATTATTGAGGACACTTGCACCGAAGCCGCGCTTGCAAAGGCCGAGCTCACGTTACATGAACTTGCTGCCGCAAAAATGCTGATCGTGAAGTATGTGCAACACAATGAATTTAAAACGGATATTGAACATTTACGTAAATCGGGCACAGTAACAACAAAAGGTTAATTATTAAATATGAATCCATTTATTGACGAAGCCGGATTGTTTAGAGTTGGTGATCGGTTAAAAAGATTGCAGTTAAATATGGAAGCAAAACATCCCAAAATCATTCCTTGAAACAGTCGCCTTGCAGAGCTACTAATCGAAGAAGCCCATAAACTTACCTATCATGGAGGTCCCAAAATGATGTCTGCTAATCTCAGACAACAATACTGGATCGTTGGAGGACTAAACGCAGTGAAAAAACAGTTGAGAAATTGTGTGACGTGTCGCAAGAACAAGCCAGAACTATCCCATAAACTGAAGGGTGATTTGCCACCTGCACTAACTGTAAGAGCCAAATGGTTTCGACCACAACGGAACATAGAAATTGGGGATCTGGTAACAATCCATGATGACAACCTGCCTGCTGGGAAGTGGACTATGGCAAGAGTGGTCGAGTTACATCCCGGCAGCGACGGCCACGTTCGAGTTGTAACTCTTAAAACAGAAAAGGGTTACTTAAAACGGCCTATTGTAAAACTAAGCATTTTACCAATTCAAAAAGTGTGTGACAGCGATCGCAGCGAACGGTTGCAAGAAAATAAAACAAGAAACAAGAGGTCAATAGGTCATTCCAGTTTACACTCCATCGTTATGGCTCTACAATTTTTTACATCATTGGTGTCTACGGTGAATGGAACAAGCAATGTAACTCATCTGAATGAAAAACAAGCATTGTACTTTATACCTATAATAATATATTTAAAACTATAGCTTCTGAGAGATCAATGGACCCTGGTAACCTACTATGAGATGGAACCCTTTTGGGATGGGACAGAAGCATTCAAGAAATTATTAGACTACCTAGTAAAATCATGCATAATTATGGATATAAACAACAAATGTAACCTGATTGTTCCACAGCTACGTTACGAGTATACGGAGTTACAATGCTATAATCAGCTGTTGCTGACCCAACATTTTACCGAGCGCTCCAGACGGCGACGACGCGGCCTTATCAATGGGGTCGGTTACCTGGCTAATACAGTTACGGTATTGGATGAGCGATTCGTCGAACAATATACACGTGACATTAACTTTATCAAACAAGACCAAGCCCATCTTAAAAGGTTGTGGATCAATCAGACATCTGTGATGGAATCCGAATACAACTATCTGAAACGGTTGGAGGGAATTATGGATAAACAACATAAAGCTATACTGCATCGTCGGTTTTATACTTCTGGTGGGAGTGGTAGCAGCATAGCGTAAGGTGCGACGGAGTTGGAACAAACCTAATGTAGACCCGACAACGGAAGAGCAGCGCGGCTCTCGCCCTCATCCTGCGCCGCGAACCAGCATCTCCACATCACAACAGGATATTCAGATGGTGGACATGAACATTTCAGGAAAACAAGATGTGAAATCGCGCGTTGCGTTCCCTAAATTAGTGCTCACTGATGAATCTTTATAATATGTGTTTCTTAATTTTTAGTTTTACTGTTTATGTTATCTTCATCCCCCGGGAATATGTTCGGTGAAACCGAACACCTTTGTCAGCAATTGGCGCCATGCCGCCAATTTGTTTAGTGCAATTTCGTTACGCAACAGTGGCGGGTGCATTCATAACGATTTATTAACATTTTTGTAACTGTTTTAAATAAAGTGATTTATATTATCTCGAACGTTATCAATTCAACATTCTTAGCAAACAACCAGACACACCCCCGACAGTAGAAAACATTTACAATTTTTTTAGAAACAGCGTGGATGCGACCACCTCATTCCCAGGGGTTATTATCAACCATGTATTCATTTATATTATAATAACAATTAGGTCAGGGTCAGGCGTACTCTATGACCGGCGCTGGCCGGTTGAACGTAACGAGTGGTGTAAAACTTAATATTTAAGCTTACGGAATGACTCGAATTATGATTCATATGTTCCTTTTACACTTTTAATGAGCTTAAGATCGTCATAATAAATAAAATTTATAAAATATATTTTTGTTTATCTACGACGTAACCGACGGCAAAGAAGAGTTAAGAAACCGTACCGTACAGAGGCAAAGCTTTTAGAATTTTTACGTATTTTGATAGGGTTGGCGCAAGAAGATAAAATGAAATAAACAATACGTTTATCAGGTTTTTATATACTTAAGATAGAATATTTTCTTATCGACTACTTATTCAAAATATTTTATTTTATTTATGTTCTTCAACAATTCGTTGTACCTCTTAATTAAATGGCAAATTATAAATCTTATATGAAGTTTTTTTTAATAATCTATTGGAAAGCACTCACGTGGCGTTTTAATATTTCAATACCCATATTTAAAATGTTTATTTTGAGATCAAAGTATTCGAAAAATTTTTGCTCAAGCAATTCATACATTAATTTCAGATGCATTCTCACATTGCCTGGAACTCAAACAAGCACCGTCATTTGTCGGCAAGTTAAGTATTGGAAAAGCATTTTATAAACAAATAAATTATTTTACAGGTCTTTTTGTAGATAACGAAGTGGGGTCACGCAGTCTGTTGCCTTTTTTATAATCAAAAAGTTTGAAAGATCTTCTCTTCCAACAGCTTTTAACCACTCTTGCTGTCTGAAATGATAATAACAAAAAAAAATATGAAGCTACGTATTTAATTTATAAAGGTAATTATTCAATTATAAACATTATTAAAATTACTATTCAATCGCTTATAGGTAGGTAAGTCGATTATATGTGAGTTACCTATCTACCACATTAGAAATAATAAATTATAGTCAAATTACTTACCTAGTGTCTGAGATAATAATAAAATTATATATTTTTTTGAAATGAAGTCCTTTATCGCACGGTATGAATTTGACGAATGGGGTCTAGGCGAGAAAAAGTGTAAGCTTTTTCCGTCACGACCCCCTTTCTTCTTTCTGCCTCGCACTTTTTCTTATTTTTCCATGAAAGAAATATTATTTTAAATGACACTTCATTTTAATAGACGCTAGTAATTCAATAATATAATACGTATATCAATAATAATTTACTACGAAAGGAACTTCGTTCCAACCGAGTGTTCTACGACACTCCGCATGTTTTTTTGTTCTATTATTGTTCATACAAATAGTTACAGTAAACCATATTACCACTATTTTATATTTTATTTGACACGAATAATTCTTTAATAAATAAAATTATACACTTATTATTCTTTACACAACCCTGAGTTTGAGCACTAGCCGCGCCGTTTTAAAGCAGTTTGTCTCTATAAGTGGCAAACTGCCAGTGCTCACGCACACACGCGCCTCAAGTTTGTAGTAGTGTAATTATCACAGCGCGATTGTATGCAGCTTTGGCTCTGTACGGTACGGTTTCTTTACTCATGTGCTCACGGTGTTGAGCGGTCAGATAAGCTGGCGAGGCGAGGAAAATCGAGCCGGTTGCTCCAGCTAAGCCACGGGGTTCCGAAGATTACCAAACGGTTGATCAGCCACATTCTTTATGCTTAGACGAGCACGTTTTCCTAAGATATTTTTTACACTTATTACCTGTTCTTGAGCACTTTTCTGCCGACTTCCAAAAAGGAGACGGTACTCAATTCGACGCGTATGTTTTTTTATGTGTGTTACCTCATAACTTTTTACTGGGTGGACTGATTTCGATGATTCTTTTTTTATATGAAAGCCGATACTTCTCGTGTGGTCCCATATGAATTTGATCAAGGTCAGACCAATAACTTTTGAGTTATTTGAGTTATTCTTAATAATTTATATTGAAGTCGGCTGTACAAAATTTTTAATTTTAAATTATAACTTCCGTGAAAGCTGCAATAATTTTTCTGTGGCGGTCATCATATCTTTGGGCCTCTTTGACGTAAAAATGACTCTTTATAAACAGATAAAAGACTAACGGTGAAAGTTTCGGCAAATTTGCAGACCGTAGTGTCCTTCGTGCGCAACTCACTTATCTTCATATTCACAATTTAAATTATCTGTCTTTACACTTGAATAGTTTGATTAGCTGAAAGACGCTGAACTAAAGACTCACTTTCGTATAATCTTTGCGCACCACGTAAACTTTCATTGCTTAAAATGTAATATCGCACCATTTCATAGTTCATAGTATCCGTGGTTTATATACGTAATTTTTTTCATTACGTCATTGGTAACGAAGCATACGTAATACGGTCATTGTCAACACTGTCAGTTCTCGGCCCGGTGAGCGGACGTAAGTGCTTAACTGTGTAACAGTAAATAGAAGGGAATCGCGAGGGCGATGCGCGACAAGGTACCTTACTGAGCGACCCTTACGAATGTGTGCGGTGCGTAAAATAATACACGTCAAATATTAAATATTTATATATATAATACATTATTTTAACTGATTTTTAATCATAAATTTTATGATTAAAAATCAGTTAAAATAATGTATTACCACGCATTTTGAAATTAAAACAAAAATAAATAATTTTTCTTCACCATTTGCTTATATTCCTTATTCTGAACCTTCTGCAAAAATTTGACCGGTTATTGCAAAATATCCCTGTATAATCATTTTCTCTTACAGATGTATAGTTTTACGATTGAAAAGCACGGCAAAAAACGAAAAGCAAAGTGCAGTTCTAAAGAAGTAAATTTATGTATAAGTAGCACGTTGCGATAAACCGGCATCAATAATGAATATTTGGGGGGTGGCTATGTAGTGGCGGCGTATTCATTAACGAATATTATTCCGTGGGTATTGTCGGAGGCGACGGCAGAAAATATAATAGGAGAGGGACAGCTGTACCTTCATGACAACTCGAAATAATAAACAATATTGCCAACTCGCCTGCTAAGCGTGGCGACTATGGCAAATATCACTTTAAGGGGGAGACCTATATTCAGCATTTAATGAACTGTATTGAAAAATGAATGCAAAAATGGGGGAGGGATAGTTCTACCAAAGAGTCACGTAGCTTCTTTTTGAGACAAAGAAGTAAAGTCTCTGTCCAAATATAACAAGTAACTATCATGGATCGTGTAGTGTAATGCCAAAATGTACCGTAGACCTTCCAGCAAGACTGCTCCTGGTCACAAGGCATGAACAACACAAACCCCGAGAAAAATGTTTTGTGCCTCTTCGAGCTGACGACTGACCCTCGACTACCACAATTTTGATCAGTACTATGGGACGTGAAGCTCAAAATTTGATTTCGAAATTAATTTGAGTCAAACTATAAAATTTTCCTATGTTTATTTGAGAGAACAAAGGCATAAACATACATGCACATAAATACAATTATAAGAGATTAGCACTGTTGTAATTTAGTTTTAGTTGATCCGGGTCAAACGCGGGATTAAAGCAACCTTCTCTACTACGGTGTAAATATTGATGTGTGAAAAGGATTAAATTACGTGTGAAATGAAAGGGGTGTATTTGAATTTGAATCCACGTCAAAGCAAAATTTGTTTGACGTACTAATTGTTGGGATTTTTATTTATTATAGTATTTGGACCGACTTGTTTTCTTTATTTTTATAGAATTAAAGCCGCGTATCCACCAAAAATGTTGACAACAGTTATGTTTCCAACTGTTTCCAACAAGCGTCTCCACCGAGGGAACAAATGTTTGCAACAAGCGTATTCCTTTGATGTTGCCGCCGAAAATGGAAATACAGTTCCCGACATTATTTCAAGTTTTGTTACCAACTGTTGTGTTGGCAACAAAACTTTGGTGGAGAGGCGGCTTTAGACGACAAAAGACAATAGTACACATACTCCACTTGATGTTAAGTGAATGCTGTGGCCTATAATAATAATAATAAAGTCTTTATTTATCTTCTCACATAACATAAAGTAAAACAATGTAAATCTAGTAGTACATATACAGAATTCTATTATGTGAGAAGCTGGTGCCTGAAGTAGGCATATATAAGCCTGTAGTACAAGTCACCAGCTTCTCACCCCTCGAATACTATGACATTGTATGAAAATATTCTAGGAAAACAATAGATAGATAGATAAACAAAGTAATTCTTATATGGTAATGAAATATAATTACAACGAAAATCCAGGATAAAATACTAATTAAGAGTGTATTAGGATATAAAATGTATAAATACATATATGTATGTATAGTGCTATATATTTATGTTAGTGTAGTGTAGTGTATAGTTAGCGCGTGCGTGCGTGCGTACGTGCGTGCGTGCGTGCGTGCGTGCGTGCGTGCGTGCGTGCGTGCGTGCGTGCGTGCGTGCGTGCGTGCGTGCATGCGTGCGTGCGTGCATCAGTGCGTGCGTGCGTGCGTGCGTGCGTGCGTGCGTGCGTGCGTGCGTGCGTGCGTGCGTGCGTGCGTCCGTGCGTGCGTCCTATATAGCAAATATCCTATAGACATCTACATCTAGACTTTTTTATATAGAATAAGAGAAACAAACAAGCACGCAGTCCTACTGATGGTAAGTGAATGCTGTGGCCCATAGACATCTTCATTTATCCTCAATTAAGAAATAAAATGCAGATGCGTTATCACCCCTGAAGACTAACTGACTGAAGTTTCTCTACACGCACCATACGAACACATCAGCGTTAAACTGCTATTTTACGCTGGTATTCTGTGAGAGTGTGGTTCTACCCCGATCGAGCCGACCCATTCGTGCTACAACCATAATATAGCTGCAGCGTGGCTCTAACAACTTGAATCCTCATCATCGTTAAATTCTCATGAAATCTTCAAATGATAATAAGAATTAAACACCCCTGAAAACAACGATGGAATGCCTCGTTTCCTTCGAAAAGTGTCTCAGGTTCTCTGTACTTGCCATACGAAATACAACAGCATCAAACTGCTATTCTTCTTTTTAAAATAACTAGTTTCTAGGTGGTAAGACTACTTTTATTCCAGCAGTATAAAGTATCGTGCAGGCGTGTGTGTTATCTCAAATGATTATTGATGATGAATTGATGCGTGGGTGGATTTCGATGATGATTCTTTTTTTATTTGAAAGCTGGTGCTTTTTATGTGTTCCCATATAAATTTGGTCAAGGTATATCCAATAGTTTTTGAGTTATTCTTAATAATTTATATTGAAGTCGGTTGTACAACATTTTTAATTTTTAATTATTTAAATAATTTTGAGAATAATTTTTAACATCAGATGTGGAATAATTTCTTACAATACTTATTTTTTTCATTTCCTGTTAACCAATATAATTTTTTTTTATATAGAAGAGGGGGCAAACGAGCATGCGGTTCATCTGGTGGTTAGTGACTACCGCCGCCCATAAAGACCCGCCACACCAAGGGAATTGCAGATGCATTGCCGGCCTTTTAGAAAGGTGTAAGCTCTTTTCTTGAAGGTCCCTAAGTCGTATCGGTCCGGAAAAATTGCCGGTGGTAAACAATTGCACAAAAAATTTGTACGAGGAAGAAAACTCCTAGTAAAATGCATAGTCGTGGACCGCAAAGCATCCAGATGGTGAGGATGGTATTGTGAATTTTGACGCGATTGCGTTCGTGAAATTTGACTGCTGGAATTAATCCGATTAATTCGACAGAGCACTGCCCGTGGTAGATTCGATAGAAAATGCAAAGGGATGTAACATTCCCACGCAGCGCCAGTTTATCGAGCCGATCAGAAAGAACTTGGTCGTCGACGATTCGCACCGCTCTGCGCTGGATGCGGTCACGTGGACGGAGCTGGCACTGGAGTGCCCTGGCCCAGAGATGGGAACAGTATTCCATATGAGGCCGAGCTTGCGCTTTGTAAAGTGTCAAGCGATGTGCCGGCATGAAATACTGTCTCGCACTGCTGAGCGCGCCAAACTTTTTAGAGGCCAAAGCCTTCCCTTTCAAGTGACCACGAAACTGCACACTATTCGATATATCGACATCGAGGATTGTGATGCTAGCTGAGTTCTATGGAAAATTATTTAAAAATTGTATAAACGAAATTATTGTTAAGTGAAATATGTTTGAAAAAAATGTCCCGCTGGGGTTTTTGCTGCTTCTTCCCAGGACAGAGATATTTTCCGAACCAGTGGTAAATAAAAAATTACTTTCAATAAGTATTATTGTTACGGCCTACGGCTGTTCCTACAAAGGTTCAATCTTCGAGGCCCATCAGCGAAGTTTCAACGAACAGACGCAGGTCGGGCCTCGATAAGCACCCGTCCCGGACATAAGTACTTATGTTCGCGAGTAAACCGGCAAGCGGGACAGGGTCGCGACGGCACGTTGCAAGACCGAATCTACGACCAAACCAGGCCACCCTAGACACCTCATCAGATCTTGCAACCCTTGCCACCGCCTCAAAAGACAGCCCCAATGTGGGCCAGTCGGAGGGTCAATCTCCACTGGATGTCCCTCCTGGGCATCGCAGCACTTTAACAAGTCCTGTACTGGACAGAAATCCGACGACCTCTTTCAAACACCTATCTGTGCCCCTATGATTAGTTCCGCAATCCGACCGGATCAGGTCTGCAAACAGCGACGCGACACGAAGCGGCCCAGAGTAGCCTCCTAAGCTTCAGTGCAGAGAGCACGCACAAATTTCCCATGATCGCCGTCTGTGGAGAGCCGAACGAAACGCACAGATAGTCCCTAATATGAATTTTCAACAAGTAGGCCTAACCAAGCCATCCACCATATAACCATTTACTAAATAGTGCGGCAGCTGATTTCAATCTGATAATCCCCAAAACTAGCCAGCCTGTTAGACAAGTAGTATGCTCATATTTCAACTAATTTTCCAAAGCATAAATGTTCCACTACAGAAATAATTCAAACAAATTATTCACCGATGCACGTAGGTCAACTGACAAATTAAACAAAACAATAAACGTAAGAGCCAACCCTATTTCTCATTTCAAATAAATATCTTAGTCAGTGCCTACAAATGCGAAAACCAAAGGAGGAATGACTCTTTATTCCTGTCGGCACAAATAGGGTTATCCAATCTCAGCTTTCTCTTCAACAAAACACCATGATAAAACACATCCACAAAAACATATAAACAATTCTCCAAATAGTGCGTCATTCAATTTCAAATGAATTCAAATTTTCCTTTCAGCAAAACAGACGCAATAATCAAATACAATTACAAAACATATGCACAAGCATTCAAAAGGGCACATAATTCAATTTCAATTTTCTGTGCAACAAACAAACACAGTGATCAAATACAATTACAAACATATGCGCAAACATTCAAAAGGGCACACAATTCAATTTCAATTTTCCGTGCAACAAACAAACACAGTGATCAAATACATTACAAAACATATGCACAAGCATTTAAAGGGCCCACAATTCAATTTCAATTTTCCGTGCAACAACAAACACAGTGATAAAATATATTTACAAAAACATATGCACACGTATTTAAGGAGTATATTAAATTCACCCTTTTTATTCACAACTGCCACAAATATAAAAATTTTCGCGGAAAACCCAAAAGCATTTTTATTTTTAATTTAAAGCGTCGTTAATTAAGTACTCGACCAAAACCAAATCTAACAATCCCTAACAGCGCAATGCAACGCTCCCGTGGAGCCCTAGTCTTCCCAACGACTAAACAAAGGTCAACCCGGGTGTGAACCCGGAACAAATAAGGCGCGTACCGTTAAACAATCGACGCTCGGGTTGTACCTCCTTACTGAGGCCGTCGAGAATAGAACAGATCGACATGTGAGCTGTTGACGGCTCACAGAATTAGTGGAGGCGGCCGTGGTGGGAGCTAGGGCGGCAGCTACCTAGCTGGGCTTCCTACATCAAAGGGGGAACGGTTTTACCCCGAGCCGCGGCCACTCAACTGACGAGGGCGAGAAGGGTCTAGATGACCGCTGGGTGGCAGTGAAGTCCCTCTCAACATACTGAGGGAGGGGGTGACGACCCCCGCCCCTGGGGGAACAATCCCCGACAGGGGGCACGGCCGAGCGCCCCTGCCCGTAGGAGTCGAGGGCCCGGAGAGCCCTGAGAGGAAACGCCGTTCGCAACCAGACAAAAAACTGCATCGCGATAGCCCTAGCCGCGCGATGGCATTACTTCTAAATAAAAATTACTACGCGGCTCAAATCAAATTACAAATTAACAAATACAAAAAAATTTATGAGTAACAAAATACCGTTCCTATCAAATCAGGTTAAATACAAATTACAGAAATACAAATTACTATTTATTAGATTTATATTATTACCATTTATTAGATTAAATACGAACCACAATACAATAAAAATACATATCCCGTTCGATCTACAAAAAATGCCTCACTCAGACAACCGACCCCTTGATAAGTAATCAATCATAATTATACGACAACGATAATTATCCGATTACGTGATAATAACCATCTACCTACCCAAGCATCTCTCTAGAAAACTCCCGCTTGCGCAACCTACAGGCGTGGCATTAGCAACTACCCGCCAATAACAAAAAAAAGCAAGCAACAAAGCAATAAAGAAAAGATTTTTATTTTTACGTATTACGGACGGGCGTGATTGTAGACACAAAATTAAACCAATCAAACCAACGCTCCCTGCCACCAAAATTGTTTAATTTTCATCAAACACTACGGTCGGGATCGACCGGGGAATCGAACCCGGAGCCACGCTCTGCTACCACTTTGTTACGGCCTACGGCTGTTCCTACAAAAGTTCAATCTTCGGGGACCATCAGCGAAGATTCAACGAACAGACGCAAGTCGGGCCTCGATATGGCCGCGTGGAATTTCCTATCACAATAACCTATATGGGAGCAAACTAGAAAGCAAAGCTTACCTGTGTCAGGAGCCAACCTCGCTTCAAGGCTTGGGCAGGCCGTGAGTGTGTGTAATGGTAGATAGAGTTTCATGTACAGTGATGTGTAAATATGTGGGCCTTGGCAAGCATAGGCGACCAGCAGCGGCCGAGTTCCAGGCTGCTCCAAAATGCTGCATCGCTCTAGACAGCTCCAGCGCCGGACCACTTCTTTCTTCACTGTCACTGATCAGTCTCTTAGCTTCATTGTACATTTAACTAACTTCGGTTCGCTTATTCCACACTCATCGCAGAATCGAGCACGTGATACCCGACACGGCAACGGACAGTAGTTCAAGTTCATATTCAATGTCCCGGATTCACTTATCACAAGTATAAATTCGACACAGAATAACACGTCGCACAAGATTCAAAATACGCCTCGTTGACACGCAAATTAATTTAACTAGACAACCAAACACAAAAAGGCACGAACGCGACTATCCAATTATAAAGATATCCTGCCAATTAACCGGGAGAAGCCCTCAAACAAAGAATGCGCGACTCGAATCCTAGACTGCATCTCCTTGACGCGCGTACACAACTCCGCACTCCCGCACGAGTCAAATATCGCACAATTCACATATCTACGTGACGAAGAAACACACACTACTTCATCTAGCTATCTAGATCCGTGACGGGCCCGTGAATTTAGGTAAAAGGGCCGGCCGGTCTCCCCGTATCGTGGCTGGCGGGGCACTGACCTCTCGCCCACGCGTCGAGCGACTGACCGCCGCACACTGACGCGCCACCTGGCGAGCGTTTTTTCACCTACATATTATCGGGTGACGCGATAGCTAGAACGCCATTGGCGGACGGCCGACATGACCAAATTTGGCGTAAACAATTATGTAGTAATCAATATTGAATAAAAAACATTCTATTCGATTCTATTCTATTCACATTGCTGGGCACAGGCCTCCTCTCATTCCTGAAAGAGTTTTATGGCAAGGCTCGGCTCGTTGCACTATCTTGTATATTTTTGTTTGGGTATTTATTCATACTCCCGTTTAGTACTCCAGGTAAGCTTAAAATGCTTGTGGTAGGAGTTTCCCGATAGTAGTCAACTGGCGGATTCGAACCCATGAATTTCTGAGCTTGCAGTCCACACTCTAACCAACTGCCTACTGCCGCATATAGTTTGATTTTATTAGCTGACCAATAAAACAACATTATATTTTATAAGAATTATATTTTATTTATTCTACTGTTCTATTCTATTCTATTCTATTCTATAGTTGTAGCATGAATGGGCCGGGTCGACCGGAGAAGGAACACGCTTTTACAGAATCCATCAATTACAGTCACTCTCCACTGCTGAACATAGGCCTCCCCCATATATTTCTCCATGGGGAGGATTCTGCCATTGTTGCCACGCTTGGCGAGCGGGTTGCCATCCGCAGTTTTTATTACTTTGAGTTGTTATCATGAAGATGCTGCTGCGCATCTCCTGTTTCATTTTCCCTCTATTTCGCTATTTCATTATTTCGCTGCCCAACCGAGTTGAATCGACGGCTCCGTGACGCAGTGGCTTAGCAATGAGTTGCTGCGCTGGGGGGCGTGGGTTCGAATCCCGCACGGAACAAGTATTTGTATGACCTACAAATAATTGTTCCGGGTCTGGATGTTTGTCCTTGTGCAATTTGTGTTTGTAAACTGCCTCCACGATACAGGAGAAAATCCTAGTGTGGGGGTAATGTTTTTAAAAAAAGAAAAAAAATCCGTCGATTGAACTGTTGGTCGAAGTTGGACTTACCTCGTCGGACTATTTGTCACCTTAGGAAACACAGCAGTATCTAGCTGCTATTTTACGCTGGTATTCTGTAAGAGCGTGGTCCTTCCCCGGTCGAGCCGACCCATTCGTGCTGCAACTATACTACTAATATTGCTACAGCATGGCGAGTTATATGTTTCAATTCAAGCATTTTTTTTTCTGTATATAGGATGACTTTCAAAATTTTTTTTAATAGACGCAAAGCAACGAGCACACAGTACAAGTATATAATAATATATTTATTTATTTATAAAACTTCCTTATACACATAATGGTACGAGGACCGCACTGAAAATTTCGGGAATCAAGGAAGTGACACAAGATTACTATTTAAAAATGTATTTATTGCTTTTCGATGTATTCTCCGCGAAATTTGACACATTTTTCCATACGATGGAACCAATCATTGAAGCAACCATTCCATTCGGAAGTTGGGGTCTCCAAAATGGCCGTTTTGTAGGCGTCCACAGCTTCTTCGGGTGATGAAAATCTCTGTCCACGCAATTTATTCTTTATTTTAGGGAAAGTATAGAAATCATTAGGGCTTAGGTCGGGGCTGTACGGCGGATGGTCTAATAATTCTATGTTTTCTTGCTCTAAAAACTCTTTTGTTCTGTGTGCGGAGTGAGAACTCGCATTGTCGTGATGGAAGATGATGCGGCGGTTGCAGTTCTCTTTACGGAGTTCAGAAACGACCTGTGGCAAACAAATGCGAGCATACCATTCTGCATTAACCGTTCCTTGTCCCTCAAGAGGAATAGTCGTAGCATGGCCGGTTTTGGAGATAAACGTGGCCACCATTTTTTTTTGCAACACTCCGTGAACGAACAAATTTTGTTGGCTTTAACTCATTTTCGAACACCTAAACTCGTGACTGGTTTTTTGTTTCGGGTTCGTACGCGTATATCCAGGATTCGTCACCTGATACGATGTTGTATACAGCATTTGAGGATCCTCCGTGGAATCTTTCGAGAGTTCTGACGCACCAAGTAACGCGAGCCGCTTTTTGCTCTTCACAGAGCGAATGCAGTATCCATCGGGAAAACAACTTTTTTACACCTAATTGTTCATGCAAGATTATTTGTATTTGATTCATGCCAATGTCTAAAGTTGCCTGAATTTCGCGGTATGTCACATGTCGATTTTCCTCAATCAGCTTACGCACAGCATCAACGTTTTCTTGGGTGACTGCAGTTTTTGGACGGCCTTGACGGGGATCATCACTGAGCTTGACACGTCCACGTTGAAATTCAGCAAACCAGCGATAAATTGTGGTTTTGGATGGGGCTTTATCACCAAATGCAGAAATCATCCGGTCAACACACTGTTTTTGTGTTAAACCACTTCGAAAGTCATAATAAATCATCGCTCTTGAATTTTCTCGAATCAATTCCATTTTCTCAACAACTAAACAAGTTTGACAAAATCTTGTGACAAGACGGAGAATCTTTTTTTAAATAAATAAATGGTATTCGATTTTTAAAACCAAAGAGTTTTCAATTAAAAAGATACTAATATGACAGGAACAGTGGAAATATTCCATTCCCGATACCTTTAGTGCAGCCTATGTATATATGTATAGGCTGGATTAATGGATGATTTATTCTCTACCAGCCAACTTTAGGGGTGATGGGTCTTCGGCATAGTAGTAATGCTGCTATCATATGCTAGTTTTCTGCAAGAGCGTGGTCCTATATGGTTCGATCTGAATAAATTCCTGCTACAGCAATAAAACATCTGCAGTGTGGCTCTATCATATACCAAATCATCAATCCATCTGCCAATCTCGATGATTAACAAACTTGCAACAGTAGCCCAATGACGATGGAAACGGACGCAAAGCAAAAGTCATGGGTTCGAATCCGCCATTCGATTACTGTCGTACTGTCGAGTATGAGTAGTGTGAATAGCACTTGGATAGGAATTTGATCTCTTTTTAATAATAAAATGCAGTAATTTGCTCAATCGACCTTTACTTGATCTTTAATTTTTACAACGACGACAGGTACATTTTTTAAACATACCTACACAGCTTACGGACTAATATTGGCATGAGAACTGCTAATATAATTTGACAGGCGCTTCAACATGCCCCCGGCGTTGAAAGTCTACCTTTCAACCAGATTCTTCAGGTTCAGGAAGCGGACAAATTTTGCTAAATGATCGGCGAACTATACCAGTCGATGTTTTGATATCCGCCACCCTTGATACGCCGTCCGAGCCTGGATGGACTGCGACGATGCGACCCATCTTCCACTTTAATGGCGGTGAATTCTCCTCTTTTAGGAGTACCAGTGAATTTAACTTCAAAGAGCCTTTACAGGAACGCCATTTCATCCGCAGTTGAAGCTCTGATATATATTCCTTGCTCCATCTAGCCCAAAAATGTTGACGTAATTGTTCTATTCGTTGAAATCGGGTTAAAGAGCTTACGGAATGATCTTTATAGTCTGGTGTCGGCAAGGAAGTCAAGGGGCGTCCAATCAAAAAATGACCGGGCGTTAGTGGGTAAGCTTTTAATTTTAATTAACATGGTGTATTCCTCAAATGATTCACTCTGAGATATTCTTATAATAACATTGAGTGCGGTTTGCAACTCTTGATTGCTTAGAGGACCGTGAACGGATTGCTTTCTACAATTATTAATAAAACGCAGCACATAAGCAACGGCCCGATTTAATCTAGTATATTTAGAAAAGCGTTTAAATTCAATTTCAAATTCCAGTCTTCTCTAATATTTCAGCAACCCTATTTCTAACAAAGGGTTGTAGCTTGCTAGGCAACACCTTTAACCATCCTAACACGATGGACGAATCTGTCCAAAAGAAAGTGCGCTTAGCCTGTTGTCTCAGCGATGCTACAACCCTTTGGTAAAGGCGAGCTCCAACAAGTGCACCACAAAGTTCCAGTCTTGGGATTGTTATAGGTTTAAGCGGCGCGACACGACTTTTCGCCATCAATAATTGAATTAAACCCTCACCCTGATCATTAACACTACGCACATATAAACAGGCGCCATATGCTCGCTCAGAAGCGTCCGAGAAAATATGAAATTCAAACAAACTAGGCGAGTCACAAATAACACGACGTGGAATACGTAGAGTCTCAGATTATAGAAAGAATAGACAGATGGAGCGCGTAGAACACGAGAGTGAAGCCACGAAAGCAAATACAAATTCAGAAGCGAATACAATCTCGCGTCAGTACTAAACTACGCGTCGTACTGCTTACACGTCACAAGTGATTTATTATTTTATGTTAAAACATGCCGTCTTGTGTTTTTAAACATTGTAAAAGTTGTTCCCAAAAACAAAGAAAAGAAGATGGAGTATCTTTCCACAGGTAACTATTGCTTATTTTAATGGTTTGTTATTTATGTTCCCTCTAATATATTTGGCTCTCTCGGAACACAAAATATTGTCAACAATTGGTCTGTGTTGCCAGTTTACATCGAAATAGGTCTCCTTGAATTAGAGGAATGTGCATTGGACATAGGAGGACTGATTAATTTATACATTTATATACGGAAATAACTTATGTATATATATTATATCTTTGTTCGAAAATCTTGTTATTTATTTTAACCCACCAATTAGTGCTATGTTTTTCAATTTTGAGATTTTCTATCGGCCGCTCTATTTTATTGTTATATACAATAATTTGACTTATGTTTTTGCAGATTGCCGACGGATCTAGTACTACGCGATGAATGGGTTACTATTATTCGTCAAAGTAGGCAGGATAATAATTGGATGCCTTCAAAATTTTGTGTTGTATGCTCATTGCATTTTAAAGAGGATGATGTATACTTTACCGAAAAAGGTCGTCGATTGATTAACAAAAGTGCAAAACCGACCAAAAATTTATGCGCGTTGCCGCCATCACCGGAAAAACCAAGTTTGGACCAAGTTGGTCCTTCAAACTTACTCGAAGCTAGTCAACTACCCGAAAAATCTATTAAAGATAATTCTGTATTACCTGAATTTAGAGATTCGGACCTGGACTCTATATTCGATACACCTAGAAAAAGTAAATTAAGAAAAGATTTAAGAAAACATAAGTTGTTACGAGTTGCTACTAAACATAAGTTAAAAACATTACAACAAAAAAATCGACGACTAAAAAAAAGGAATGATTCACTAAAGAATATTTTAAAGGATTTAAAAGATAAAAACTTTATAAATTGCGACACTCATAGCTTGTTAAGTGAGAATATTATAGCAACTGAATTTTTTCATAATTTACACATGCGTAGCTCCGGTAAAAAAATAATTAAATATTCCCCGGCCATCAGAAAATTTTGCTTATCTTTAAATTTTTACTCTCCAAAGGGCTATGATTACGTCAGAAAAGCCTTCAATAGTTGCCTGCCTCATCCTAAAACGTTGACAAAATGGTATACCCACATTAAAAGCGAACCTGGATTTACCCAAGAAGCATTCACAGCGTTGCAAAAAATGGCAGAAGCTTCTCCTCATAAACTTATTTGCGCACTTATGTTTGATGAAATGGCGTTGCGCCAGCAGAAGCTGTGGGATGGTAAACGGTACATAGGGGTTGTCGATATGGGCGATGAATTAACAGAGTCTACAACTTTGGCATGTCAAGCATTTGTATTTATGTTAGTAGGAATAAACCAGCGATTCAAGATACCTTTGGGATACTTTTTGACAAACAATTTGACTGGGGAACAGAAATCTAATTTAGTTAAACTATGTCTCATGAAATGTCACGAAGCTGGAGTCAAAGTTGTATCACTAACATTCGATGGGCATGCTACAAATTTTACTACCATGGAACTACTTGGTTGTAATATAACTGATACTGAAAATATGAAAACAACATTTAAGCACCCCTCAGATGCTAGCGAAGTTGCATGCTTTTTAGATCCCAGTCATGTAATAAAATTACTTCGGAACCAGCTAGAAGCAAAAAAAGAATTCTTAAATAAAAATGAAGAAATTGTAGACTGGAACTTTTTAGCTAAACTAAACCAGTTGCAAGAAGATGAGGGCCTGCACTTGGCAAATAAACTTTCTAGAAAACACATTTCCTTCAGAAACCAAATTATGAAGGTAAAGCTTGCTACACAGACGCTAAGCAGGAGTGTTGCGAAAGCACTGCAGTTTTGTAGAACTGATCTAAATCTTCCAGATTTTAAACGTTCGCAACCCACTGAAGAATTTGTTCAATTAATGAATGACATGTTTGATATTTTTAACTCACGAACTATGGCCCATTTCGATTACAGAAAACCTATATATAAAGGAAATAAAACTGAAATTTATGCACTTTTGGACCGGCTTCAGGATTACATACAAAAATTGCAAATAAAAAGTGTCACCAAAAGAAAAGTTATTAAAGACCGTCGACCAACCTACGTTATAACGCGATTTTATAAGAGAGTTGTGGAAACAAGATGCAAACCTGGTTTTATTGGAACGTTGATAAATATATCAAGTTTAAAGTCACTTTATGAGCGTCTGATAGAAAAAGAAAAATGTATGGTGTTTTTACCTACTTATAAACTTAGCCAAGATCATCTTGAAATATTTTTTGGCTGCGTCAGAATGCATGGGGGCCATAATGATAATCCAAACGTGAAACAATTTAAAGCCATATATCGAAAATTGTTAATGCATTTAGAAATGAGAAGTCTAGAAACTGGAAATTGCATTCCGCTGGAGAATATCGCAATATTGACGTGTACTTCCGCTACACAAATTATTAATTTAACAACTTCATCGTACCGACAAGAAGACACTGATAACTCTGAAAGTGTTTCTTTAAGTTTTCTAAAGGACTTGCCAACAGATGTCAACAATTTAGCACAGTATTTAGATGTGCCAGTTTTTAATGACATGAAAAAAATGATTGTTGGATATATTGCTGGATGTGTCATACGGTACGTCAGAAAAGAAATCAAATGTGAATCTTGCTTGACACATTTGGTATCTATGGAAAAACAAGATTTTCACAAATTGATTGGCTTGAGAGATAGAGGAGGTTTAATTTTTCCTTCCATAGACACTTATAAAGTTTGTACAGCGGCTGAAATTGTAATACGAAAAATTTTAAAAGAAAACGTTGTTATAAAAACAAAAAATGATTATAGGCATGTAACTTCACGGGTTCTAAAGAGTTTTATTGGCAACCAAACGATTTTTATGAATCTGGAGAATGATCATCAATGTTATGGAGTTGATCACAAAATTAATCTAGTAAAATTATTAATAGAAAAGTATTTAATGGTTCGATTGCACTATATAGCAAAATTAGAAACGAATGCTCGATGTTTAGACGCTAAACGGCAATATTATAAGAAATTAGTGCAAAACAAAGGCTGTTAAGATTTTAGGTGTGTAAAATAATTGTTTATTACAATTATTTTTTACACCTAACTTTAACTTTAACTGTTGTAATATGTTGAATTACTTATGTTTTTCAATTATAATATACCTATTATATGATAATAGAGAAATGTCCAAAAAGTGTTATAAAGTATTTTTATTGTCTGATATAAATTAATAAAATCAATTAAATGTAATTAATTATGCGTATTTAACTTTTATTGAATCATTAATTATTTGAAAATAATTATTCTGTCCAAATACTACTTAATTACCTATAAAGCAAATGCACATTTTTAACTTGGAGTTGGGAAATTGGGAGTTTTTTCTCAATATCTGGTAACTTTACACACACATAGGTGCGCACGTGTCCCTACAATGCCGCTCCTAGCTGTCACGCACACTTAAATAATAAGTGGCTTCACATCGTTTGTTGCGCATGTTCTATCTGTCTATTTCTTCTTTAATCTGAGCGTAGAGTATTTAATTTAGGTAAATCGACTATTATCTCAGCCCACATCTTGCTGATTTCTGGCGTCAACTGCTCATCCCATGACAGCTTGAGCAGCCACAACTGTTGAAGAAGCATTTTCATCTTAATTACACAGGGAGATAGAAGTCCTAGTGGATCAAAAATCTGAGAAATCACAGATAACATATCACGCTTTGTTCTACCTGAGAATAGCCCTCCTATAGGGAAACAAAGTTGGTCAGTATGTGATTGCCACCCAAGGCCTAAAGTTTTAGTCGGTTCAAAGCCACCAATATTTAAATCAAGCGGAGAAATATCATTTTCACTAACCAGTTGAGATTCATTCGACTTCCACTTTCGCAAAACCATATGAGCTGATGCAAGTGTGGAAGTCACTTTACGGCGCAAATCTGTAACCTCGTTAATATCATCCCCTCCCGTTAGCAAGTCATCAACGTAAAAATCGTGAATGATCACTTGAGCAACCTTGTCATCGGTACACTCTAAGCCTAATTGTTGGAGGCACCTAGTTGCCAAAAAGGGAGCACTAGAGGTGCCGTAAGTCACGGTGTTAAGTTGATAAGCTTGAAGCTGTTCTGAAGGGTTATCACGCCAGACAATTTGTTGCAAATAGCGGTCATCGGGATGAATGACTATTTGCCGGTACATTTTCTCAACATCAGCTGTGAGAACGTATTTGTGTAGCCGAAAGCGTAAAAGAATGGACAAAAGGTCGTCCTGTACCACGGGACCTACCATCTGTATATTATTCAAGGAAACACCCGAAGAAGTCGGACTGCTAGCATTGAAAACGACTCTTAATTTAGTAGTAGTACTACTTTCCCGCAGCACACCGTGATGTGGTATAAAATGCATCTTACGTGGTAAATTATCATTCTCACATTTCTCCATATGACCCAGACTTTCATACTCTGACATAAATTCTTTATACATTTCATAGACCTGAGATTGACCTGCTAACCTGCGCTCTAGCGATAGTAAACACTTCTTAGCTCGTGGCCAAGAATCACCTAATACGTCAGGATTATGTTTTAAGGGTATCCTCACGCAAAATCGACCATTTGCCAGTCGTGTGGTGTTTTTTAAAAAGTGTTCTTCGCATAATTTTTCTTCGTTTGAATAAAGAGACGCAGGGCTTACCTCTTCGAGGTGCCAGAAGCGTACTAATTGTTTTTGTATATCTTCATCTAAATCTTTACTAGCCTCATCTTGAAATATTCTTGTAAAATTACATTTAATAGAGTTAACCCCTTTCTTTACATATCTATAATCAATCGGACCTGATACTAACCATCCTAAGCTAGTTTCACAAAGAATCGGCTGACCGTCCCCTAATTTTAATCTCTGCGTTCCTATTAAGTCCCAAAAGACATCAGCACCTATAAGCATGTCAACGGGAGCAGGTGAATGAAAATTAGGATCTGCCAGAGAAATATTAGATGGAATTTTTAAGTTTGACAAATTAACATATCTAGTAGGTACATTTTGGGTTATTGATGGTAGGACAAAACAATGAAGATTACTAGAGAAGTTATCATTCAATGATTTTATCGATACCTTACAAATCTTCTTGATGTGTGCCGAAGCATTATTAATACCGACTACCGACTGATTTACATTTTGAGCGGGCAAACCTAGCCTTTGATATAACTCTTCAGTTATTAAACAAGCGTTACTGCCACTATCAAGAATAGCACGAGCAATATATGGACAACCATTCTTACCTATAACTTTAATTAATGCCGTCGACAACAATACGTCGCCTTGTTCACTACACGATGCAGTGCCTACCTTTGCGGATAATGACAGATGTGCGTTAGAATTGGATGACAACTGTGAGCCTGTCGAACTGTTTGTTTGTTCGAAATGACCTTGCATAACGGGCTTATTATTACCACTACTCGTGTTAGATGTATTAATATCTGTAATTGGTTTTGACTGGTAATCTGCGACGTGCACGAGAGTGTTATGCTTTCGGTGGCATATTTTGCATCCTGGCTTTTTGCAGTGATTTGCATAATGTCCTGAATTAAGACAATTGAAACATACTTTATACTCTGGCAGTAACTGTAGACGCACATCGTTACTTAATCCAAGAAACTGAGGACAACTGCTTAACTTATGGTCACCCTTACATTTAGGACACAGTTTGGCGGAAAAGGCCGAACCGTTTTTATTACCGGTATCCCGAACTGAAACCATTGCCTTAACTTTTGGAGCATATTTTATAGAAGAATTTAAACGGTTAGTAGCACCAGAATTAGACATTTTTAGTGTTTCGATTAAATCGGCTCGATTTTTTAAAAACATCAAAAATATATCGAACGTAATAGGTGTATCTTTCTCCAAACGACCTTTAGACTCTTCCCATTCACGATATGTCTTAGCATCTAATTTTTGAGTAATAATATGAATGAGAAGTGTGTCCCATTGTTTAGTTGGCTCACCGAGAGATTCTAGTGCACGTAAATTTTTATTTATTTGGTCAATGAGACGTTTTAAGTTGACAGACAATTCTTTATTAATTGGTGCTATATTAAATAAGGCTGTCACGTGATTTTGAATTAGTAGTCTTTTATTATCATATCTATCACATAATATAGTCCATGCGACGGTGTAATTAGCTGCCGAGAATTCGATTGACTGTATTACCACAGCAGCGGGCCCTTCCAACGACGCTCTCAGATAGTGAAACTTATTTATGTCATCTATCTCGTCATTTGAATGTATGAGGCTCATGAACGTGTCATGAAACTCTAACCAATTATCATAAGAACCATTAAATTTAGGTAGTTGAATAGTGGGCAGTTTAACAAATTTATGATTGCCGGAATGAGAGCCACCGTCACTGCTTACGTCATCTGACTTAATGCAATCTGCTAAGATCCTTTTTGCAAGAGAAAGCGATTTAAAATACAGGGATTCAAACTCAGTTCGTTCTGATATCTGGGCGTCTATATTATCAGTATTACACTCGATGGATAATTGTACCTCATCATATCGTTCATACATTGACTCAATCCTACTAATACGTAATTGCAACTCATTTACCTCAGTAGCAGCCAATGAAGATACCTTCAGTGAATTTAAATAATTTGAAAAAGCAGTTATTTGTCCCTTGTAGCTAGCTCGTTTCCTAATTTGCTCCTTATCTTCTGGCATGTTGGCTGGTATTGGGAGACTAGTGCAAATGCCTAAAATTTATACAAACAAGAAGTTTATATTTTATAAAATATAATTCATAAGTAGTTTTATACAACTTTGCTTACAGTTATAAAGAAATGAAAACTAATTCCCTTACTTATTTTTCAAACTCTTAAATAATTAAACAAAATGGTACATGTACTACCTTGATATTTAACTTTATAATTAACAACAATTAAGGGTAACAAATACAATTCAGACAATCAAACAGCTTCACAGGTATGCCTTAGTATGTAATAAATAATATTATGCAATTTTTTCAATTATACACTATCTTGACTTATTTTTTAAAAAACAGTTTAAACCAATAAAGAAAAAAAAATTATAATATCGTCAATATAATTTAACCAAGCTTTATAATTTAATTTAATTATGATTTGACGGTTATTAGAAACTATATAAAACAATATTAAATGAATTTTAGCCGATTAAATACTTTAAGTTATACATAATTATTTTATAGGTAATTTGGTACTAACCTGATAAATTAGCAGTCGATTTACACAAAATACTACCTGATAATGAGTGCTGGGTTAAATAAATTAAATAATAGTCCAATATCTAAGGGGCTAAGACTCCAGATTTCTTGGTTAAATATCTTCACTCCCTCGGTGGTATTTCCACAACGAATATTTAAGACTTCCCAAGCGTATTCCACTAAATAATATCTTGTCCAATTACGTTTTTTCAAATCCGGCTTCAATTTAGGACCATGGATAGGAATTTGATCTCTTTTTAATAATAAAATGCAGTAATTTGCTCAATCGACCTTTACTTGATCTTTAATTTTTACAACGACGACAGGTACAACATTTTTTAAACATACCTACACAGCTTACGGACTAATATTGGCATGAGAACTGCTAATATAATTTGACAGGCGCTTCAACAGCACTTCTAGTAGTTTTTTAATCCTTCATACTAGCTCTAACTAAGCCCATACGGCTCTGAATTAACGGCATAGTTAAATAAATCGTTGATATTCTGTGAACGTCATCAGACATTCAACTTTCAACTGATGACGGTCAATCAATCGACTCGTTTTTTTATAGGATTAGGGTGACAAACTAGCACACAGTCCACCTGATGATCGTCTACATTTACCCTCTATTACAAATCAAAATGCAGATGCGTTGTCACCCGTGAGGACTAAGATGGAATGCCTCGTTTCCAGTAAAAAGGGGTCTCCGGTTCTCTACACTCACCATACGAAACGCATCAACGTTAAACTGCTCTTTTATGCTGGTATTCTGTGAGAGCGTAGTCCTCCCCCGGTCGAGCCGACCCAATCGTGCTACAACTATACTACTAATATGGCTGCAACATGGCTCTACCATGGAAAAAATTAGTTGTATTCGTCAAGGACTTCTTTGATGAAGTAGCTAAAATAATGGTATATTATGGTAAAGCGCACTGTCTTAGTACTGCACTAGCTTAATAAAAGCTCTTTTACTTTTGTGTTGCAGACGCACACATCGTGATCGAATGGAAAATTTAAAGAAAGCAAAGGAATAGATATCGCAACTGTGTTTGAGAATATACTCAGGCAATATAAAATTGTCGTACGGAGATAACGTGTCTCCGTTGAGACTTGACCGAAATTCGGTATGAAGGACACTATTTTAAATTATATCTTCGAGATTAATTTAAATGTATACAAAATAGTGTGCTGTAAAGCACCCGAAACGTCGGGAATTAAAAAGTCAAATTCAACGCGATAAAATCTTTAAAATTAATTTCAATTAATATATACATTTTTTTTTAAATGTATCATAAGTACTAAGTTGTATGCTTAAAGGAATAAGAAGTTGTAGTCATGATACTCTATCCCTTTTTTTGGGTTTCGTACCCAAAGGGTAGCCAACGAAACCCTGTAAGTATCCGCTGTCCGTCCGTCTGTCAGCGGGCTGTATCTCTTGATCCGTAATAGGTAGACAGTTGAAATTTTCACAAAATATGTATTTCTGTTGCCGCTATAAGAAAAACACTAAAAATTAAAAAAAAACACAAATAATAACACTAAAACTAAAATGAATTATAAGCCTACACTCTGTAGGCTCGTAATTTATTATTATCTTGAATATTGTAACTTCCCGTTAAATGAAATATATATTTCTGTTGAAAATAAATATTTTTAACCAGAAAATCTAAAAGTCTAGCGTCATAAATATAAATTGAGCTGAGCAATATCAATAGCAAGACCGTTTTGTATAAGAAAAGCGTATTCTGCATTGCTACTCGCTCCGTATTACCATTTTCCAATATACATTGGCGAATCTATGAGTTTTATATTTTTATACGTGGTAGAGCCATGCTGCAGCTATATTAATAGTATAGTTGTAACACGAATGGGTCGCCTCGACCGGGGAAGGACCACGCTTTCATAGAATACCAGTGTTAAATAGCAGCTTAATGCTACCGTGTTTCGTAAGTGAGTGTAGAGAACCGGAGACCTTTTGTACTGGAAAAGAGGAATTCCATCTTAGTCCTCACAGGTGATATCGCATCTGCATTTTGATTCTTGATTGAGGATAGATATCTAAGAGTCACAGCAACCACTTACCATCAGATGAACTGTATACTCGTTTGTCACTCTATCCTATAAAAAAATTGTATATTTTTAAGAATTAATTATAAAAAATATAATCGATCAAGCGTAGTATAACGATGTATATTTGTTATATAACTGTTGAATTTTAACTAACATTACCCTTGTCTTGACTTGCCTATGGTCATTCAAGACCTATTATTGGATGTTGTATGACACTGTTGAGTTCATTGAGTTGTGGTTTGACAAATGAACATCGGCAAAACGGATAGTAATGATACGGATCAGTAAGCTGAAGTGGCAATGGATCGACCATATTTGTAGTTATATCTCGAAGAACCGCCAAGAGCTGGTGAAGAAACGTTCTTGATTGGCAGCCTAGTACCGGTAAGCGAAATGTAGGGCAGCCCCCAATTGATTGTGGACGACTTGGTAAGAGATGCAGGAGTTCGATGGATGCAGGTGGCTGAGGGCCATGCTTTGTTGCATTCCTTGGCGGTGTATGATCAGCAGTAGACATGTCATGATAGGTTGTAATCAAAGTTATAATGATGAATACATAATACGCATGCAATTCTTTCGAGAGTAAATGCTAAATTTTTAAGTCAGAAGAAGCAAGAAGTACCTACAATGTGGTTTTATAATAGTTATGTATAACATATAATTTTATCTTTAATTTAATATCATTTTAATTATAGTTATGTTATAATAGGTTATCGCATAACCTTTTATACCATCCGTGAAGTTTCAGGAGCAACTGTATGTAAAATGCTATGTATTCAAAGTGAAACCACAGCTGAAGCTCCTAGCACTGTATCGCGAGGAGTAGGACTCTAGGATAGTTTTCAGTGTTATAAGTATTGTATACTAAGTTTTTTTAAATATACTAAAAGAAAATTAATTTATAACATTATAAAACAAGATGTATTAAGTTTTTTGTACACCGAACTCGAACTTGTCGCGTACTAACAGACATAGGAGCATCCATTATCCCCATATCATACTCTGGGAGTCGTAAAAGGCGAGTGAAATGAAACTGGAAATAAACTAGCAGCATCTTCCTAATACCAACTGAAAATAACAACCCGCTGCCAAGCGTGACAACTATGGCAAAATCCAGATCTATGGAAACAAATAAGGAAGAGAAAATGGTTGAATAAACACAATTCTATTGTTTAAAATGTTTCATTCAGGATTGAAACAATCAATAAGTACTTTCAAGTAATTTGTATTCAGAGACATTTCTAAGACTGTATTCAATAAAATCGAACTTTGTTCATAGCTTTTTAACAACAGTTTTCTTTAACACTCTTGTATTTGCTTCTAATATTAACCGTAATGCTCTGTGATATGGTCGATTTTCCGACAGTATGTTCTTTCTACAGTTGATTTGAAAGCAGTCACCCTGAACAAATACAGTATGTTGCTTTGACTTTACAGGTTTTGAAAAAAATTTTACATGAAATTGTGAAATTCTATGTGTTGTTTCTATGTAGCTTTATTTGAGGTACCTACGTTATAGTAAAATAAAGTTATAAATTATAATTTATATAATTTATTATTTCTACTATTACTGTCTACAAATTGGCAAACAAGCTTGCAGACTAACTTTTGTCTGGATTTGATTTTGTAAGTGGGTACTAAAGTTGTCCGGTGGACAAAGTATAGTACATAAACATACGCTCTCACACACACACACACACACACACACACACACATACACGCACACACGCACACACGCGCATACACACACACACACACACACACACACACACACACACACACACACACACACACACACACACACACACATACACATACACACACACAAAGACAAAAACGCGCAAGGGTTTTTTTTATAGAATAAGGGTGACAATAAAGGCCAGCAACGCATCTGCAATTCCCCTGGTTCCCCTGGTGTTGCAGTTGTTCATGGGCGGCGTTAGTCACTTACCATCAGGTGAGCCGATGCTCGTTTGCCCCCTCTCCTATAAAAAAAAGACAAACGAGCACACAGTCCATCTGATATTTAGTGGATACTGTGGTCCATAGACATCTCCATTAATACATTAATACTAATTAAGAATCAAAATGCAGATGTGGTGTCACCCCTGAAAACTAAGATGGAATGCCTCGTTTCCAGTAAAAAGGGTCTCCGGTTCACTACACTCACCATACGAAACACAGCAGCATTAAGCTGCTATTTTACTTTGGTATTCTGCGAGAGCGTGGTCCTACCCCAGTCGAGCGAATCCATTCATGCTACAACCATAACATAGCTGCAGCGTGGCTCTACCACGTAAACGTGCGTGGATCATGTGTATGTGTCTATATGTGTGTATGCGTCACCTCACTCTCTCTCTCTCTTCCTCTATCTTTACTAAATGGCAATAGAAAGAGACAGGTTAGGGTTGTTAATCCCCACGTTAATCTATGACAGTGAAATTTGGGTGTGGCAGAAGAAGCATGAAATCAAAATTAATATTGTAGAAATGCAGTCATTAAAAAGTATGTTAAGGCTAACTCTGCAAGATAAAGCGATAAATTGTGTTGTACATGCCTTGTTGTGACGGGGGGCTTAGTAGCCGTGGCTTGGTCACCCATAATGAACTAAGAGACACCCACATGGATGGCCCAAGGTGGCCTTGGTGCTCTAAGTGGGCTTGGCGAGCTTACTTCGGATGTGTGTTGGTGGGCTGCGGCGAGAGGGGTGTCCTCTCGCAGAGGTCTATATTGCGAGCCGCCGCTCTCTCTACACTCCGCAGCCAGATCAGATCGGCCGTTGAGGTCGGGAAAGCTGGGGCTTCCAAATGCTGGTTTTTCCTGGCCCAAACCTCCGCGTATCGTATTCGGAGATCAATTACACAGGTGTAGCTATAAGGCGAAGGTGGAACAAAGTGGGGTTTTAGCCGGTGCGAGTCCAATATAAGCCTACGCAAGGCGGGTAGGTATGCGTAAGAATTTATCCATGTAAAAAATGTTAGGTTATGACCAGAAAATGTGATAAATAATTAAGTTTAAAATAGTACTAATTACGTAGCCGGATTTGACTTGTATTTGTGTATTTGCCCGGGCACTACATATATTAATAGTGCCCTGATTATCACTTAACACGTATCCATAACACACACAACAATTGTTAAATGAACCAATAAGGTACTTTTACCTTATTAAAATAAACCGTTATCCCACTAGAGATTAAATATAGTGAGTTTATTTAACATCAGCTAAGACACAACAAAGAGCCATCTCTTTGTTCCCATCTTTAAGTAAAAGCTTTTCTTTTGCGACCTCGTTTCCATGATAAGTTTAAGTGAGTGCTCGTAGTGTAACGCCGCGTCGGTGGCTGATGTGATAAATTGATAACTTCATACATATCGTCATATGTACATGTTAACTCAGACCAACTAAAAACATAGACGGAGCGCGAGGTAAATTGCAACTATGGTTTGGGAATTCCCGACAATTTCAAAGTGCCGGGACACGGGACAGCCTATAATCAAAGTCCCGGGAATTCCCGGTACTTCGTGACTTACGAAGAAAAATTTTTGTTTTTTTTAAGATGGGTAAAGCCTTTTTTGAAGAATTTTAATTGAGTTAATTTCTGGTGAAACTTATTACAAAGAGGCAATTTTTTTGTAAAAATCAACATTTATTAAACAATTAAATAGAAAAATAAATACTTTTAACGTTAATTTCAGTCTTAATAATTGCTTTGTTTATTACTTTAGCCACACAGAAATGCATTTCTAAACAGTTAAATCTTATAGTTATGAAACCAACTTAGTTAAAAATCATACTAATTCTTAATAACTTTACTATTATCGAGTAATTCTAGTTATTGTTCATAATCTCGTTGTAATTCTCATAATCACATATTTCTTTCATTTATTGTGTTACGTACAGTAGTTACGTAGTAGACCAAGTAATTATTCATTAAACTAACACATGGCGCCAGGCTCCTTCAATTTAGATTACATAATAATTTTGACAATCTTGTTTCGTCTCGAGTCTCGAATCGAAAGTCCCGGGACTCGAGACAACTAAAATTACGAAAAGTCCCGGGACTACGAGACACGAGACGTTCCGGGACCCAAACCCTAATTGCAAATGATTCCGAAACCAAGCCAAAACCGTGCACAAGTTATTTATTTTATTATTTTTAATATAGTTAGAACACGCACTCATTATTATTATTATTATTACAACCGTTTACAAGACCACTGTTGAACATAGTCTAGGACATAACAACACACATATCTGAAATAATAATTTGCAACCATGTTCGCGATTTTAGGTGTATATATGTGTGCAATTATTTTTCAAAGTGGAGTGAAATATGAATATATAGTTCACCTGATGGTTAGTGGCTACTATTAGACGTTGGTGTGAACTACATAGGATGGAATACCTCACAGTCTGTATACAACAATACAATACAATATCATACAAACACTCACGCCTGTCACTCAGAGGGGTAGGCAGAGACTACGGACTTCCATTTGGCGCGATCCTGACACACCTCTCTCGCCTCCTTTACATCTATATATCTACGCAAACACGCTCGAATCTGGCCCATTTTTAATGTATCGCCGATTTGTTCGATAAACCTTCGTCTAGGGTGTCCCTTCCCGAGCTTGTCGTTCACTTCTGCAACATAAATTTGCTTTGTCACTCTTTCCTCCTTCATTCTTTCTACATGACCAAACCACCGAAGCATTCCTTTCTTAATCCTTGTCACAACGTCATCTTGCAATGGGATGAGTCGCTCGCGTCCGTAGGCTTCGACCACCTAATCCTAGGCCCACCCTACACGTGTCCCCCGGGTGGTGCTAAGCGAACGGCAAAGCCGATAGGATATAGGCTCCTCGCCATATGGTACCGGCGTAAAATCTACCACCCCTTAATTCGCACCATGAGCCAAGAAATGTATACAACAATTCTTCTCTATACCCTTCAGCCTAGACCACTCACTGTCTGCTATTATGGGGTGAACTAGGTAAGTGAAGAATCCTAGGCATAAACGGTGTCCTATCACCTAGTAAGTTACCCAGCAGTGCATGCAATAGTAGACTTTTGCAGGCTGCTCAAGAAAGAATATTAACGTGGCAGAAACAGCCTGTATGGTTATAGCACGAATCTGTCGGTTTAACCGGGGAAGGATAGCTTTCGCAGAATACCAGCACAAGATATTAGCTTAATGCTGCTGTGTTTCATACGGTCAGTGTAGAGGATCGGAGATCCTTCTTACTAGAAAAGAGACATTCTATCTTAGTTCTCAGGGGTGACAACGCATCAGTATATCGATTTCTAATTGAAGATAGATGTAGAAGTCTACGGGCCAGAGTATTCATTTACCACCAGGCATCAAGTAGACTGTAGAGGCTTTTGTCACCCTTTTTTATTAAATAAATTGTGCGTGTAGTTGTGTACACACGTATGAAGTAAAACTTCTTTACGACATATCATTGTTCTTTTATTTTATATTTTACATAGGTGGGTTAAATAATAGTTCAATAGTATACTCATGCAACCCCGGCGGTGAAACGTTACAAGGAAACGTGACGTTTTTGTTTTTTCAATACCGTACTAAATTTCTTCATTACATCGATAAAGAAGTTTCACTTCAAAAATGTGCATGTACGCAGTGCTTCGTCTATCTTCCTTTGTTGGTCTGAGTAAGGAGGTGAATGATTTACAACCTTTATTGTTGCAGAATTGACTTTGACGCAAAGTGTGAATATAACAAATGATACGCAATAAGATTTATCGACTTCCTCACGCTTTGGTGTTTCTTTATCTAACATAATATAAAAATAAATATCGTTTTGTTTGTTCGTTTTCTGTAAGTTTCCATACTATTCATCCGGTTAGGGTGAAATTTTGTGAGTTTAATGTGCGTGCCTGTGAAGGTATGTGGCAAAAAAAAGAATATATTTTTCTTAGTTTTTCTTCGTATTCTATGCATTCTTATACTATTCATACGATTAAAACTTTGGTGAAATAACGTACGCGTCCGCGAAGGTTCTCACAAAATATTAGTACGTTCCCAGGCCGTTTAACTTTATAAGTTTAACAAAGGGGCATACACGCCACCTGATCGTTAGTAGATGTTGTGGCCCATAGACACCTACATTTATTTCTAATTAACAAGCAAAATGCAAATGCGTCAATTCCAGCTTTAAAAATTCCTGCTATTTTAATTAGGGCACAATATTTTTAAACATTTGTTTTAATCGATACCTAGGTTATTTATGGACAAATGTAATGAACATTTATTTACAATCATATTATTTTAAGAACAATTTTAAAAACGATGATAAGCAAAAAACGTCGTTGTGACTCAAATTCCAGCCACCCTGAACCGAATGTCGTCCTTTTGTGTATAATGTCAGCATGGCATAGGGCTAAGCCTTTTGAGTTGTGTAGGTACCTTTTGTAGGTAAGTTTTAGAGGCACAGAAATAAATTCGTAACAACTTTTAATTCTGAATCTGCATGTCACAAGCATGGAGTATGTATTAAGGCAGACGACAACATTATTTTATTTTAATGTTTTACTACTTAACTTATTGTGTTTTAGTTTAAAGCATTTCAATAAATTAAAGCATATACATCGGTTCATCGATTTCTAATAATTTAATCATCCAAGTTTTCAAATCATCATCGTCATTACAACCTTACACAAATGCACTGCTGAACATCCTCCTCCATAAACTGCCACAAAGCCTGGTCTTAAACCACTTTCCTTGTAGTTTTTCGTTTATGTTCTAAGTTGTAATTAGTATTACTAAGTTGTAGTTTTTGCTTGTATTTACTATATTTAATGCTTGTTATTTCTTCTTTCTCAAAAAATAATTGAATACATAAGGTGTTCTTAATATACACCGAATGTCAGATACAAAAGTTAGTACATCTTTTACCAAACTTTAAAATTTAAAACCAATTTTCAAACAGACGAATTGATCATAACTCCCTTAACTATAAAATAAGTTATGATCTAATTAAAAGTATTTATTCCAGTTTACGACAGCCCTGATTTATATTACGTGGCTAAAATTAGGTACCTCTTATTAGGTACGTCAAACCAAATAACAGCCGGGCGGCTGACATTATGCACTCCATACATTTCGTATATCTAATTACAACCCCATTAATTTCCACTAAAAGAAAATAAACTTATAAATTGAAACAAAAATAACTGCATTACTATATCTATAGTCATATTCATACAAATCAAAAAGCCTACATATGAGATAATGTAAAGTAAGCATAATTTTACCGGGATCATAACTTGTCTAAAAATTAGAAAAATGAGCGTTTTTGTTGTGTGCGTGTTTTGATTTTTAATTTAACACTGTTAGGTTTAAAACTGTGAGGTAATATTTGAAACATACTTTCCTCTAGTTACGAAGAATTTTTAGGTGACAATATTTGTGGTTAAGACTACAACAGAAATCTTATTTACGAAGTAAAAAGGCGAAAAGTCTGGAATTAGAGACATGGTTGGTATTGGGGGCATCCACCCTATTGTTATTTTCTGTCGCTTCTCGATTTCATTTTTCATTCTCAATTTATTTAACATAGAAATACAAGCATGAAAACCATAATAGGATATGGAGGAATCGGATCCCACGGGACATAGTGTTCATGTATGTAGTACACGGGTGTTGTCTTATTAAGTGGCGAAGCTTGCGAAGACACTTATTGATTTCACGATGTCTGTCCGTCTGTCCGTCTGTCTGTCCCACGATTATTTCGAGAACGGTTTCGAATTTTCAAATTCTGTTTTCAGCAATCGATTACTGATCACCCAGGCATCTGAACCTCCTATTTTGAAACTGATTGCTCAACAGCAAAAAAAAAAAAAAGCTAATTGCTTCGCCACTTTGCTATGCTGTTAGCTTGCTAGGTTTATTAAACATTGATTAAAGTACAAAACTTAACATAATTTACAAAAAAAAATATAAAAAATAGATAACTAAATAACTGTCCAAACTTAGTATTTTTAATCTGATTTTTGGTACTTACATTACAAATTCGATGTTTGGATGCGCCAAACAGTAAATAGCCTATTCAACTTGAGCCTTTTTGCCATCAACATGTGGGAAGCTATGCAAATGCGTCTCAGTTTGGAGAATCGGCTTTTTTCATCAATTAGGTTCTTATGTGGTAGAGCCATGCTGCTGCTATATTAATAGTATAGTCGTAGCACGAATAGGTCGGCTCGACCGAGGTTAGGAGGGAAAATTTCAACTTAATGCTGCTGTGTTTTGTATGGTGAGTGTAGAAAACCAGAGACCTATTTAACTGGAAAAGAGGCATTCCACCTTAGTCCTCACGGCTGACAATGCATCTGCATTTTAATTCGCAAACAATGATAGATGTACATGCCTATGGGCCACAGCAACCACGTACCATCAGGTGGACTGTGTGTACGTTTGGCACCCTAATTCAATAAAAAATATTTGATTTTCCGACAACAAGCTGTACGACGTACGAAATGACTGACTCTGCAATACTCTCTACCGAATCCCCTTTTCTAGAGATCTCTTATCGTAATATTACCGATACCATGGCAGCCCATCCTAAGACACAGGACTGCCCCGTAGATTGCCTAATAGGAGAAATATTTGCCATAGTTGCCACGCTTGGTAGACGGTGTAGTGTAGCCCCCACGACAGTATGTATTAGTGTTAAGGTAGAATAAGTTTAAGCAGTATAATTAAAGTTTTGACCTGAGCAACACGTCTCCTATTCATTCAACACTTTCCTCGTTACAACGGGTTAGCAACTGATTTTTTTATTGTTTAGTTAAAGACGCCGCTGCCCATCTTCTGGTTTATTTCACTCTGTCACCCCATATGACACCAATGGAACGATATGGGGTAGTGGATGTTCTTTCACCGCCACTATATAGTCATCAAAATATTGCTGCCAATAAATTTTGAAAGTAAGGTCTTTATGTTTTGACATGCACTCAGAATTATATAACAACATAATATTAAACTGCGCATAAAGATTTGTAGATCAACCTGCAAAGGAAAATATGAAAAACAGAATATGATGTAAAGTAAATGATGAAAAAATGTACGCATATATTTTTCACATAACCTGACGCTGTAGGAAACTTGTTTCATATTATTTGTTAAACAATATATCATGTGAAGTCAAAGTCGCTTCAGAGATGTTGGCAGACTAAATGTAAATATAAAGTACTGAGTGCTCTATTTGAACTATTCGGTTAGAACAAATGCGAATACAAAAACTTTTATTATAATATATAAAAGCTAAAGTAAAAGAACTAAAAAGAATATAATAATTCCAAATTCTGAAGTCTGAAAACACAGTGTATAGAAGAATTGAAGTAAGACTATTTTGAACTTTTCAATAAAATAAATCTGAAAAACGGTGGACCCTGCAGGCCATCCCTGGAACATTCCTGCTTATGTTTTTTTAGACTGTATACATTTCCAAAAAACATAACTGTACAGTACAGTACGGTTTTGTTTTTTGGTTTTTATTTTTTGAAAATCTTTGAAATGACTCGACCGATGGACTTGAAAATGTAATCAGTTCAAAGTCTCAATAAACACTTTTAAAACGCCGTATCGCCCATCTCGATCGGTCGATACGTTCAAAATATATCGTACGACAAAAATGTTATTTACACACACACACACACACACGCACGCATGCACACACGCACGCACGCACCCACGATCGTAAGCACCCACACTCGCACGCACGCACGCACGCATGCACGCACGCACGACCCACGCGCGTACACACGCACGAACGCACGCACGAACGCACGCAGGCACGCACGCACAGCCGGGGATTTACAATATATTGCATTTCAATGCCTGGCATAATCCTCCTCTCAATTCTGAAGTTTTTTCTTTTTTATTTTATAAGACGTTACCAGTTTAAATACATAAATTTCACAAGGACAAACATCTAGATCCGGAACAATTATTTGTAGGCCATACAAATACTTGCTCCGTGCGGGATTCGAACCCGCGGCCCTTAGCGCAGCTACTCATTGCTAAGCCACTGCGCCACGGAACCGTATGTCATGTAGGTGCTAAATAAAAGATGTTGGTTGCAAAAACTTCAGAGCAAGGTTTTTCGGAATTTATTAAATGAAATGTAACATAATTAAATAAATTATACATTCCTGAAAATATACATCAAAGAGATTAATTAGATATTAACATCTCACATGATAATTGCCTGCCGATGTAGCTAATATCATTAAAATTTTACTCTATAATTTTAAGCGTAACATTTGTAATTGGATATCCGTACATACTTAGGGGATACATAAGCTTAGCGTGTTTATATAATATATTCTAAGGGTACATTTAAACTATGCCGAATTTCAATCATAACTTTTCAGCGAGAGTCTTTGACATATAGGCAGTCTGAGGTAATTTTTGCACGTGGTAGAGCCATGCTACAGCTATACTAATAGTATAGTTGTAGCACGAATGGGTCAGCTCGGCCGGGGGAGGATCACGCTCTCACAGAATACCAGCGTAAAATAGCAGCTTAATGCTGCTGTGTTTCGTATGGTGAGTGTAGAGAACCGGAGACCCTATTTACTGGAAACGAGGCATTCCATTGCAAACGAATATAGATGTAGATGTCTATGGGCCACAGCAACCACTTACCATCAGGTGAACTGTGTGCTCGTTTGTCACCCATATTATATAAAAAAATAAGTATAAGCGACAGTAGCCTAATGTTATGTGCCGACCACGATCTCAAAAGTCGTGAGTTCGAATCCTTCATTCAACTACTGTCGTGAACCATTCCTAATACATGAATGTTAATAGCATTGATAGCATTTTTAAAATAAATAAATAAGTGTTCCTTTTTGGTGTATAGAAATTTATAAATTAGGTGGTAGAACCATTTCTGCCTAAGAATCTGGATAGGTACCATCAGGTTGTCTATTTCAGTCGATAAGCAGCTGTATGTGCACTGCTGTGTTCAGTGTATAAAGAGTCAGTATAGTAAAAGGCTGAAAGGCGTTCCATTTTAGTCCTTGGATGTGCTAACGCCACTGTTCATTGCAGGCGTCCATGGGCGCAGTAACTACTTACCATCAGGCGGCCTGTGAGCCCGTCTATCACTTCGGTGTTATTAAAAAAAAATCGTTTTAAAAACAGAATTTCACATGAATACTATTGAGACGGTTTTAGCGGCAAATAATGTCTGCTGAATTCTATTTATCATTGCGTTTAGTCTATATAATAAAAATAAAATAAACCTCTATTGATCTATTAAAACTTATAATGCTAAAGAAACATGTCTGGAGTCTTCGTGTTAGTGTAATTACAATCTATATTAATACTAGCTGGCCAGGCAGACGTTGTTCTGCCTTTTCCGACGAGCCTGTGCCTTATAAAAATTCTTAAATTCGTAATAAAATATATTGAGGGTCATTTATCGTGATAAAAACTATTCTATCTCTCAAGCTGGACCAAACTACACACAGTGTGCAAAATTTCATTGCAATCAGTTTAGTAGTTTAGGAGTTCATCGCGGACAAACAACGTGACACGTAATTTTTATATATAAAGATAATCAATCTTGTTTGTTTCGATGTACGAGCTTCAATCAACATTAATTCGTTTTTTAAATATGTATTACTAGCTTTCCGCCCCGTGGTTTCACCCGCGACATAATGATTTGAAGTTTTCGTGATTTCCCGTGGGAATAAGTTATTTTACCGCGGTAAAAGGTATCCTATGTGTTATTCCAGGTTATATTCTATCTGTGTACCAAATTACATTCAAATCCGTCAAGCCGTTTGAGCGTGGAGAGGTAACAAACATACACACACACGCACACACGCACAAACCCTCGGATTTATAATATTAAGTAAAGAGTAAAATAAGTAAAAGTATTAGTATGGATTTTGGTTCCATACATTTACACTAATATTAAAATATTCTGTGCGTGTCTTAAGAGGCCACTGATGTAAATACATTGAATCTTACTCCTCACAGGTGACAACACCTCACCATCACAGGCCACAGGATCCACTTACCATCAATCAGGTGGACTGCGTACTCGTTTGTCACCCTTATCATATAAAAAATGTCATAGGTGTTGGACAGTGTTTATCTTCCTGATAAAAATACAAAATAATAAAAAAAAAATCTGTCATTTAAACTCGGCTGTCAGGCATGGCAACTATGGTAAATATTCCCCTTTATGAGATTATGGGGAGGACAATATGTAACACAGTAAAATGAAGACTCCCATCGTCAATTTATTTTTTAAACTAGTAAGCGTTTAATTATATCATTTATTACAGCCCATTAAGAGGCACTGCTGAACGCCCTTGCCATAGATTGCCTCATATTCGGGACTAGCTGTTGCTCGCGACTTTTTAACTTTTTTGCGCGGTACCATAATTCTTTTTCTAAAATAAAAGTAGCCTAAGTTACTCCTTGTGACATCAGCTATCTGCCAGTGAAAATCCCATCGAAATCGGTCCAGCCATTTCGGAGATTAGCCGGAACAAACAGACAGACAGACGGACAGACAGACAGACAGACAAAAACTTTAAAAATTGTATTTTTGTTATTAGTACCGTAGTACCTTTCATATGCATTTAATAAAAAGCTGTAATTTAGATATCACAAACAGACACTTCAATTTTATTTATTTGTATAGATATATTTGTATAAATATTTGCCATAGTTGCCACGCTTGGTAGAGCGAGTAGGCAACCGTAGTTTTATTCATTTTCTCGTTGCTATTACAAAGACGGTGGTGCCGATCTCCTGATTTATTTACCTTCGTATAATCTTATGAGCTCTTATGAGTCCCCCGGGAGGATATAGGATAGTGGAGATTCTTACAACACCACTATATAGTTAACGTTTAATTAACTCAGTATAACACGTTCATTATACTCTAACTACATTAGAACAGTTTGATTAATTCTAGTTTATACCCGGCCGAACTAAAACCAGATTACAACAACATTCATGTCCAATATGATTAAAGCTCAAAGTTACGGGGAACCTTATCGTTATTAACATATCGCTCAAAACATATGACCCGCTGTCTGTATCGAAGTTCTATACAGATAGAGGTCCAACTGAATTGGAAAGTTTAAACTGTTAAATGATCGCCAAACAAGCAGAACATAACGTAGTAATTAATTTCAGAAAACAACTGACAAATATATTTTAAAAATAAACATTTTGTACAGCCGACTTCAATATAAGTTATTATGAATAGCTCAAAAACTATTGGTCTGACCTTGATCAAATTCATATGGGAACACACGAGAAGTACCAGCTTTCAAATAAAAAAAGAATCATCGCAATCGGTTCACCCAGTAAAAAGTTATGAGGTAACACACATAAAAAAACATACAGTCGAACTGAGTACCGTCTCCTTTTTGGAAGTCGGCAGATAAACACCGATTACAAACATTACATTCAAAATCAGGCATCGAGTTTGTCCGTCAAGAAATTCTCAATATTCATAAAAAAATTATATTATTACATTTCCTCACGATACCACCCGATATGGACAAATAGTGACCCATATATACACAGTCTAGTCGGCTCGTGATCATTTTCAGGATGATGTTGTTGCTCCATGGTGCACCCGAATAACGCACCTCTTGTGCATGGTCGCGCTAAAGCAGTCTACTCGCGCTTCCGCTAGCATTCCTGCTGCACTAGAACAACAAAGCAAGCACAGTAGGGCGTTATAAGTTTTTTTTTATAGGATATGGTATAGGTACCTGATGGTAAGTGGTTACTGTGACCCATAGACATCTAACAGCTTAAGGAAGAACTTAGATATTAAGGACCACATAGTGGTCAGCCACCGCAGAGATTTCTTCACCTGAGGATGTCTCGTGTAGAGGCGAAACACGTGTCGTATTATAGACGGCGCGGCGGTGCGGTGTGTCTTTTTAGGGTTCCGTAGCCAAATGGCAAAAAACGGAACCCTTATAGATTCGTCATGTCTGTCTGTCTGTCCGTCCGTATGTCACAGCTGTTTTTTCCGAAACTTAAGAACTATGCTGTTGAAACTTGGTAAGTAAATGTATTCTGTGAACTGCATTAAGATTTTCACACAAAAATAGAAAAAAACCATAAATTTTGGGGGTTCCCCATACTTAGAACTGAAAATCAAAAAAAATTTTTCATCAAACCCATACGTGTGGGGTATCTCTGGATAGGTCTTCAAAAATGATATTGAAATTTCTTATATAATTTTTTTCTTAACTGAATAGTTTGCGCGAGAGACACTTCCAAAGTGGTAAAATGTGTGCCGCCCCCCCCCCCCCCTACCTCCATGTAACTTCTAAAATAAGAGAATGATAAAACTAAAATAAATATATGATGTATATTACCATGTAAACTTCCACCGAAAATTGGTTTGAACGAGATCTAGTAAATAGTTTTTTTAAACGTCATAACTAATCGCGGGACACTGGTGTATGGCTGTTTCCTAGACCTGTCAACGGCATTTGACTTAGTGTCTTATAACATATTGTGGGCAAAGCTGGAGGACAGAGGACTACCGGTTGAATTGCTAAATATATTTAAGTTCTGGTATGCCAACCAGACAAATTGTGTAAAATGGGCCGACTCTCTCTCGGAAGAATATGTGTTGGAGAGTGGGGTAAGACAGGGAGGCTTGACGTCTCCCACACTCTTCAACATATATATTAATGATCTCATGGTCAGGTTGAGCAGTATGCGTGTAGGATGCCGTATTGACGGAGTAAGCACCAACAATATAAATTACGCTGATGACAGTGTACTGCTCTGTCCAGCTGCGGGGGGTCTTAGCGGGATGCTAAGGGTTTGTGAGAAATATGCTGCTGAGCACGGGCTCATATACAATGTAAAAAAGACAGAATGCATGGTGTTTAAGGCCGCTGGTAAATGTCCCGATAAAGTCAATAACATTACCCTGAACGGCGTGAACCTACAACGTGTATCAAAATTTAAATATCTGGGACATATAATTACTGACGACCTTAAAGACGACGCTGATATAGAAAGGGAACGTAGGGCTCTCTCAGTAAGAGGTAATATGTTGGCTCGCAGATTCTATCGTTGTAGGGAAGACGTAAAGGTGACCCTTTTTAAAGCGTATTGCCAAAACATGTACACGGGAAATCTGTGGACCAGCTATACCAAGAAGTCGCTGGACACCCTACGAGTCCAATATAATAATGTGTTCAGGATGTTAATGGGATTGCCTCGTTTCTGTAGTGCATCAGCGATGTTTGCAGAATACCAAGTTGACGACTTTGCAGCCATTATTCGCAAAAAAACCACATCGCTGATATTTAGAGCGCGAGGCAGTCCCAATAGCATTCTGCAAACCCTGGCAGATAGGTATACTTCTCCGCTTTGGGCCTGCTTTGTGAGGAGGGTTATTTTAAAACACAGTTATTTAAATTAAATCCAAATTGACCTCATCTGATTTTATTTTGATATTTTATTTTATTTTGATTGTATTTAATCTAATTTAATTAAGACATTATTTGATTTCGATTGATTTTTATTTGATTTTTTGTTTCATTGTATTTTATTTTGACATTCCTATTATTCGATTATTATTTTATTTTATTTTTGATTTTATTGTAATTTAATTTTGGGTATAGATTTGATTTTAGTTTTGATTTAATTTAATTTAATTTATTTAATGTTCTCAATTACTAACCTAATATAAGTCATACTAACTACTTATGGATCTTTGATATCTGAAATAAAGAATTATTATTATTATATCATAAATCGTAAATTATGTTACATGCTGCCATGGAACCCTTCATGAGCGAGTCCAACTTGCACTTGGCCACTTATTAGAGAATTGGTATTGGGAGTACTGGTAACGGAGATAGTGCAAGCCATTGAGCGATGGCGGGAAGTGCTCTTCAAACAAGGTAAGACAAATAATTATTATATTTTATAATGCGGGTATTAGCTAATTAATTTTTAACATTTTTAATGCAATCAATTTTTGAAGTGAAAACTTCTTTAGCGGCGTTGTGCACTTTTTTTGTAATGGGTAAAAAATGTTAAACTCGCGTCAGGTCACGTGTCCCGATCGAAAATTCGTAAGACGGACGGAGAGTAGACAGCCGGCGCGGCGTAGTAGTATTATTCAGGTTAGGTTAGGTTTAATTAATTTTCATTTATTAATTAATATTATTTTATTATTAAGCTTCTATTAGGTTTCGATCGAGTCTACTGTACTGCTTGACGAAATTATTAATATAGAAACATATGTACTTACACATTATAGATGTAATATTTGTAATATGTTTATACTTTATAGCATGAACCTATATTTTCATAACATTACAATAAGCACATGTGCGGTGTAGGTTTACCAAACAACTAATTTCGAATGAAAATAAATGAAATAAGATAATAATTAATAATCTCCGCCATTCCAAAGTATCAAAAATGCACAACGTTAATATTCAAGTTTTCACTTATGCCGGCACTCCCGGAGTGCAACCCGTCGTTTTTTTTTATATAATTAGGGTGACAAACGACTACCCAGCCCACCTGATGGTAAGTGGTTGCTGTGCCCCATAGACATGCAGATGTCTATGGGCCACATTATATATAGGTCAAACAATCTGGATTTTAACTCGCAAACTAAGATAGATGCAGATCTATCTTAGTTTGCGAGTTAAAACCCAGATGCGTTGTCAGCCGTGAGGACTAAGATAGAATGCCCCTTATCCAGAAAAAAGGGTCTCCGGTTCTCTTCACTCACCATACGAAACACAACAGCATTAAGCTGCTATTTTACGCTGGTCTTCAGTGAGAGCGTGGTCCTTCCCCGGTCGAGCCGACCCATTCGTGCTACAACTATGCTACTAATATAGCTGCAGCATGGCTCTACATACGTATAAAGAAAAAAGAAGTTTTTGAGTGTATCTAGTCTACAGGCTATGGGTGTGTGGTAATAGGGGGTGCAACTGTGCTTGCACATACACTCATGTACTCAGTCCTGTCCGGAACAGATGGCTAGACTCCAATGAGACTAGTCGCCGTGACCGACATTCAGTCTAGAGGATATTAAACAAGTATATATCTTGTAAGACTTGTGGAATATATTTTACAAATTCTTTCTTTTTTTTAAGTACCTAAAACTTTACCACTTACTAGTAAATCCCTTAGCAGTTTGTCCTTTATCGTAATGGCGTTTTATATATGTACATAATTGTACATAGACAAACATCCAAACCCTAACAATTATATATAGGTCAAACAAATAAACTAAATTGAATAATAATTTTACCTTAGAATTTGCTGAAAGCCGCTTTCAAGACGGTTTACGGGGGTGTATGCGTCCTAAACAAATATTTTATCGCACGTAGGATTACGAAAGGGAAAATACACATTACGAACATTTTCGTTAATTATGCGTTATATTTATTAAGTTGTCAAATGTTGAATTATGTGTTATTTCTTATTTATCAGCTTTCATTAAATCTAATGTTGGATAAAGGCTTTATCTTAATGGCACAATACATGGCTGAGCCAAACTGTAGCTTTAGATCTTAATACAATGTTTAATCCAAGGCTACTATTACGCTATCACAGATATATGGTTCATTGAACAGACTGAATATTTACACTGAATAGAAATATTATAAGAAACTATGAGTTTCTCATAATATTTCTGTTCAATGTAATTTATACAAATGAGTCAAAAATACAAACTTTTGTCATCATTTTCTCATATTAGTAGGAATCATATAAACATCTATGATCGTATACACACAAACTGTGTAGTGGATGTATAGGAATATCTACTGCCCAATATATTTCCTTGGATGTCGTAAGAGGCGACAGAACTTTTATAGGCTGTTATGGATCATATATATACTATGATAATGTAATAGTTATATACGGCTGTAGCGCAGTATGACTGCATCAATAATGAGGCGAATAGCCGCGTTAAGAACCACGGTTGGACAGAATACCAGCGTGATATACTTAGCAGCAGCTGCTGTGTTTCGTATGGTGATTGACGAGATCCAGAGAGTCTTTTAACTGCTTTATTTATAGATTAAAAGTGTCAAACTAGCACACAGTCTACCTGGTAAATGGATCCTGTGGTCCAGAGATGTCTATATTTATCCTCGAGTAAGAATCAAAATTTAGATACATTATCTAGTCGTGTCCCTTGAGGACAGATTGGAGTATCTCATTTCTAATAAAAAAGCACAGTTCACCTGATGGCTCATAGAAGACTACATCTCATTTGTTACTACATGCTCGTTTGTCACTCTTATCCTATAAAAAATATGAAAATTGGCCAAGTGCGTGTCGGGCCACACACAAGGTAGAGGTAGGGTTCCGTAGTTACCCGACACAATACGTGAGCTGTCTTGATAATGAGCATAATAAGTGAGTTCGCAGTGTGGCCGCTATAACGACTAAAAATGGGCCCATATAGGAAGATCGTAACTGAAGGACTTATTTTCAAATCAGCCTTATAGGGAGTGATATTCAAAAAAGATTAAAAAGAACTTTTCGATTTTGATAATAACACCCTATCTATCCCGCAAATGAAAAAGTAACGCTAATGGTAGTAATGCATATAAGTCGTATTCTTCATAATATAATGTTTATTTTTTACAGTTCACAATAACATTAGAAAGTTATTTTTTTATTTATTTATTTATTTCGACCAGCAAGGATCATAGGGTAATATTACATTCATTCAAGTTAATTCTAATACTAAAATTATTTCTCATTACTAAAATTAATATATCAAATGCATAAGTATTCATAATAATATTGAAAATATAATAATTATTTAATATTAACAAAATATAAATCAACTCACAACAGACCCGACTTATTAATATATTAACAAACTCATAAACATATATTAATGATATAATAATAATAATTAATCATTTATTGCAGACCATAATTTGTTAAAAGTAGATAGTAAATTAAATAAACATTAGTTCATATATCTGGGTTGCATGTCCGAGGCAACGGATACATGGACATGAACATGCATCCAGTGCCTCAATAAAGTACAATCGGATTTCTCGCTAATTACGTTAAGAATGCTGTTGGCGCTCCCACGAACCCTGTGCATCAGTGACGCAGTTTTTTTGCGAATCAGTGTTGAAAAGTTGTCTATGTGAGCGTCAACAAACATACCTGATGCACTACAGTAACGTGGGAGCCCCAGCAACAATCTAAAAGCGTTATTATAATGTATACGTAGGGTGTTGTATGCCCGCTGCGTAAATCTGACCCATAAGGCGCTCGTATAGAGAGATTGGCAATAGGCCTTAAATAAAATAAGTTTTACCTCGACTGTACAACGTGAGAACCGGCGGGCCAGCATATTGCAGCGGACAGCCAGCGCCTCCTTTCTCTTTCAATATCCTTATCATCTTTTAAATCTTCGCGAAACAAATGGCCGAGGTACTTAAATTCGGTTACTCGTTTAAGTGCAACACCCCCTAAAGTTACAGGTGGTACGAAATTAGGTTTCTTCGTGCCCACCTTAAACACCATGAGCTCACTCTTTGCAACATTATATTTTAAACCGTGGGCTTCTGCATAAACCTCACATATGATCAAAAGCCGTCTCAGTGCACTGACTGACGGGCTCAGAAGCACCATGTCGTCTGCGTAACTGATATTGTTCATGCAGAGTCCATCAATAGAGCAGCCGACGTGTGCACTCCCGAGTCTATGAATCAGTTCATTTATATATGGATTAAAAAGCGTAGGTGAGGTTAACCCCCCTTGCCTCACACCGCATTCTAACCTATACTCGTCAGAGAGTGCATTAGACCACCTGACCTAATTAATTTGATGACCGTACCAATAGTTAAAAATGCTAATGTACGAGACGGGTAGACCAGCCTTTCGCAATTTATCCCACAGAATGTCATATCTGACAAGATCGAAAGCCTTTGAAAGATCCAGGAAGGCCGCGTACACTGGCGTTTTTCTTACAGTGTAATACCCCACAATGTGCTTCAGCGACAGTATTGCACATTCAGTGGATAGATTTGGTGTAAAACCAAATTGTGCATCGTTTAACTTAATATGCACTTTTAACTGTCTCTCAAGCACACTGTCAAGTATCTCAGCCGCAGTTGTCGCTAATGAAATGGGCCGATAGTTGCACATATCCGAAATATCGCCGGTTTTGTTTTTCAAAATCGGTACCACGACCGTTCTCATTAGCTCTTCCGGCAAATAAAGAGTGCCTCATGCAGAGGGTGAATAAGAGCGCCAGCAGTCTAGGTAAGTGCGGTCCAGCGTGTTTAAAGTGCTCGATGCTAAGCCAATCGTGACCAGGTGACTTTCCTCCAGTCATGCCATTTACCAAAACAGTGATGTCTCTAGCGGTGACGCGATCGAGCACATGAGTTGGTGCACCAGTGTGGTGATGAATCTCCGCATCGACTTCAATAGGTGACTGTAAAGAAGACTGAACCCGGAACTGACTCTTAAAAAGATTGGCTATCTTCGCCGGCTCATTCGCACCCCCAACGCTCACCGGGGTTCCTGCTCTAGGACTCAATTGCTTAGTATGCTTCCAAAACCTACGAAAATCTTTATTCCTATGTTGATACGCTAGTTTTTTCATCTTGATTTGGTCCGGATTATTTTGACAAAACTTAAGTTTTTGTTTAAATACTCTTTTAGATTCCATCATATCATTATAAAAATACCCACCACGCGGTTTCCCATGCCAGATCCAATTAAGAGGCGTATTACAAAAAAACGCGAAATTACGAGGTTTCCTCGTTGAAATTGTATGTTTATCGTTCGTTGCTTGAAATAACAATTACTTGGTAAAAATAGTTCGTTTCCTCTTCTCAAATAAGCTCTGATCGGATTTTAGATAATTTATTTATCTCATCAGTAATAATCATTCTCCCGATGCATGTTTAGGCAAAAACTCTCGAAGACATGATTTGGGAGCTCTAATTTGTAGATTCTATTGAATATCTACCATCAAAAAAAATATTTTTATCTCCCAAATATCCTACACTTTAATAATAATGGAATACATTTTCGTTATATGCTTTTCACGCTAGGAAAAAAAAATTCGACATAATTCTAAAAACGACCAAAAAAGCTTCGATACAAGCCTCTATATTTCCGAAGTTCTACATCACTTAGACGTAAAATTTATACCAAAATAATCATCAACGTTTGCTTAAACTATACTATTATTTTTACTTTTTAAATCGTTACTATTATATTTTAATTAATTAAATAAATGTACTATATATATCACTGCACCGGCCATCTGCGATCATTAACGCGCGAGTGCTTGCCGAGGCTGGACCTGCGTCCGTTGATTTCGGGCGCTGCATCATTTCGATACTACCGTAGTGTGCGTCGATTACCTGCGACGCGGAGCGTCGTCAACTACGACCGCAATTTTTGATCGATCGGTTTAAAACTATTTTATATAGTTATAATTTAGATCACGTCTCTTCCATTAAATATGGTAGGGACAACGAGTCTGTAGCATTGGCACAATTGAGGAAACATGAAAATATTATTATAGAAAAATGTGGTCTATTCATTGGCCTAGATCATTGTTATTTGAGGGCTTCACCTAATGGTTTATACAGCGACGGTCTTATTGAAGTTAAATGTCCTATTTCAGCTTTCGGAATAGATTTTGACACGGCCTTTCGACAAAAAAAAAGTTAAAGGTTATAAATTCAGTGATTCAAGTGTAACATTAAATCAAAATAATGATTGGTTTTACCAAATCCAAGGCCAGCTTCATTTAGCAAATAAAAATGTCTGAATACTTGCCTGATACTTGTCTGAATATGTATTGGCCCAGATTATGCAGTAAAAGTACTAAAAATTTACAAATACGACTAATTTTAGATTTTCAATATGTTACCCATGTTACGAGCTTTTTATGAAAAGTACCTACTGCCTGAAATTATCGACTCGAGAAAAGTTCGGTCAATGCCGTCGCAGCAAATATTTTTATTAATTGACTGTAAGTACCCTAAAAAAAATATTAGTTACATTTGGTTGTTATATTTATTAAAACAGGTTGCAACCGTTTATTTATTTATACCACTATTCTACCGGTTAATTATTCGATTACGGCGTAACAATTAAAATATTTATGTGTACTTATTTTGACGCAAAATTTCATAAATAATGAATAATATATCAAAATGGTATATAATAATAAATTATATAATTATATAATAATAAATTAATAAGATAACATTAAAATGACACACAAAAAATTTTCCATCCACTGAAGTCCATCCTAAGAAAACTTTGTATTATGGAAGATCAAGATCGTTTAATCGCCATACTCACAGTGTTATAGTGCGAGCGAGTGAATAGATATGAAAAAAAGTATCGGTCGCGTAGCTTGCCGCCCGCTCGGTGCGTAAAATACCTAAATTTGCGAAACGCCGAAATGTAAGAGGGCTCTTAAGGAATTTTTGTCGAGCATCCCCGTGAGCATCACGCACGTGCCAGTTCCATCCCAGTATAAGTCGATCACGCTTTCTGACTATCTGCCAGTCACGATCACTGTCGAAACTGTACTTAGAGGCCTCACACAAAATATTAATAATGGATATATATAATTTATCTATCAAAGATCGATGTGCTAAAATATTACACATATTATCACAACACTGACTTAGTTCATACGGGAAATCGATTTCTCTTAATTTATCGTTACAGTATTTGCCATATATGTAAATTTGGTTCAAATTACGCTCACCCCATTTTAGTTTATTGATTATATATTCCTGAACCGACAGTCGTCTACCATTGTGAGATCACACTGCACCTCTAATGAAAAGTGATCTGACCAATAAACGTCATTATGAATTTTAATTGTGACTACTGACTTCCATGCAGCCTGAGTTGTTAAGCGGTGGTCAAGCCAACGACAACTACCATGTACATCACTCATAAAGGTATAAAAACTTGAGTCAATTCCTAGCTTCATAATATCGGCTGTAAACCAATTTTGTTCTAGACAAAATTCTAACATTTCCTTACCAAACAACGTACCTGGGTGAGCATTAAAGTCTCCTAACACATACATAGTTTCAATATTCTCATTAACAACTATTGTAGATATTTCACTTAAACAAAAATCTTTATTTACTTGACCCAAGTCAGGAATCTCATGGGGCAGGAGCCATGTCTCCTGGAGTGCAATTATGTACGCCCTTTCACTCAAAGACTTTACGAAGTCTGCTGATCTTTTAAAAGATTTACAATTAAATTTTATCAACTTGATTGTTGTGTTATCCCTAGCATCATTATTCACCATATTTTTTAGAAAAGATAGGTTACTCGACTTACTTTCATTAAGATTACTCGGCTTCTTGAACCTAATAAATCTGGGGAAGATACTCCAGTGGGCCATAGATTTTCATACATAAACACATGTAATTTATCCTTTGGAATCATAAATTTGTAAACTCCATAGCCCTTTTTGAATTTTATATTTACTTTCTCTGGTCGCACATCAGTGTTAGTTTTACACTTAATATAATTCATTATGTCAACAGTCTAGCAGCTATTATCAACGTTGTAAATATAAAACGGGATTTTTATATTTGCTGCTTTAAATTTGCAGTCTCCGTGCATATCTGCCTTGCCTTTTAAACCAGTAAACTTGTTTTTTACGCGCTTGTTTCGCACTAAGGTCCAATCGTCTTTTCCAAGTTCATCATCTAAGTAATCATGAATATCGCCCGTCCCCTTATTACGAACTTGTTCATTTACTAGATTATTCGATGAAACTGCAGTGGCCTGCTTATAAGATAAGGGGGTGTGGTTAATCTGCATTCCCGCCGACATAACCGTGGTGCGGGCTTCAATTCGCACTGGCTGTGATGAAGATGGCATATCTTCAATACTAGCCTTACCGTAAGATTGTATTGAAACAGATAGGGGCGGGTCAGTGTTATGACCTTCTGTCGACGTAGCAAGCGAGTCAGAAATACACGTATGAATCAATAACATATTATTGACTTTAGGATTACAGTTAGATTTCTTAGCGATTGTTAATTTATTATATACAAATTGATTTGGTGAAATATCAGGTATACCACAAGGATCACTCACACAATCTAAACTGGGTTTTCGACATATTCCTCTTTGTTTTATATTAACATTGTAGTTTGTCATGGGTAATTTATTATTTAGCATATCCTTTGTAGCATTGGTTTCCTTAATAATTGAAATGTCACTCTGCAACCTAATTATATCTTTTAAGAGTCTAGTCGCGTCGATGTGATCAAATGTGATTGGCGGAAGACGTTGTAAATCTCTTGCTACAAAGATAGTTAAAAGCTCAGGGTCTGACTCTTTTATAGCACAAATAATATCCGTGATTTCTCGCTTACTTTTGCCGTCCCCTTTTCTAATTCTATTGTGGTTATTCATTTTCAAGGACTACAAAAGTAATTTCTTGGCCTCTGTGATTTATTATTTATTTATCTGCAAACTTCCAAAAAGGAGGCGGTACTCAATTCGACGCGTATGTTTTTTTTTTTGTGTGTTACCTCATAACTTTGTACTGGGAGAACCGATTTTGATGATTCTTTTTTTTATATGAAAGCTGATAGTTCTCGTGTGGTCCCATATGAATTTGATCAAGGTCAGAACAATAGTTTTTGAGTTATTTGAGTTATTCTTAATAACTTATATTGAAGTCGGCTGTACAAAATTTTTAATTTTTAATTATTAGTGCAGCTAGTTTTTGGTCGTTATATATGTAGTTGTAACAAAATTTTTACTAATCTAAGTGCATTTTATAAGTTGTTCGACAATTACTCTTTAACTTCTTAATTCTACTTAGCTGGGATAGTTTTTTATAGGATAAATTTTATACTTGCTAGAGCTATGCTGCAGCTATATTAGTAGTATTGTTGTAGCACGAATGGGTCGACTCTACCGGGGAGGGACCACGCTCTCACAGAATACCAGTGTAAAATGACAGCTTGACACTGCTGTTTCGTATGGTAAGTGTAGAGAACCGGAGACCCATTTTACTGGAAAAGAGACATTCCATCTTAGTCCTCACGGGCGACGTCGCATCTGCATTTTGATTCTTTATTGAGGATAAATGTACATGTCTATGGGTCACAGCAATCACTTAACATCAGGTAGTGTGCTCGTTTGTCACCCTATCCTATAAAATATAAGTTTTCGTTTTAACTTCATTATATGTACTACTATTTTGTATACTTTTCACATTTCCGAAAACAGTGGTTAAATTAGTAGAGAGGGAACACATGACTTTATGGAAAAATACCATTTTAAAGCTAAATATTTCTTAAACGGACCCCTGAATCGAAAAGATGCTGTTCCATACCCTCAATGTTTTTGAAAGACCTATCCAACGATACCACACTTGATGGAATAGACAGGTAAAAAAATTAGCCTCCATTTACATGTATGGGAAGTATGCAAAATAAACATGTTTTATAAGATTTTATTTCACAGTTTTCTAGGCGCGATTAATATCTATAACTATGTCCAAATTACGGACGGACAAAGGGACTGACATGGCGAAACTATAAGGGTTCCTTGTTGTGTAACAATGGAACCCTAAAAAACGTGATAAAGAATTATACGCTCATACGTAGTGCAGATATGTTTGCAAATTGAAGAATTAGATGATTTTCTTATGGATCTCATCATCAAATCTTGTCTAAATGCGATCACTTTTTAAAAAAATAGAGATTCATGGAAATAGGTAAACGTGGTAAAGAGCTATTACTGAATTTAGATATTAAAATATTCCGATGAATTGAGAACCTGCCCCTTTTTCGAAATCAGTTGAAAAACTCCATTGTTATTCGCCGCTTCTTTATCCACACCTACATGTCCCTTTTTATTAAGAGTTCTGTAGTCTTATTATACAAATGTAATTAAGATTAGATGTGTTTTTTTTTATAGAATAAGGGTGACAAACGAGCACACAGTCCACCTGATGGTAAGTGGTTGCTGTGGCCCATAGACATCTACATTTATCCTCTATTACAAATCAAAATGTAGATGCGTTGTCACCCGTGAGGACTAAGATGGAATGCCTCATTTCCAGTAAAAAGAGCCTCCGGCCACCTGCACTCACCAAGCGAAACGCAGAGGTAAACCTCTACTTCACGCTGGTTTTCTGTGAGGTCGTGGTACCACCCCGGTTCGAGCCGGCCCATCCGTGCGACAGCAAACGCTGCCGCGTGGCTCTACCACTGTTTGTGTTCACTGTTGTGTGGTGTGGACATAGTATAAAATAAGTAAGAAATTCCGCGCCAAGATTTGATAAGAACCTGAAAAAGTTCCAAAACCGTCGTGAAACATTTTATTATTCAAGGGAGACTAGTATTTAAATAGCACTGCGTCACGTCGCACGTTCGCGTGAACACCCGTTGCCATAAGTGCGTGGTGCAAGATATAAATGATTATACAATAGCATTAAATTACATTTATCTCCGTTTAGAATAATAAATGACTGGGAGAGAATGAGATCTTATTGATAAACTAACATGTCCATGCCTGTTGTATGCAGATGATTTGAAGCTCTTTTTTGTTATGGATACACTCAGCGATTCGTTAAATCTTCAGTCGAATTTAGACTCCATTCATGATTGGTGTAAAGAAAGCTACATGAATCTGAATACAAGAAAATGCTTTGTCATATCATTTAGCAATAAGAAACACAGGCTTACTTTTGATTACAAAATAAATGGACAGGTACTTGATAGCAAATCCGTAGTTAAGGATCTTGGAATACTGTTTGATGAAAAGCTTACGTCATATATAGTGTATTATCTATGGCTTACGTTCCGCGATCATTGCGATCATGTGGTATCTAAAGTACAAAACTCCTTGGTTTTACTTTTTGGTACTGTTCTCTAGTACGCAGTATTTTAGAGTACAACATAATTATTTGGTTTCCATACTATGCTGTCCACATAGATCGTATTGAACGTGTTCAAAAGAAATTTCTATCAATCTTGTGCTATAGGTATGGTTTAAATAGAAGTCTGCCCTCGTATGAAGACAGACTTAAAAAGTTTAACATTATGTCACTACAAACCCGGTGTAAATATCAGGATATGACTTACCTTTTCAAAATTATTCATTCTCTTGTTGATTCCCCCACCCTCCTTTCATTTGTCAAGATTAATACTAAGCCCCATCGTCGCTATACTTTCCTAAACACTTTTGTTTTGCAAGTTTATTATAATCCTCTAGTAAGAATGTGTCGCCTCTACAATGACTTATTCATTAGTAGTAGTAAAAATATCGATATATTTAATAGCAAAGTAAACAATTTCAAAAAATCTGTATTAGAAATACTTTGTAAATAAGTCAATATTTTAATAAAGAATAATTTTTTTTTTATTTTCCACAACTTAAGTTTATTAGTATATGTGTACGTTTATAAGTAAGATTATATATATATATATATATATATATATATATATATGGCGATATGTATTTGCGCTGTAAACTCGTTACTGTTACCTAATATTATGTTGCGTGCACATGTTTTGGAATACCATCCAGATTGCAATTTTGCATTTATTATGTTCAATTGTTCATGTTTTTATGTTATTCTGTTTAGTGTACCTAAATATATAAATAAATGCCTTTTATAAATTTAATAATTTTTCGCTTCGTACTCCATGACATTTATCCTCCTTCTTCAAAAAATTATTCTTGGTTACAGCTGTACGCTTGCGTAACTCCTTGCCTTTGTACATTCGACGTGCTCAGTCCCTTTTTGACTTCAAAAATCTACTCAAAACTTATTACTTGAAACTCTAATTTTTGCTATCATAATTCCAGTCCTTAATTGAATCTATCATACTTATTAAGTAAAAGGGTTGTCTGGAATAAATCGCTTCCAGAACGATAAGACAGCTTGTTGTATATACAGGGTATTTTTGGAACGCTCCTGAAAACTAAGACAGGCGACAGCACCAAGTATACCTTTGATCATGGGTCACAAATAAGTTCGATCCTGATGAAAAAAAAATCATCTTTTTACAACGTTTTATTAGCTTTATTCACGCGCCATCATGTTAGTACAGCTAAATGAAACGATAATTTCATAAAAAAAATCATGAAAATACTGAAACCTAAAACCAGCAGTGGAATAACTGAATTCATATCAGCTGATTAAAGGTCAATGTACGCGCGAACGCAAATTCGCGCGGTCCGCAACTAGCGGGCCATACCACAATACCTAATAATTTACAACACTTGTCTAAATACCTAACTTATCTACTTAACCTACTATTTTGCCACTGTACTTGTCTCCACGTAGCCATTTTAATCCGAATTTACAGGTTAAATAACCCAAATAACTGGTTCAATTTCTCGCTAATGAAAAAATACATAAATGAAATGTAACCAAGGTTAGAGTCATGCGTTTTTATTCATCGTGTAGGTATGTTTATTATTCTCATGTATTCAGTTATGTATGTATTCAGATTAGTTCAGTACTAAGTTATTTAAAAAAAATTGTTATGAAACAGCTTACCGCTCTAAATCCTCCGTGGTCTTATGAGATGCGGCTCAAATTGTGCTCCATTCATTTCAAGGCAGATTTGGGCTCGGTGTTGCGTCTCCTCATGGAGGCGGGGCATCATCGTGTGGTCTTCGACATAGTCCGTTTGTAGTTTGTCGATCCTTTTGTAGTTTCGTCAGCACTATCACACTCACGATTAAAAACCCTTTATTTCACATACCCCACAGAAAGAAGTCTAACGGGGTCAGATCTGGTGCGCGAGGTGGCCAAGCGTGTGGTCCTAGTCCGCCAAATCCAGCGATCATCAAATAGCTCATTGAGGCGCTCACGGACGAACCTCACGACATGTGGAGGGGCACCATCATACTGGAACCATGTGCGGCGATATTCAGCCAACGATAGGTCGTCTAAAATGTCTGTCAACTGTTCATTTATAAAGTTTAGGTATCAATGTCCGTTCAGTCGCTGTGGCAGAAACACTGGTCCCAGTATGCGATCCTTAAATTAACCTGCCCATACGTTAACCGACCATGGGGTTTGGTGCCCGGTTTGTCGAACAGCGTGCGTGTTAAACTCTGAATACACGTGTGTATTTCTTCGGTTCCACAGGCTGTTTCCGGTAAATGTCGACTCATCCGTCCAGATAATGTGCTCAATGGAACCAGCCACACGTTGTTGCTGGTATAATAACCAACGGCAGAAAACTCGTCGGCGGTCATGATCGCCGGGAACTAAAGCTTGCACTTTGTGCAATTTGTATGGGCGCATTCGGTTACGCTTCAACACTTTGTGCACTGCACAGTATGACACACTTGTTCCATCCCGACGTCTTAACAATTTATTTAGCGATACTTCGTGTACCTAGGTTCGGATACATAACATGTTGTCGTATTCACAATCACTATAAACGTACGCGTTAAGCATTATTAAAACAAAAAACGAACAAGAACAATACCAACACGTAATTACAATTTAATAAACAAATCGACAAAACTGAAACCTACTACGTCACAGCGTGATGCGACACGAGCCGGACGGGTTACATTGTTTCGCACCAAGCTAGATACAGGTCGAGTGGAGGGAGGTTACAGTCGCGTTCTAAGGTACTACATGGTATTGGGATATTGTTTTATAATATTATAGTAAGTAATTAATTGTTTTATTGTAGAATCATAATAGGTGCCTTACTTGGAATTAAAAATGGATAATGTTTACTTGAGCATTATTTGTTATTTCTATCGTAAAATATAAAGTAGTTTGTAACAAGAAAACTTAAGGTAAGGGTGGCACGCCGTCCATTATGTCGTCTTGGGTCACATAGAAGCCAGATGTTGAAGGTGTGTTGGTGTTACTAGATGCTACTTCATCATCACTTTCATCTTCGCTTGAGCTTCCGTCATCAGGTCTATCACATGGTAATTTTTTCGGTATTCTTCCTCAACACTTTTAAATTTACTGTACAATTTTCCCCATTCACCTTCTCCTATCATATTTACCTTTTCGTTCACTAGTTTAGTCATAAAACAATAGATATAAATAATTTTTCTTTCCTTCCTTTTTAAAACATCGTCGCGAGTCGCAAAGTAAGCTGTGTATGCGACTGTATTTTTGGAGCGAACAAAGCGCGGGAACCAATAGCATGCAGGCACAGTAACACTGGCGGATTGTTCCCCCGTCGCGCCCCCTTCGTACCAATATGTGATAAATCGCTCAGTGCCCAAGTTCAAGGCCAGCGTTCTTTTTTCACCGTTCGCGCGTACATTAACCTCCATTAGTCAGGTGATAGGAATTCAGTTTTCACTGCTGGTTGTATGTTTCAGTATTTTCATGATTTTTTTTATGAAATTATCGTTTCATTTAGCTGTACTAACATGATGGCGCGTGAATAAAGCTAATAAAACGTTGTAAAAATATGGTTTTTTTTTCATCAGAATCAAATTTATTTGTGACACATGATCAAAGGTATACTTGGTGCTGTCGCCTGTCTTAGTTTTCGGGAGCGTTCCAAAAATACCCTGTATATGCTATTTTAGGTTTAACCAATCAATCAATCAAATACATATATATATATATATATATATATATATATATATATATATATATATATATATATCGATCAGGAATATAAATATATATATATATATATATATATATACCAGTAAAAACAGTGGTAGAGCCACGCGGCAGCTTTTGCTATCGCACGGATGGGCCGGCTCGAACCGGGGTGGTACCACGACCTCACAGAATACCAGCGTGAAGTAGAGATTTACCTCTGCGTTTCGCTTGGTGAGTGCAGGTGGCTGGAAAAAAGAGTCTCCGGATCTCTACAGTCACCATACGAAACACAACACCATTAAGCTTCTATTTGGAGCCATTTTATACAGGTATTCTGTGAGATCTTGATCGAGCCTCGGTCGCTTTAACCCATTCGTGCTAGAATTATAATATAGCTGCAGCATGGCTCTAACACCTATAAAATCTTGGATTCTTCTCGGCCGATTTCTATTCGTGCGACAACTTTCGAATACTGAAGGGAATTTATGAATGAATGTTTGGCCGTAGAACGAAAAGGGGGAGATTTCCCACACCGGTCAAGGTAAGCGCAAAGCGTAAGTAAGCAAGGTAAGGCAAGGTAAGCCTGGGGAGCGTCCAACGCTCCATGTGTTAGGACAGAGCTGTTCTATATATAGCGCAGTACTTAGGAACTTTGATAGTGTGATTAAGGCGTCGGTGTGTTTCGCTCGTGGCGCGACGACAGCGCCGCTAGAAATGAGTAAATGACTTTTGCTTCGAACAGTTTATAACAGATAGGCATATAATAAGAATAGATATAAAAAGCAAGAAAGTAAATAAATAAATGCGTGAGTGTCGTGGAACACTCGGTTGGAACGAAGTGCCTTGCGTAGTATATTATTATTGATAAACGTAGGTATTATATTATTGATTAACAAATACATAAATCAATGAATTACTAGCGTCTATTAAAATGAAGAGGCATTTGAAATAATATAATATTTCTTTCATTGCAAGATAATAAAAAGTGCGAGGGAGATGGATATTATTCCATCTCATTTCCTGTGGGGAAACAATCTCACACTTTTTGTCGCCTAGCTCCCATTCGCCAAACCCGTACCGTCCGATAAAGAACTTCGTTTCAAAAATCAACAGCACATACTGGGGTTATAATAGAATGATAAGTCTACGTACGGACATAGATGTTCTGACCTATCGCAATTAACCGTGTCCAATGCCGATGTCCGTGGTAAGATTGATGACGCAATTTAGGATGCAGTGATCAAGATCTGAAGAAAATCACAACACACCAGGACTCTCTGGGTCCAAGACCTGCAACATAGTATCTTAGATACTTTGTCTACTAAGACATGCCGTCGATAACCCTTTAGAATCCAATTCATTCAGTATAGACTATCACAAGTACACTGCTGAACATAGTCTCTCCCATAAGTGACTCATAGGGGCGGGCTTCCATTTTTTTTATAGGAGAGGGGGCAAACGAGCATGCGGCTCACCTGATGGTAACTACCGCCGCCCATGAAAAACCGCAACACCAAGGGAACCAGGGGAATTGCAGATGCGATGCCGGCCTTTTAAAAAGGAGTAGGCTCTTTTCTTGAAGATCCCTAAGTCGTATCGGTCCGGAAAAATTGCTGATGGTAAACTATTCCACAAGGAAGGCGCGAGGAAGAAAACATATTCTAAATCGCACAGTGGTGGACCGCCAATCATCCAGATGGTGTGGATGGTATCGGGAGTTCTGCCGCGATGTGCGTTTGTGAAATTTGGCGGCTGGGATTAATCCGAACAATTCCCCAGAGCACTCCCCGTGGTAAATGCGGAAGAAAATGCAAAGAGATGCTACATCTCTTCGCAGCGCCAATGAGTCGAGCCGATCGGAAAGGACTTGGTCGTCGACGATTCGAGCCGCTCTGCGCTGGATGCGGTCAAGTGGAAGGAGCGTGCACTGAGAGCCCCAGCCCAGAGATGGGAACAGTATGTCATGTGAGGCCGAACCTGCACCTTATAAAGTTGTAGGCGTTGTGCTGGCATGAAATACTGTCCCGCTCTGCTGAGAATGCCAAACTTTTTAGAGGTCAATTTGGCCTTGTCTTCCAAGTGACCACGAAACTGCACGTCACTCGATATGTCGATGCCGAGGATTCCGATACTGGTTGAGGCAACAAGGGGAGTACCTTGAAACTGAGTAGATACGACAAAGGGGTTCTTTTTAGCGGTAAACGCGCAAACTTGTGTCTTCTGAGGATTAAACTGGACTAGATTTAGTCGCCCCCAATCCGAGACTTTGTTCAGCATAAACTCGACTTCAGACACAAGTTTGTTCCGGTACTCGGCGACGTTATCCCGAGAAATATTGGCACGGCCGGTGTATAGAGCATCACCAGTGCTGTTATCCGCATAGCAATAAATACTACCGGTTTGCAACATATCATTGATATACAGAAGAAACGGCGTTGGTGATAGCATGCAGCCTTGTGGAACACCAGCGTTAATAGGCTTGTAGTCGGAGCATGCACCGTCTACAACGACCTTGATGCTCCGATCTGCAAGAAAGCTGGTGATCCAATTGCACAAATTCTCGGGAAGCCCATAGGAAGGGAACTTCGAAAGAAGCGCTTTGTGCCAAACCCGATCGAAGGCCTTCGCAATGTCCAAACTAACGGCCAATGCCTCCCCTTGGACCCTACTGCCTCCGCCCATCTATGAGTTATGTAGACCAGAAGATCACCAGCTGATCGACCCCGAGGAAAACCGTATTGGCAGTTACTAATCAGCTGGTGATCCTCAAGGTACCACATGAGCTGGCAGTTCATAATGGATTCCATTATTTTGGAGAACAAGGAGGTGATGGCGATAGGCCTGTAGTTGGATGGGTCTGAGCGGTCGCCTTTTTTAGGGCTCGGGTGGACAAAAGCTGTCTTCCATGATTTTGAGACTATGCCTAAGGAGTAGGAGTACCGGAGAAGACGCGTTAGGACCGGTGCCAACTCCGAGTGCTGTGAGAGCAGCACATCCGGCATGGAGCACTCACACCGCGGGATGGTCGGCGGTGTTTTTCCCCCGTCATCAAGAGTCGAGTTGGACGCAAAAAGGGAGCCTAAAAGGTCGGCTTTGTCTTTTGCGTCACGGGCCAGTAAGTCGTCCTCCCTGTGCAGAGACGGTAGTGATGGCTTACAGAAATTCCCTTGGACAGCCTTGGCGAGAGACCAGAATGCACGGGTTCCCGAAGGAAGGCGAACTAGTTCTCGCCAATTCTGCCTATGTGCTCTGACTTTGCCTTGGCAATAACTCTTTTGAAGGACCTGGAGGCTAAGTTATACTTCATTTTAAGCATGCTGGTGTTTACATCCCAAGTCGCCGATGCCGCAGCCCAGGCTTTACAACACTCCTGCTTACTGTGTAATGCATTCTTACAGGAGCGCCCAAACCAAGGCTGAGATCTGCCTCCGATGGGTACCACAGATGATGGAATAAATAGTTTCATTCCCTGTAACACCACATCAGTGACAGAGTCAGCAACAACGCTGAGATCATCCGGCGAGAAGGAAACCCCCCCATGGGTAGGAAGCAAAGAAAGACCGCATTCCGTCCCGATCCGCCGACCTGTAGTGCCAAACATGGCGGCAACCTGCAGAACGCAACCACAAGGGAAGCGTGAGTGGCACCACACTCTGGATCAGACAATGGTCCGAAGAGCCGAGAGGAGCATCGACGGAAACCTGATATCCGTCCGGATGAGCGGTCAGCAGAAGGTCCAATAGGGAAGGTGTATGATCCTCAACATCTGGAACCCGCGTAGGCAATATAACCAGTTGTGTCAGACCATATGCCAAGGCAAAGCCATAAACAGATCTCCTCGCATGATTGGTTAAACGTGAACCGAGCCATTCGGCGTGGTGGGCGTTAAAATCGCCAATCGGTCTGTTTCGGTATTACCGCTATGAGACCTGTAGACGCGCGGATGTTCGTCGCTGTCTACGCGTAGCCAAAGGATGGACAGGTCCGAACCTTCAAGACTGCCGAAGCGTCGAGAACAGATGTCCTCTCTGACGTATACGCAAACTCCAGCCCGAGGCACAAAGGAATGCTCCAATTTGTACCCCGGGTAGGAAAGATACAAAGTATCAGCCGGAGAGGACAACCGCGTCTCGGTCAGAAAGAGCAAGGCCGGCTTCGCCGTCTCGAGATGGTAGTGGACGGCGTTTAGGTTGGAGTGAAGTCCCCTGATGTTGCAGTAATTCACAAATAGCGTGGCAGGGGTCGCCTTGGTCTTGTTGCTCAGTTTGCCCCGAGCATTTATTGTGTTGAGCGGAATTTTGCCCCCCCCCCCCCCCCCCCAGAATACGCGGGGCAGCCTGAGCACCCACGCTCAGGAGTAGAATAGCATGGTCGTGGATGCTCAGCGAGGGATTCTCCAGGGGTGCTGGTACCCTCCTGGGGTAGTCTATGATGTAATTCCGCTACAACGTTGATGGGGGGGGGGGGGAATTGGGCTTCCGGTCACCCGTACTCACCAGATGAAACGCGGAAGCAGAGCTTCCACTTCACGCCGGTATTCTGTGAAGTCGTGGTACCAACCCGGCTCGAGCCGGCTCATACGTGCAACAGCAAAAGCTGCTGCGTGGCTCTTCCACCGTTAAGTTAGTTTAGTTCTCCCATAAGTGGCTCATACTCATATTTGCGAATTAACGATCTCAGTAACAGACTTCCCGCACGAGACGCTGCTCTCCACCGCACTCTGTCTACTCGTACCTTAGGCTAAGGGTGAGTTCTTAGTGCACGTGGAACTCTCACACTAGGAAATTTGGATCTTTTTACCGAGTAAAAGTTGGCTAGAAATTAATTTAAATGTCTCATGAAATAGACCACATACTCGTAGTTTTATGCTCTAGGATAAAGTTTTGAAGATCAGTTGGTAAAATATAACAGTAGTTTTTGACACTTTCTTGACAAAACTCTGTACATCAAATAAATTAACTGCACTTGAACTTTTCCAGACTGTAATATCTCCCACCTTTCTGAATGTGTGAACTGTGTAAAGTAGGCAGGCACTTTAATTAGTTTCTTCGACTGAACTTACTGCTCGCTTTAATAAAATATTGTACTGAAATTCTTGATATTACTTACAAGGGCGTTTATTTCTAACTATATTCAACAATATTCAGTTTTTAATTTGAATGTGGCAGAAAAGCATGAGAGTAAAATTAATGATGTAGAAATGCAAGGAAGTATGTTCGGTGTACTTTTAAATGATAGGGTGAGAAATTGTATGATAAGAGAAAAGTGTGGTTTGCAAGAAGATGTTGTGATCAGGATTAAGTAAGGAATACTACCGTGATTTGGAACGTGGAATAATGAATTCGAAAAGAGTGACAAAGCTTAACGTTACAGAAGTAAGTAGAAGGATCAGCTAGGTATACCCTAGACGAAAGTTTATCGACCGAATAAACGATCTCTTACGATGGCGAGAATTTGTAATGCTATTTCTTGTTTTCAAACTTCATTATCCTTTCCAGCCTATAGAAAGACCACGGTTGAACATAGGCCTCTCCATAGATTGCCCCATAGTGATACTTGTCATAGTTGCCACGCTTGGCAGGTGAGTTGGCACCTGCAGTTTTTAATTTTAGTTGTTATTAGGAAGACGCTGCTGCCCATCTCCTGGTTTGTTTCTCTCTGTCGCGTCTTACTACACGCACTCGACTATGTGAGGTAGTGGATTACACCGCCACTACACGTACTTTCAGACCTTACATTCGTTTGCAAATACTGCATTGCTACTATTATAAATATTTAACACAAAAAGTATCAATTACGCGATAGCGTCACTGATATTTATCTTTGTAGCGCTACTGACCTGATTTAGTATTTGAGTACAGCCTCTACGGGGAAATTTATATATGTCACGTTCGTGAGATTAAACTGAGCTTTCGTCGGGTGATTTACTTTGTGCTAGAACTTTGTTTCTTAACTGCACAACATGACAGGTTTACCAATGTTTTCATACATTTTCAAATATACAAATAAATAAAATTGAAGTGTCTGTTTGTAATGTCAAAATAACAGCGTTTTACTAAACGCATATGAAAGTATTTACGGTACTTATAACAAAAGCACAATTCTTAAAATTTTTGTCTGTCTGTCTGTCTGTTTTTTCGGGCTAATCTCCGAAACGGTTGGACCGATTTCGACGGAATTTTTACTGGCAGCTAGCTGATATTATTAGAAGTAACGTACTTACTTTTATTTTAGTAAAAAAATTAAAACCCATGAAATCCGATCGTAACAAATTTCACACGGGCGAAATAGAAGGGAACAGCTAGTTTTTAAATAAAACTGTAGTGACGAACGATTTGACAGTTCACCTGATCTTAAGTAGCAACCACAGTATATGAACCCCTGCAGCTAACATCAAACAAGGAAAGTCACAGATTAATGACATCTTAACTTAGGATTAGGACATCGGAACTGGTTTTTTTGGAACCGGGAATTCCCTGTTTTCAGAGGTCACGAAAAGAACCGGTTCCAAAAATTTAAAAGTTCCTTCGGTTCCTTTACAAAATTTCTTAAAAAGTATATCACTGCAACGTAGTGTTATAAAAAACGTGATTTTTAATAATTTCTGCTATTTATGGCAAACAATAGGATTTGTAATAATATTTAATTTAATTTGGTAAAAATTTTCAAGGGTGACTAAAGTGACGAAATTCTTCAAAAGCATATCGTAGCTGATTTTGGACAAGAATATTGTTTGGTTCTAGATATAAATACACGCTGGAGCAACATAGCCGCGATATTAAGCCGTTTTGTGAAGTTAAAAACGATCACAAAAGCATTAATAGTTTTTAAATCAGATATTGGAGGTATTTACTGAGGAAGACTGGACAAACATAGAAGAGTTAAATAGTATATTGGATGTTATTAAAACTATCGTAGAAGCTCTATCCCGTCGCGATGCAACATTTATTACAGCCGATGTTTCTTTAAAATTTGCCAAAAGAAAATTAATTGAAATGAATACTCACCTTAGTAATAAAATGGTCACTGCATTGCGAAAACAATATAAGAAACATGCAAGCATCAATATTACGATACTTAACCAACCCTGACAGTTTTCCGGCCTACAAATGATGAAATGTTACACGAAATTGAAATTTTTTACGTGGTAGAGCCATGCTGCAACTATATTACTGGTATAGTTGTAGCATGAATGGGTTGGCTCGAACGGAGAAGGACCACGCCCTCAAAGAATACGCTGTTGTGTATGTTGCGTGTAGAGAACCGGATACCCTTTTTATTGGAAACGAGGCATTCAATCTTAGTCCTCACGGGTGACAACGCATTTGCATTTCGATTAGTCATCGAGGATAAGATGTAGATGTCTATGGGCCACAGCAACCCCTTACCATCAGGTGACTGTGTGCCCGTTTGTTATCTTTATTCTATAAAAAAATCGCACAAAAGCTAGACAAAAAGTATCCCTTGAAGAAACGCTAGCAATTGGAAGTCAAAATCCGCAGGAAGTTGAAATACATGAATCCCCCCTAACAAATGAAGAGGAATTTAATAGAAAGCTGTTAATACTGCTACGATTCACGACAGATCAAGAAAATGACTTAATTACTATTGTGAGAGTTGAAATAGCTCTATTAGAACATTTGGGCAAAGACAATGAGTACTACTTATCGATAGCTTATGAACATTTAAAAACTGTTTCGCCCACCAGTATAGAGCCTTTTTTTATTTAAATAAATTTAAGAAGTATTGTTTAATGAAAACTATTTTTTTTTCATAATTGTGCTGATTTATGTTTTGTTATAATAACAGTAACCGTAAGGTATATTCTAAGATAGAATATTGTAATGTAATATAATAGAATTTTTTATAATTATTTTTATGTTGAATGATATTAAAATTTAAGTAATGTGAAATAACTGTTAATGTGCAATTATAAAATAAATTTTCCTAGTTAGTGAGATGTTTGATTAGATTAGATTAGAAAGAAACTATTGCAATTATTACTTGAGTAATTACTTTAACCCACGATTTGCAATAAACTGTTTTCTTTATGAATATTATTATCGTTATTCATCCTGAACGAAATAGCCTCTAACTCAAAAGAAAGGAAAGAACCGAGAGAACCGGGTACCCGGTTCCGGCAAAAGTTTAGAACCGAAAGAACCGGTTCCTGGACAGAGACCGGTTCTCGATGCCCTACATAGGATAATTATACCTTCTCTTTATACCTATATTAGGTTAAAACACAAAAGTACCAGCACTGGAAATAGCTAAATAGGTGGTAGTTACACGGACGGTTTCCAAGACAGAAGTCCAGCCGTCTGTCGCCAACCAGCAGTGCTCGCACTGCTGTGTTTTGTCTCAAAATGAAATAAGGCAGGATGCCCCGTGTAGTGGTGGGAAAGAAAACCCACTACCCTATATCTTCCCGTAGGTGTCGTAAGAGGCGATGAAGGGAGACTGAGGCAGATGTTGGGCAACAGCATCTTTGTGATAAAATCAAAAAGCAATAAAAAACTACGGTTGCCAACCCGCTCGCCAAGCGTGGCAACTATGGCAATATCACTAATAAACTTCCCCCAGTCCCCGGCGGCTCCGCTAATCCTAGCTACGTTGGCGACCATGGTAACGGCAGGGCAGAGGGTGCTAAGAATCTCCGGTGGAGGTACGGTTACCACCTACAATGACTCGACCTGGCAACATATAAAGCACACACCCTGAGGACTGACGAGAAGATCCTGGAGCTGGAAGAAGAGATAAACAAGCTACGCTGGCATATTGTAGAATTATGCGTGGCCCGAAGAGATGGGGAGGACATGGTCTTCTTCGAGTCTGACCG